>BPLQ01000248.1:0-57047 GCA_021605075.1 Caerostris darwini
GATTACTAAATTATCGAAAGAGTTTTTATATTACCTCAAGTTAACGATACATGAAGAGTGGCATTATTATTGTGTGTAAATATTCATATACACAATCGCCAGTGCAGGTTCACCTCCAATAACTTCTGTGTGTAAATATTCATATGCAAAGTGAAGAAAATTAGTATTAGCATTATTATTATTATTAAGATAACTGTCATACATCAATAATCTAACATTTGATGATGATTACTAAATTTTCGAAAATTTTTATGTTACCTCATTAACTTCTGTGTGTAAATATTCATATACACAATCGCAAGTGCAAGAACGATACATGAAGGAAATTAGCATTATTATTATGATTAGATAACTGTCATCAATCAATAATCTAACATTTGAGTGATGATTACTAAATTTTCATTTGATGATGTATTTTCGAAAATTTTATGTTACCTCATTAACTTCTGTGTGTAAATATTCATATACACAATCGCAAAGAACGATACATGAAGGAAATTAGCATTAGTATTATTATTAAGATAACTGTCATACATCAATAATCTAACATTTGATGATGGTACTAATTTTCGAAGAATTTTTATGTTACCTCATTAACTTCTGTGTGTAAATATTCATATACACAATCGCAAGTGCAGAACGATACATGAAGGAAATTAGCATTATTATTATTATTAAGATAACTGTCATACATCAATAATCTAACATTTGATGATGATTACTAAATTTTCGAAGAGTTTTATGTTACCTCATTAACTTCTGTGTGTAAATATTCATATACACAATCGCAAGTGCAGAACGATACATGAAGGAAATTAGCATTATTATTATTATTAAGATAACTTTGTCATACATCAATAATCTAACATTTGATGATGATTACTAAATTTTCGAAGAGTTTTATATTACCTCATTAACTTCTGTGTGTAAATATTCATATACGCAATCGCAAGTGCAGAACGATACATGAAGGAAATTAGCATTATTATTATTATTAAGATAACTGTCATACATCAATAATCTAACATTTGATGATGATTACTAAATTTTCGAAAAAGTTTTATATTACCTCAATAACTTCTGTGTGTAAATATTCATATACACAATCGCAAGTGCAGAACGATACATGAAATTAGCATTATTATTATTATTAAGATAACTGTCATACATCAATAATCTAACATTTGATGATGATTACTAAATTATCGAAGAGTTTTATATTACCTCATTAACTTCTGTGTGTAAATATTCATATACACAATCGCAAGTGCAGAACGATACATGAAGGAAATTAGCATTATTATTATTATTAAGATAACTGTCATACATCAATAATCTAACATTTGATGATGATTACTAAATTATCGAAGAGTTTTATATTACCTCATTAACTTCTGTGTGTAAATATTCATATACACAATCGCAAGTGCAGAACGATACATGAAGGAAATTAGCATTATTATTATTATTAAGATAACTGTCATACATCAATAATCTAACATTTGATGATGATTACTAAATTATCGAAGAGTTTTATATTACCTCATTAACTTCTGTGTGTAAATATTCATATACACAATCGCAAGTGCAGAACGATACATGAAGGAAATTAGCATTATTATTATTATTAAGATAACTGTCATACATCAATAATCTAACATTTGATGATGATTACTAAATTATCGAAGAGTTTTTATATTACCTCATTAACTTCTGTGTGTAAATATTCATATACACAATCGCAAGTGCAGAACGATACATGAAGGAAATTAGCATTATTATTATTATTAAGATAACTGTCATACATCAATAATCTAACATTTGATGATGATTACTAAATTTATCGAAGAGTTTTATATTACCTCATTAACTTCTGTGTGTAAATATTCATATACACAATCGCAAGTGCAGAACGATACATGAAGGAAATTAGCATTATTATTATTATTAAGATAACTGTCATACATCAATAATCTAACATTTGATGATGATTACTAAATTATCGAAGAGTTTTATATTACCTCATTAACTTCTGTGTGTAAATATTCATATACACAATCGCAAGTGCAGAACGATACATGAAGGAAATTAGCATTATTATTATTATTAAGATAACTGTCATACATCAATAATCTAACATTTGATGATGATTACTAAATTATCGAAGAGTTTTATATTACCTCATTAACTTCTGTGTGTAAATATTCATATACACAATCGCAAGTGCAGAACGATACATGAAGGAAATTAGCATTATTATTATTATTAAGATAACTGTCATACATCAATAATCTAACATTTGATGATGATTACTAAATTATCGAAGAGTTTTATATTACCTCATTAACTTCTGTGTGTAAATATTCATATACACAATCGCAAGTGCAGAACGATACATGAAGGAAATTAGCATTATTATTATTATTAAGATAACTGTCATACATCAATAATCTAACATTTGATGATGATTACTAAATTTTCGAAGAGTTTTATGTTACCTCATTAACTTCTGTGTGTAAATATTCATATACACAATCGCAAGTGCAGAACGATACATGAAGGAAATTAGCATTATTATTATTATTAAGATAACTGTCATACATCAATAATCTAACATTTGATGATGATTACTAAATTATCGAAGAGTTTTATATTACCTCATTAACTTCTGTGTGTAAATATTCATATACACAATCGCAAGTGCAGAACGATACATGAAGGAAATTAGCATTATTATTATTATTAAGATAACTGTCATACATCAATAATCTAACATTTGATGATGATTACTAAATTATCGAAGAGTTTTATATTACCTCATTAACTTCTGTGTGTAAATATTCATATACACAATCGCAAGTGCAGAACGATACATGAAGGAAATTAGCATTATTATTATTATTAAGATAACTGTCATACATCAATAATCTAACATTTGATGATGATTACTAAATTTTCGAAGAGTTTTATATTACCTCATTAACTTCTGTGTGTAAATATTCATATACACAATCGCAAGTGCAGAACGATACATGAAGGAAATTAGCATTATTATTATTATTAAGATAACTGTCATACATCAATAATCTAACATTTGATGATGATTACTAAATTATCGAAGAGTTTTATATTACCTCATTAACTTCTGTGTGTAAATATTCATATACACAATCGCAAGTGCAGAACGATACATGAAGGAAATTAGCATTATTATTATTATTAAGATAACTGTCATACATCAATAATCTAACATTTGATGATGATTACTAAATTATCGAAGAGTTTTATATTACCTCATTAACTTCTGTGTGTAAATATTCATATACACAATCGCAAGTGCAGAACGATACATGAAGGAAATTAGCATTATTATTATTATTAAGATAACTGTCATACATCAATAATCTAACATTTGATGATGATTACTAAATTTTCGAAGAAGTTTTTATGTTACCTCATTAACTTCTGTGTGTAAATATTCATATACACAATCGCAAGTGCAGAACGATACATGAAGGAAATTAGCATTATTATTATTATTAAGATAACTGTCATACATCAATAATCTAACATTTGATGATGATTACTAAATTTTCGAAGAGTTTTATATTACCTCATTAACTTCTGTGTGTAAATATTCATATACACAATCGCAAGTGCAGAACGATACATGAAGGAAATTAGCATTATTATTATTATTAAGATAACTGTCATACATCAATAATCTAACATTTGATGATGATTACTAAATTTTCGAAAAATTTTATGTTACCTCAATAACTTCTGTGTGTAAATATTCATATACACAATCGCAAGTGCAGAACGATACATGAAGGAAATTAGCATTATTATTATTATTAAGATAACTGTCATACATCAATAATCTAACATTTGATGATGATTACTAAATTTTCGAAGAATTTTATGTTACCTCATTAACTTCTGTGTGTAAATATTCATATACACAATCGCAAGTGCAGAACGATACATGAAGGAAATTAGCATTATTATTATTATTAAGATAACTGTCATACATCAATAATCTAACATTTGATGATGATTACTAAATTATCGAAGAGTTTTATATTACCTCATTAACTTCTGTGTGTAAATATTCATATACACAATCGCAAGTGCAGAACGATACATGAAGGAAATTAGCATTATTATTATTATTAAGATAACTGTCATACATCAATAATCTAACATTTGATGATGATTACTAAATTTTCGAAGAATTTTATGTTACCTCATTAACTTCTGTGTGTAAATATTCATATACACAATCGCAAGTGCAGAACGATACATGAAGGAAATTAGCATTATTATTATTATTAAGATAACTGTCATACATCAATAATCTAACATTTGATGATGATTACTAAATTTTCGAAGAATTTTATGTTACCTCAATAACTTCTGTGTGTAAATATTCATATACACAATCGCAAGTGCAGAACGATACATGAAGGAAATTAGCATTATTATTATTATTAAGATAACTGTCATACATCAATAATCTAACATTTGATGATGATTACTAAATTTTCGAAGAATTTTATGTTACCTCAATAACTTCTGTGTGTAAATATTCATATACACAATCGCAAGTGCAGAACGATACATGAAGGAAATTAGCATTATTATTATTATTAAGATAACTGTCATACATCAATAATCTAACATTTGATGATGATTACTAAATTTTCGAAGAATTTTATGTTACCTCATTAACTTCTGTGTGTAAATATTCATATACACAATCGCAAGTGCAGAACGATACATGAAGGAAATTAGCATTATTATTATTATTAAGATAACTGTCATACATCAATAATCTAACATTTGATGATGATTACTAAATTATCGAAGATTTTTTTTAAATTACCTCATTAACTTCTGTGTGTAAATATTCATATACACAATCGCAAGTGCAGAACGATACATGAAGGAAATTAGCATTATTATTATTATTAAGATAACTGTCATACATCAATAATCTAACATTTGATGATGATTACTAAATTTTCGAAGAATTTTATGTTACCTCAATAACTTCTGTGTGTAAATATTCATATACACAATCGCAAGTGCAGAACGATACATGAAGGAAATTAGCATTATTATTATTATTAAGATAACTGTCATACATCAATAATCTAACATTTGATGATGATTACTAAATTTTCGAAGAATTTTATGTTACCTCATTAACTTCTGTGTGTAAATATTCATATACACAATCGCAAGTGCAGAACGATACATGAAGGAAATTAGCATTATTATTATTATTAAGATAACTGTCATACATCAATAATCTAACATTTGATGATGATTACTAAATTTTCGAAGAATTTTATGTTACCTCATTAACTTCTGTGTGTAAATATTCATATACACAATCGCAAGTGCAGAACGATACATGAAGGAAATTAGCATTATTATTATTATTAAGATAACTGTCATACATCAATAATCTAACATTTGATGATGATTACTAAATTTTCGAAGAATTTTATGTTACCTCAATAACTTCTGTGTGTAAATATTCATATACACAATCGCAAGTGCAGAACGATACATGAAGGAAATTAGCATTATTATTATTATTAAGATAACTGTCATACATCAATAATCTAACATTTGATGATGATTACTAAATTTTCGAAGAATTTTATGTTACCTCATTAACTTCTGTGTGTAAATATTCATATACACAATCGCAAGTGCAGAACGATACATGAAGGAAATTAGCATTATTATTATTATTAAGATAACTGTCATACATCAATAATCTAACATTTGATGATGATTACTAAATTTTCGAAAATTTTATGTTACCTCAATAACTTCTGTGTGTAAATATTCATATACACAATCGCAAGTGCAGAACGATACATGAAGGAAATTAGCATTATTATTATTATTAAGATAACTGTCATACATCAATAATCTAACATTTGATGATGATTACTAAATTTTCGAAGAGTTTTTTATGTTACCTCATTAACTTCTTCTGTGTGTAAATATTCATATACACAATCGCAAGTGCAGAACGATACATGAAGGAAATTAGCATTATTATTATTATTAAGATAACTGTCATACATCAATAATCTAACATTTGATGATGATTACTAAATTTTCGAAGAATTTTATGTTACCTCATTAACTTCTGTGTGTAAATATTCATATACACAATCGCAAGTGCAGAACGATACATGAAGGAAATTAGCATTATTATTATTATTAAGATAACTGTCATACATCAATAATCTAACATTTGATGATGATTACTAAATTTTCGAAGAATTTTATGTTACCTCATTAACTTCTGTGTGTAAATATTCATATACACAATCGCAAGTGCAGAACGATACATGAAGGAAATTAGCATTATTATTATTATTAAGATAACTGTCATACATCAATAATCTAACATTTGATGATGATTACTAAATTTTCGAAGAGTTTTATATTACCTCATTAACTTCTGTGTGTAAATATTCATATACACAATCGCAAGTGCAGAACGATACATGAAGGAAATTAGCATTATTATTATTATTAAGATAACTGTCATACATCAATAATCTAACATTTGATGATGATTACTAAATTTTCGAAAGAATTTTTATGTTACCTCATTAACTTCTGTGTGTAAATATTCATATACACAATCGCAAGTGCAGAACGATACATGAAGGAAATTAGCATTATTATTATTATTAAGATAACTGTCATACATCAATAATCTAACATTTGATGATGATTACTAAATTTTCGAAAAATTTTATGTTACCTCAATAACTTCTGTGTGTAAATATTCATATACACAATCGCAAGTGCAAAACGATACATGAAGGAAATTAGCATTATTATTATTATTAAGATAACTGTCATACATCAATAATCTAACATTTGATGATGATTACTAAATTATCGAAGAGTTTTATATTACCTCATTAACTTCTGTGTGTAAATATTCATATACACAATCGCAAGTGCAGAACGATACATGAAGGAAATTAGCATTATTATTATTATTAAGATAACTGTCATACATCAATAATCTAACATTTGATGATGATTACTAAATTTTCGAAGAATTTTATGTTACCTCATTAACTTCTGTGTGTAAATATTCATATACACAATCGCAAGTGCAGAACGATACATGAAGGAAATTAGCATTATTATTATTATTAAGATAACTGTCATACATCAATAATCTAACATTTGATGATGATTACTAAATTTTCGAAGAATTTTTATGTTACCTCATTAACTTCTGTGTGTAAATATTCATATACACAATCGCAAGTGCAGAACGATACATGAAGGAAATTAGCATTATTATTATTATTAAGATAACTGTCATACATCAATAATCTAACATTTGATGATGATTACTAAATTTTCGAAGAATTTTATGTTACCTCAATAACTTCTGTGTGTAAATATTCATATACACAATCGCAAGTGCAGAACGATACATGAAGGAAATTAGCATTATTATTATTATTAAGATAACTGTCATACATCAATAATCTAACATTTGATGATGATTACTAAATTTTCGAAGAATTTTATGTTACCTCATTAACTTCTGTGTGTAAATATTCATATACACAATCGCAAGTGCAGAACGATACATGAAGGAAATTAGCATTATTATTATTATTAAGATAACTGTCATACATCAATAATCTAACATTTGATGATGATTACTAAATTATCGAAGAGTTTTATATTACCTCATTAACTTCTGTGTGTAAATATTCATATACACAATCGCAAGTGCAGAACGATACATGAAGGAAATTAGCATTATTATTATTATTAAGATAACTGTCATACATCAATAATCTAACATTTGATGATGATTACTAAATTTTCGAAGAATTTTTTATGTTACCTCATTAACTTCTGTGTGTAAATATTCATATACACAATCGCAAGTGCAGAACGATACATGAAGGAAATTAGCATTATTATTATTATTAAGATAACTGTCATACATCAATAATCTAACATTTGATGATGATTACTAAATTTTCGAAGAATTTTATGTTACCTCAATAACTTCTGTGTGTAAATATTCATATACACAATCGCAAGTGCAGAACGATACATGAAGGAAATTAGCATTATTATTATTATTAAGATAACTGTCATACATCAATAATCTAACATTTGATGATGATTACTAAATTTTCGAAGAATTTTATGTTACCTCATTAACTTCTGTGTGTAAATATTCATATACACAATCGCAAGTGCAGAACGATACATGAAGGAAATTAGCATTATTATTATTATTAAGATAACTGTCATACATCAATAATCTAACATTTGATGATGATTACTAAATTTTCGAAGAATTTTATGTTACCTCAATAACTTCTGTGTGTAAATATTCATATACACAATCGCAAGTGCAGAACGATACATGAAGGAAATTAGCATTATTATTATTATTAAGATAACTGTCATACATCAATAATCTAACATTTGATGATGATTACTAAATTTTCGAAGAAGAATTTTATGTTACCTCATTAACTTCTGTGTGTAAATATTCATATACACAATCGCAAGTGCAGAACGATACATGAAGGAAATTAGCATTATTATTATTATTAAGATAACTGTCATACATCAATAATCTAACATTTGATGATGATTACTAAATTTTCGAAGAATTTTATGTTACCTCATTAACTTCTGTGTGTAAATATTCATATACACAATCGCAAGTGCAGAACGATACATGAAGGAAATTAGCATTATTATTATTATTAAGATAACTGTCATACATCAATAATCTAACATTTGATGATGATTACTAAATTTTCGAAGAATTTTATGTTACCTCAATAACTTCTGTGTGTAAATATTCATATACACAATCGCAAGTGCAGAACGATACATGAAGGAAATTAGCATTATTATTATTATTAAGATAACTGTCATACATCAATAATCTAACATTTGATGATGATTACTAAATTTTCGAAGAATTTTATGTTACCTCATTAACTTCTGTGTGTAAATATTCATATACACAATCGCAAGTGCAGAACGATACATGAAGGAAATTAGCATTATTATTATTATTAAGATAACTGTCATACATCAATAATCTAACATTTGATGATGATTACTAAATTTTCGAAG
This sequence comes from Caerostris darwini, assembly GCA_021605075.1. NCBI lineage: Eukaryota > Metazoa > Arthropoda > Arachnida > Araneae > Araneidae > Caerostris > Caerostris darwini. Next base: position 9,181 of record BPLQ01000248.1, read on the forward strand.
AATTTTATGTTACCTCATTAACTTCTGTGTGTAAATATTCATATACACAATCGCAAGTGCAGAACGATACATGAAGGAAATTAGCATTATTATTATTATTAAGATAACTGTCATACATCAATAATCTAACATTTGATGATGATTACTAAATTTTCGAAAATTTTATGTTACCTCAATAACTTCTGTGTGTAAATATTCATATACACAATCGCAAGTGCAGAACGATACATGAAGGAAATTAGCATTATTATTATTATTAAGATAACTGTCATACATCAATAATCTAACATTTGATGATGATTACTAAATTATCGAAGAGTTTTATATTACCTCATTAACTTCTGTGTGTAAATATTCATATACACAATCGCAAGTGCAGAACGATACATGAAGGAAATTAGCATTATTATTATTATTAAGATAACTGTCATACATCAATAATCTAACATTTGATGATGATTACTAAATTTTCGAAGAATTTTATGTTACCTCATTAACTTCTGTGTGTAAATATTCATATACACAATCGCAAGTGCAGAACGATACATGAAGGAAATTAGCATTATTATTATTATTAAGATAACTGTCATACATCAATAATCTAACATTTGATGATGATTACTAAATTTTCGAAGAATTTTATGTTACCTCAATAACTTCTGTGTGTAAATATTCATATACACAATCGCAAGTGCAGAACGATACATGAAGGAAATTAGCATTATTATTATTATTAAGATAACTGTCATACATCAATAATCTAACATTTGATGATGATTACTAAATTTTCGAAGAATTTTATGTTACCTCATTAACTTCTGTGTGTAAATATTCATATACACAATCGCAAGTGCAGAACGATACATGAAGGAAATTAGCATTATTATTATTATTAAGATAACTGTCATACATCAATAATCTAACATTTGATGATGATTACTAAATTTTCGAAGAATTTTATGTTACCTCAATAACTTCTGTGTGTAAATATTCATATACACAATCGCAAGTGCAGAACGATACATGAAGGAAATTAGCATTATTATTATTATTAAGATAACTGTCATACATCAATAATCTAACATTTGATGATGATTACTAAATTTTCGAAGAATTTTATGTTACCTCATTAACTTCTGTGTGTAAATATTCATATACACAATCGCAAGTGCAGAACGATACATGAAGGAAATTAGCATTATTATTATTATTAAGATAACTGTCATACATCAATAATCTAACATTTGATGATGATTACTAAATTTTCGAAGAATTTTATGTTACCTCATTAACTTCTGTGTGTAAATATTCATATACACAATCGCAAGTGCAGAACGATACATGAAGGAAATTAGCATTATTATTATTATTAAGATAACTGTCATACATCAATAATCTAACATTTGATGATGATTACTAAATTTTCGAAGAATTTTATGTTACCTCATTAACTTCTGTGTGTAAATATTCATATACACAATCGCAAGTGCAGAACGATACATGAAGGAAATTAGCATTATTATTATTATTAAGATAACTGTCATACATCAATAATCTAACATTTGATGATGATTACTAAATTTTCGAAGAATTTTATGTTACCTCATTAACTTCTGTGTGTAAATATTCATATACACAATCGCAAGTGCAGAACGATACATGAAGGAAATTAGCATTATTATTATTATTAAGATAACTGTCATACATCAATAATCTAACATTTGATGATGATTACTAAATTTTCGAAGAATTTTATGTTACCTCATTAACTTCTGTGTGTAAATATTCATATACACAATCGCAAGTGCAGAACGATACATGAAGGAAATTAGCATTATTATTATTATTAAGATAACTGTCATACATCAATAATCTAACATTTGATGATGATTACTAAATTTTCGAAGAGTTTTATGTTACCTCATTAACTTCTGTGTGTAAATATTCATATACACAATCGCAAGTGCAGAACGATACATGAAGGAAATTAGCATTATTATTATTATTAAGATAACTGTCATACATCAATAATCTAACATTTGATGATGATTACTAAATTTTCGAAGAATTTTATGTTACCTCATTAACTTCTGTGTGTAAATATTCATATACACAATCGCAAGTGCAGAACGATACATGAAGGAAATTAGCATTATTATTATTATTAAGATAACTGTCATACATCAATAATCTAACATTTGATGATGATTACTAAATTTTCGAAGAATTTTATGTTACCTCAATAACTTCTGTGTGTAAATATTCATATACACAATCGCAAGTGCAGAACGATACATGAAGGAAATTAGCATTATTATTATTATTAAGATAACTGTCATACATCAATAATCTAACATTTGATGATGATTACTAAATTTTCGAAGAATTTTATGTTACCTCATTAACTTCTGTGTGTAAATATTCATATACACAATCGCAAGTGCAGAACGATACATGAAGGAAATTAGCATTATTATTATTATTAAGATAACTGTCATACATCAATAATCTAACATTTGATGATGATTACTAAATTTTCGAAGAATTTTATGTTACCTCAATAACTTCTGTGTGTAAATATTCATATACACAATCGCAAGTGCAGAACGATACATGAAGGAAATTAGCATTATTATTATTATTAAGATAACTGTCATACATCAATAATCTAACATTTGATGATGATTACTAAATTTTCGAAGAATTTTATGTTACCTCATTAACTTCTGTGTGTAAATATTCATATACACAATCGCAAGTGCAGAACGATACATGAAGGAAATTAGCATTATTATTATTATTAAGATAACTGTCATACATCAATAATCTAACATTTGATGATGATTACTAAATTTTCGAAGAATTTTATGTTACCTCAATAACTTCTGTGTGTAAATATTCATATACACAATCGCAAGTGCAGAACGATACATGAAGGAAATTAGCATTATTATTATTATTAAGATAACTGTCATACATCAATAATCTAACATTTGATGATGATTACTAAATTTTCGAAGAATTTTATGTTACCTCATTAACTTCTGTGTGTAAATATTCATATACACAATCGCAAGTGCAGAACGATACATGAAGGAAATTAGCATTATTATTATTATTAAGATAACTGTCATACATCAATAATCTAACATTTGATGATGATTACTAAATTTTCGAAGAATTTTATGTTACCTCAATAACTTCTGTGTGTAAATATTCATATACACAATCGCAAGTGCAGAACGATACATGAAGGAAATTAGCATTATTATTATTATTAAGATAACTGTCATACATCAATAATCTAACATTTGATGATGATTACTAAATTTTCGAAGAATTTTTATGTTACCTCATTAACTTCTGTGTGTAAATATTCATATACACAATCGCAAGTGCAGAACGATACATGAAGGAAATTAGCATTATTATTATTATTAAGATAACTGTCATACATCAATAATCTAACATTTGATGATGATTACTAAATTTTCGAAGAATTTTATGTTACCTCATTAACTTCTGTGTGTAAATATTCATATACACAATCGCAAGTGCAGAACGATACATGAAGGAAATTAGCATTATTATTATTATTAAGATAACTGTCATACATCAATAATCTAACATTTGATGATGATTACTAAATTTTCGAAGAATTTTATGTTACCTCAATAACTTCTGTGTGTAAATATTCATATACACAATCGCAAGTGCAGAACGATACATGAAGGAAATTAGCATTATTATTATTATTAAGATAACTGTCATACATCAATAATCTAACATTTGATGATGATTACTAAATTTTCGAAAGAATTTTATGTTACCTCATTAACTTCTGTGTGTAAATATTCATATACACAATCGCAAGTGCAGAACGATACATGAAGGAAATTAGCATTATTATTATTATTAAGATAACTGTCATACATCAATAATCTAACATTTGATGATGATTACTAAATTTTCGAAGAATTTTTATGTTACCTCAATAACTTCTGTGTGTAAATATTCATATACACAATCGCAAGTGCAGAACGATACATGAAGGAAATTAGCATTATTATTATTATTAAGATAACTGTCATACATCAATAATCTAACATTTGATGATGATTACTAAATTTTCGAAGAATTTTATGTTACCTCATTAACTTCTGTGTGTAAATATTCATATACACAATCGCAAGTGCAGAACGATACATGAAGGAAATTAGCATTATTATTATTATTAAGATAACTGTCATACATCAATAATCTAACATTTGATGATGATTACTAAATTTTCGAAAGAATTTTATGTTACCTCATTAACTTCTGTGTGTAAATATTCATATACACAATCGCAAGTGCAGAACGATACATGAAGGAAATTAGCATTATTATTATTATTAAGATAACTGTCATACATCAATAATCTAACATTTGATGATGATTACTAAATTTTCGAAGAATTTTATGTTACCTCAATAACTTCTGTGTGTAAATATTCATATACACAATCGCAAGTGCAGAACGATACATGAAGGAAATTAGCATTATTATTATTATTAAGATAACTGTCATACATCAATAATCTAACATTTGATGATGATTACTAAATTATCGAAGAATTTTATATTACCTCATTAACTTCTGTGTGTAAATATTCATATACACAATCGCAAGTGCAGAACGATACATGAAGGAAATTAGCATTATTATTATTATTAAGATAACTGTCATACATCAATAATCTAACATTTGATGATGATTACTAAATTTTCGAAGAATTTTATGTTACCTCATTAACTTCTGTGTGTAAATATTCATATACACAATCGCAAGTGCAGAACGATACATGAAGGAAATTAGCATTATTATTATTATTAAGATAACTGTCATACATCAATAATCTAACATTTGATGATGATTACTAAATTTTCGAAGAATTTTATGTTACCTCAATAACTTCTGTGTGTAAATATTCATATACACAATCGCAAGTGCAGAACGATACATGAAGGAAATTAGCATTATTATTATTATTAAGATAACTGTCATACATCAATAATCTAACATTTGATGATGATTACTAAATTTTCGAAGAATTTTATGTTACCTCATTAACTTCTGTGTGTAAATATTCATATACACAATCGCAAGTGCAGAACGATACATGAAGGAAATTAGCATTATTATTATTATTAAGATAACTGTCATACATCAATAATCTAACATTTGATGATGATTACTAAATTTTCGAAGAATTTTATGTTACCTCAATAACTTCTGTGTGTAAATATTCATATACACAATCGCAAGTGCAGAACGATACATGAAGGAAATTAGCATTATTATTATTATTAAGATAACTGTCATACATCAATAATCTAACATTTGATGATGATTACTAAATTTTCGAAGAGTTTTATGTTACCTCATTAACTTCTGTGTGTAAATATTCATATACACAATCGCAAGTGCAGAACGATACATGAAGGAAATTAGCATTATTATTATTATTAAGATAACTGTCATACATCAATAATCTAACATTTGATGATGATTACTAAATTTTCGAAGAATTTTATGTTACCTCAATAACTTCTGTGTGTAAATATTCATATACACAATCGCAAGTGCAGAACGATACATGAAGGAAATTAGCATTATTATTATTATTAAGATAACTGTCATACATCAATAATCTAACATTTGATGATGATTACTAAATTTTCGAAGAATTTTTATGTTACCTCATTAACTTCTGTGTGTAAATATTCATATACACAATCGCAAGTGCAGAACGATACATGAAGGAAATTAGCATTATTATTATTATTAAGATAACTGTCATACATCAATAATCTAACATTTGATGATGATTACTAAATTTTCGAAGAATTTTATGTTACCTCATTAACTTCTGTGTGTAAATATTCATATACACAATCGCAAGTGCAGAACGATACATGAAGGAAATTAGCATTATTATTATTATTAAGATAACTGTCATACATCAATAATCTAACATTTGATGATGATTACTAAATTTTCGAAGAATTTTATGTTACCTCATTAACTTCTGTGTGTAAATATTCATATACACAATCGCAAGTGCAGAACGATACATGAAGGAAATTAGCATTATTATTATTATTAAGATAACTGTCATACATCAATAATCTAACATTTGATGATGATTACTAAATTTATCGAAGAGTTTTATATTACCTCATTAACTTCTGTGTGTAAATATTCATATACACAATCGCAAGTGCAGAACGATACATGAAGGAAATTAGCATTATTATTATTATTAAGATAACTGTCATACATCAATAATCTAACATTTGATGATGATTACTAAATTTTCGAAGAATTTTTATGTTACCTCATTAACTTCTGTGTGTAAATATTCATATACACAATCGCAAGTGCAGAACGATACATGAAGGAAATTAGCATTATTATTATTATTAAGATAACTGTCATACATCAATAATCTAACATTTGATGATGATTACTAAATTTTCGAAGAATTTTATGTTACCTCAATAACTTCTGTGTGTAAATATTCATATACACAATCGCAAGTGCAGAACGATACATGAAGGAAATTAGCATTATTATTATTATTAAGATAACTGTCATACATCAATAATCTAACATTTGATGATGATTACTAAATTTTCGAAGAATTTTATGTTACCTCAATAACTTCTGTGTGTAAATATTCATATACACAATCGCAAGTGCAGAACGATACATGAAGGAAATTAGCATTATTATTATTATTAAGATAACTGTCATACATCAATAATCTAACATTTGATGATGATTACTAAATTTTCGAAGAATTTTATGTTACCTCAATAACTTCTGTGTGTAAATATTCATATACACAATCGCAAGTGCAGAACGATACATGAAGGAAATTAGCATTATTATTATTATTAAGATAACTGTCATACATCAATAATCTAACATTTGATGATGATTACTAAATTTTCGAAGAATTTTATGTTACCTCAATAACTTCTGTGTGTAAATATTCATATACACAATCGCAAGTGCAGAACGATACATGAAGGAAATTAGCATTATTATTATTATTAAGATAACTGTCATACATCAATAATCTAACATTTGATGATGATTACTAAATTTTCGAAGAATTTTATGTTACCTCAATAACTTCTGTGTGTAAATATTCATATACACAATCGCAAGTGCAGAACGATACATGAAGGAAATTAGCATTATTATTATTATTAAGATAACTGTCGTACATCAATAATCTAACATTTGATGATGATTACTAAATTTTCGAAGAATTTTATGTTACCTCAATAACTTCTGTGTGTAAATATTCATATACACAATCGCAAGTGCAGAACGATACATGAAGGAAATTAGCATTATTATTATTATTAAGATAACTGTCATAGATCAATAATCTCACATTTGATGATGATTACTAAATTTTCGAAGAATTTTATGTTACCTCAATAACTTCTGTGTGTAAATATTCATATACACAATCGCAAGTGCAGAACGATACATGAAGGAAATTAGCATTATTATTATTATTAAGATAACTGTCATACATCAATAATCTAACATTTGATGATGATTACTAAATTTTCGAAGAATTTTATGTTACCTCAATAACTTCTGTGTGTAAATATTCATATACACAATCGCAAGTGCAGAACGATACGTGAAGGAAATTAGCATTATTATTATTATTAAGATAACTGTCATACATCAATAATCTAGCATTTGATGATGATTACTAAATTTTCGAAGAATTTTATGTTACCTCATTAACTTCTGTGTGTAAATATTCATATACACAATCGCAAGTGCAGAACGATACATGAAGGAAATTAGCATTATTATTATTATTAAGATAACTGTCATACATCAATAATCTAACATTTGACGATGATTACTAAATTATCGAAGAGTTTTATATTACCTCATTAACTTCTGTTTGTAAATATTCATATACACAATCGCAAGTGCAGAACGATACATGAAGGAAATTAGCATTATTATTATTATTAAGATAACTGTCATACATCAATAATCTAACATTTGATGATGATTACTAAATTTTCGAAGAATTTTATGTTACCTCATTAACTTCTGTGTGTAAATATTCATATACACAATCGCAAGTGCAGAACGATACATGAAGGAAATTAGCATTATTATTATTATTAAGATAACTGTCATACATCAATAATCTAACATTTGATGATGATTACTAAATTTTCGAAGAATTTTATGTTACCTCAATAACTTCTGTGTGTAAATATTCATATACACAATCGCAAGTGCAGAACGATACAAGAAGGAAATTAGCATTATTATTATTATTAAGATAACTGTCATACATCAATAATCTAACATTTGATGATGATTACTAAATTTTCGAAGAATTTTATGTTACCTCAATAACTTCTGTGTGTAAATATTCATATACACAATCGCAAGTGCAGAACGATACATGAAGGAAATTAGCATTATTATTATTATTAAGATAACTGTCATACATCAATAATCTAACATTTGATGATGATTACTAAATTTTCGAAGAATTTTATGTTACCTCAATAACTTCTGTGTGTAAATATTCATATACACAATCGCAAGTGCAGAACGATACACGAAGGAAATTAGCATTATTATTATTATTAAGATAACTGTCATAGATCAATAATCTAACATTTGATGATGATTACTAAATTTTCGAAGAATTTTATGTTACCTCAATAACTTCTGTGTGTAAATATTCATATACACAATCGCAAGTGCAGAACGATACATGAAGGAAATTAGCATTATTATTATTATTAAGATAACTGTCGTACATCAATAATCTAACATTTAATGATGATTACTAAATTTTCGAAGAATTTTATGTTACCTCAATAACTTCTATGTGTAAATATTCATATACACAATCGCAAGTGCAGAACGATACATGAAGGAAATTAGCATTATTATTATTATTAAGATAACTGTCATACATCAATAATCTAGCATTTGATGATGATTACTAAATTTTCGAAGAATTTTATGTTACCTCATTAACTTCTGTGTGTAAATATTCATATACACAATCGCAAGTGCAGAACGATACATGAAGGAAATTAGCATTATTATTATTATTAAGATAACTGTCATAGATCAATAATCTAACATTTGATGATGATTACTAAATTTTCGAAGAATTTTATGTTACCTCAATAACTTCTGTGAGTAAATATTCATATACACAATCGCAAGTGCAGAACGATACATGAAGGAAATTAGCATTATTATTATTATTAAGATAACTGTCATACATCAATAATCTAACATTTGATGATGATTACTAAATTTTCGAAGAATTTTATGTTACCTCAATAACTTTTACTAATAAATTCTGCAATAAAACGCGAGAAATGAGCATTTAAACCAACACCTGAAAATTTCACTCAGTATTTTACATGATATTTATATTCAGTTTAACTTTAAGATTGAAATAACATAATTTCCTGATCTAGAAAACTATATGTAAGATAAAATACGTTTCGTTTATCATATTTTTTATAAATCCAGCACTTTGAATTAGAAGAAAAAAGCATATCTTCTAAATTTAATTTTCGGTTTAAAGGACTCGAACGGTGTTAATCCGATGCATAAATAAAACGAGCACTAAAATGCGTTTTCAGTTTACTTCTTTGTCTATTTATTTCTTTTCAGACATACGACAATCCATAAAATCGGATTACTTTCTCGAGATACTGAAACAAAATCGATTGCATATCTTACATCTAGTTGTTTTTCTCTTTAAGAATGTCAGTCATATAAAAAAAGGGTATAAAAGAGAGCATGAATTGATAAATGGTGAAGCGCGAAATTAATTCAATCCGACATGGATCCCTCCTGTAAAGCAGAGTCGCACTTCACCAAATGTCATTAAAGGTCAATATGCACATCTGCTTTATTGAAAGTGTGAAAACGTATACATCGGGAAAAATTCGCTGTTGATTTTTTTTTAATAAATAGGAAGTTTAAAAAAGGAAAAAAAAAATCCCTGCACTGATCCGGCCCCTGGGGTGTCCCATTGAGGGGAGAGGAGTGCATTGTCGCGAGGCAACACTGATCTCTAAGCTGCTGTCATGCAAATAGAAAAAAAGACCAAGGTCGTTTATAAAAACTCAGTTCCGTCATGCCGCCGTATTTAATAATTATTCTGGCTATAACAAAAAGAAGAAAGGGGGAGTTTTTTTTTTCATGGGTGTTAAATATCAAGTCAACAACATGAATCAAGATGAACAGAACATTTGTCACTCCTCTTCTATTGCGCTGTTTCCACTTATCTCCTACACACACACACACACACACACACACACGCATATATATATATATATATATATATATATACATATATATATATACCAAATGAGCTGAAAAGTTCATAGGCTAACATAAAATAGTTCTTTTTTTTTATAGAATTTGATTTTATTATTCAATATAGTTGCCTTCGAGGGCGATACAATAGCTGTCATACAATTTTTCGATATCATTTTTATAGTACGATTTGTGTTTAGCCTCAAAACAGGCTTCAGTTTCGGAGATTACCTCTTCATCGGCGCGGAATTTCTGTCCAGAGAGCATCCTCTTGAGGTCTGAGAACAGGAAAAAGTCGCTGGGGGCCAGATCTGAAAAATACGGTGGATACGGAAGCAATTCGAAGCCCAATTTATGCAATTTTGTCATCGTTTTCATTGATTTGTGACACGGTGCATTGTCTTGATGAAACAGCACTTTCTTCTTCTTCAAATGAGGCCGTTTTTCCGCGATTTCGTCTTTCAAAGGCTCCAATAAAGCTACGTAATAGTCGCTGTTTATGGTTTTTCCGTTTTTAAGATAGTCAGGGAATATTATACCATGCGTATCCCAAAATATTGATGCCATAACCTTGCCAGTCGACTTTTGCGTCTTCCCACACTTTGGAGTCATGTTTCATCCATTATCACATATCGACGCAAAAATTCGGGTTTATTACGATTGAACAGCTCCAAACACTGCTTAGAATCATCAATTCTTTGTTGTTTTTGGTCGACTGCGAACTCGCGCAGCACCCACCATGAACAGAGCTTTCGCATATCCAAATATTCATTCACGATATGTCCAACACGTTCCTTTGATATCTTTAGGGTCTGAGCTATCTCAATTAACTTCACTTTACGGTTATCAGAAATTATTTTGTGGACTTTTTTGATATTTTCGTCGGTAACAGCCTCTTTGGGGCGTCCACTGCGTGCATCGTTCTCTGTGCTCATTTCGTCTTGTTTAAATTTAGCAAACCACTTCTCTACGGTTGATTTTCCTAGTGCAAAGTCCGAATAATGTTTATCAAGCCAAGCCTTGGCTTCAATAGTATTTTTTCGCCATCTATGTGTCAGCCTACGAACTGTTCAGCCCACCTGTTATATATATGTTTCGGTTTCGAGTCCCGGAGGTGCCAATGATGTTTGTAGTGGTTCGGAATGCATTTTAAACCATAGGTCCCGGTCTGATATGACTGTTGGGAGTAGGACTGACAGCCCTACCCCACAAAAAAAAAAACAATAGCTCGTTTCAGAATCTGTCAATAGGCAGACGACCATGGTCCAACATGGACTGTAGTGTCAGGGAGATAGTTAGTCATATATATATATATATATATATATATATGTTTAGAGAAAAAGAGAGAGAAAGTAACATAGATAAATAAATTAAGGATTCTGTTTCTGTTAAGACGCCATTATTTGTACAATCCCTGCAGTAGCTTCTATGTAGGGTCTGAAACTAAGTTTTACTTATTTATTTCTAACTCTCGGACAAAACTCTCGACTCTATCAATAAATTCACCATCAATCCCTTATTATACCACAGTATCCCTTACACAATATACAGGATTTTCAAAAAAAACATTTGACAATCCTATATAATGTATAATGGATTTTATTATACATGCATAAGAGATTTAATTATACATGTTATTAAAAATGTATACATATTATAATAAATATATGTGGTTATTTCTAGATAATGTATTAAAGTGAGCAGACGACATATATTTATTGGATCAACATATATTTAGTAAAAAACTCCTTCAGTTATAATTATTAACAAAAATTTTATTTTTTTTAATCCATTTTTCTACTTTTAAACATATTCACGATTTTGTACATTTAATTTTACAATCTACGTGGTTTATGATTGCTTTATAAATAGTTAATTCTACTTTCAAAATAAAATATTTGCCTTAAAACAAAACAAGCTACTTTCCATAGAATTGATATTTTAAACTTTCAAAAATTCCTGTTCTACTTAATATTAGCTTATTATTTATACAAAAAATTAAATATCACCTTTCATAACCTAAAACTGTCAACGGAAAAACATTACTCATGTTAAATTATAATCTAATATTCTTAATCCCAATATTAAAATCATGAATTTACAAATTCTGTTAAGAACATAAACAATATCTTTTTTTTTTTTTATTAAACATTTTTTGGAGATTTGTTAAGACTTCATGCCCTTCGGTTTCATTGTAGTTGCAAAGCATAAATAAACTAAATCGATAGCAATGAAAATACACTTAGACGGAAGAAAGATTTAGAAAACAAAATTTGGAAAATATAGAAACTCGACAGGGAATAGGGATTAAGTTATTATTCAATTTATCTAATTAAGATTGATCTGAATCTTTCATATTTTATATAAAATAAAAAATTTTCATTTAATTACTAAGTGAAATTTTTATAACAGTTTCACCATGTAACTTCTCGCTAAATTTTCATATCCTTTAATTGCATTGTTGTTCTGAACGTGGCAAAAATTTAAAAAAAGGCAATCATAAATTTATGACGAAATGACTTATGATTCCTTCATTTAATGTTGAAACCAGCAATATTGCTTTCCAGATATAATTCCCCATGTTTACGCGTCATATGGAATAAACCAAAACATTTATCAACCAACAGTCTTACTGACATTATGAGAAAATTTCCACAATCTTATAATCGTCATCAAATAAAAAAAACATTCATATGTGATTATATGAAAGCATATATAGATCTACCAAACGTCGCAGCTAAATGTATCCATATTTGTATTCCAATCGCAGGATTTGTATTAATTTAACCTCTAATATTTACACTAATATTAACTTCAAGAGCATTTAATATACACTGAAGTGACAAAAGTCATGGGATAGCAATATGCAAGTTTTCAGATGGCAGCATCATCGCGTAGAACAGCTATAAATGCGCAGTGCTTTCGCAGAGCTTTCATTTCTGTTCAAGTTATTCATGTGAAGAGGTTTTGACGTGATGATGACCGCACGACGGGAATTAACAGACTTTGAACGCGGAATGTTAGTTGGAGCTAGACGCATGGGTGGTGCCATTTCGGAAATCGTTAGGGAATTCAACATTCCCAGATCCACTGTGTCAAGAGTGTGCCGAGAGTATGAAATTTCAGGCATAACATCCCACCATGGACAGCGCAGTGGTCGACCGCCTGCACTTAATGACCGAGACCGGCGACGTCTGCAAAGAGTCGTAAATTCTAACAGACAAGCAACACTGCGTCAAATAACCGCAGAAATCAATGTGGGACTTACAAGGGACGTGTCTGTTAGAACTGTGCGGAGAAATTTGGCTTTCTTGGGCTATTCCAGCAGAAGACCGACTCAAGTGCCTTTACTGACAGAACGACATCGCTTGCAGCGACTCTCGTGGGCACGTGAGCATATCGGTTGGTCCCTAGATGAATGGAAAACCGTAGCCTGGTCCGATGAGTCACGATTTCAGTTGGTAAGAGCTGATGGTAGGGTTCGAGTGTGGCGCAGACCCCACGAAGCCATGGGCCAAACTGTCAGCAGGGCACTGTTCAAGCTGGTGGTGGCTCCGTAATGGTGTGGGCTGTTTTTTCATGGCATGGACTTGGTCCTTTGGTGCGACTGGACCGAACATTGACTGGAAATGCTTATGTTCAGCTACTTGGAGATCACTTGCAGCCATTCATGGACTTCATATACCCAAACAACGATGGGATTTTTATGGATGACAATGCGCCATGTCACCGGGCCACAACTGTTCGCGATTGGTTTGAAGAACATTCTGGACAATTCCAACGAATGATCTGGCCACCTAGATCGCCCGACATGAATCCCATCAAGCATTTATGGGACATCATCGAGAGGTCTGTTCGTGCCCAAAATCCTGTACCATCAACGCTTTCACAATTATGGATGTCTATCGAGACAGCATGGCTCAATATTCCTGCAGAAACTTCCAACGACTTGTTGAGTCCATGCCACGTCGAGTTGCTGCACTTCGCCGGGCGAAAGGAAGGTCGACACGATATTAAGAGGTATCCCATGACTTTTGTCACTTCAGTGTATTTTAGTTAGACGAACTGAAATAATAGTTTTTAATGATTGAAACTCGATCTGAAAACTGAATTACATTCCTTCCTCTCTCTACTTGAAAGTTTGTCTATTCATAAACATCACATTTCAATTAAAGTTCAGAAAATACGCTTCTTTAACAATCCTATTATAAAATCGTCAATTTCTCACTACTAAATAAATAAATCAATAAATAACTATGAATACTTCAAGTAAGGAAACTAGATTCGTAAAGTATATATTTCGTTAAAAAAATAATTGCTAACTAAAATCTATCACATTGTTGATGATCACTCCTGTTAAAAACAGATACGATTTCTAAGCAAGAATTTTGGAACTATTCTAAGCCGTATTAAGCTGTTCTAAGCTGGACTGACAACGATATGAGATTTCGGGAATGAAATAATTATATTTCTTTCATTCGACTCCTTAATAACGTTTGGGTGAAAAATCTTCCAGTTCAAAACAACAATAGCTTTCGTCTTGTTAGCAGTTGTTGTTCTCATGTTTACTTTCCAAATGTAAAATTCCTTTTCACCCCCCCGATCCCAGCTAGATGCATGAATAAACAAGTAATATAAAAAAAAATTAAAGTCAATTCCTAATTTTTTCCCCCTATATTGCAGAAAGTCCTGCATAAATAATTTTCATTCATTTTTTTAAGTTTATCTGGAACCATCTATTGGTAGATATAAGCAACTTAAACCTAAAAAAAAAAAAAAAAATTAAAAAAAAAAAAAAAAAACCTAAAATTAATTAATTAAATTTAATTAATGAATTAATATTTGAAACTTTGTAATATTAAAACTAACTTGCGTGGATGAATAAAAAGTATTTTATGAAGGATTGAAAATTTGAACAAGATATATACAGGAAGAGTGTGAGCTAATAGAAGGAATTGAAAAAGATGCAAAAAATAGAATATTTTCCGGTGTTTATGATTGGATCTTTGAAAATAAAAAGGATTCTCAAAGTCAGTAAGTAGAAAAGATGCAAGAACTGTAAATGGAATGATTGAAACGAAGTATGCAATGAATACCAAAAATATTCCTACATACAACTGAATGTGTTTATTAAAAGATATTTTAAAATTTATTTTCAAACAAGATGGTTTGAAAAGGGAAGAAAATTGTGTTATCGTAAAAATATATTTCTTGTTATTTATTTATTTTGTATTTCAAAGAAGGAGGTGTTTGCTTGCTCACAGGCTCAAAGAAATGAAAATGAAAAGATCACGAATTTGAATTTTCTTAAAGAATAGAAAATATAAAAA
Source organism: Caerostris darwini (assembly GCA_021605075.1). Lineage (NCBI taxonomy): Eukaryota > Metazoa > Arthropoda > Arachnida > Araneae > Araneidae > Caerostris > Caerostris darwini. Next base: position 24,906 of record BPLQ01000248.1, read on the forward strand.
AACATAAATTTCGCAGTTTGTCGAAAAGCAGAATAAAAAATATATTTCAATCCTTATCTCCGATGAAAAGCCTTTATGGTTACAAGTTAAGCCTTTATGGCTTATTACAGAAAAAAAAGGTTTTATTTAATATTTTTTTCATTATTGCAAATATAATTAATATGGTAGTTATGTTACTTAATTTGTAAAATATCTTTTCAAAAAAAAAAAATTCCTCTCCCCTTGCTTTTTTAAAACAGAATTTTTTTTTGATTAAAAATTTAAAAAATAAACAATTATATGCATGCATTTCCATACATCTTTTATGTTTCTGGTTTTTTTCCCCGTTCCTTAAACAAAATTAAAATGTATGAACATATCAGATGGATTTGAAGCATATCGGAATTTTGTAGAGCACACTTTTTATGCCCAACATTAAATATCACTTTAATTGACATTTTTTTTAAATTTTAATCATTTTACTTTACTTTTTTAATTATTTTTTAATGAAAAGTATTTTATGGAAATCAGAGCTGAAAAGCTGATTTTATTATTTTTTTTATCCAAGTAAAATAAATAAAATAATGTTCACAGAAGTACGAATAATATTCATATACATTTTATAGATGAACAAGTTCTCATAAATTGACAGAATTTGATAATGTTTATATAAAAAGATAAAAATTCACTACATTTGCCAATTCCTAACCTTTCATTGAAATAAATCTTTCTTGAAATTTTTATTACTTATATGTTGTCGTATCCCCCGAAGAGTGCAGGGGAATCAAATATCGTGGGCTTCCTAATAATATTGGCTATTTTGATTGCCAGCTCGGAGTATAAATCCTCTTCCGAGGGGTCCAGACAATGCATCGTAGCTGCAATAGCTGGGTAATCAAAGACATGATGAGGAGTAAACTCGACTCAAGGAAGTTGCCACACTTTTGGTAATTTTTAACGCCATCAGCAGAAACTTTCATATTTTTGTAGGGCTTCATCCTTAATCTTGTGGGAGTATTAGCTGTTTTTATATTACTTATATGTTTCACTCATATATCAGCGTCACCAAATTTAATAGCCCAATACATATATAGTAGTCTTAGAGTATTTAAATTGGAGTAGCATTGTTTTTAATGCTCTGAAATAAATTTTTCTAAGCTAATTGAATGTTATTAATTCATATTGATAAATTTTAATTCAGAAACATATGTAAATATTTTTATTTTAGAATTCAAATGGTTTTTTTTTACAAAATTTATTTTTATAAATCCTTATGTATCACTTGTTATTTCTTTGAGGCTTTTGCTATTTTCTATTTTTAAATATAGAAAATAAATTATGTTTGTGATGAACAATTTCGCTTAAATTTCTAAATTAAAAAGAGTAGATTTTTAACATTTTCTTAGCTATAAAGAAACTTCACCAGAAGATGGAATGTAAGTATTTCATCAACCATAGGTGATACACTAACTCTCTCAAATAAAAAAAAAGTACTTTTCTTAACTAAGTAGTATACATGCAATTTATATTTTATTATTACAAGTTTTTCATTTTAAGTAATTAGTATTAATTAATTATTTGTAAATACACTTTCGTTTTTTTTATTCTTCACATACTTTTAAATGTCCGTCAATGTCCTTAATTCAGAATTTGAAATTATTAAAGAATAAGAGATTACTTGAACTGTACAATTTGAATGAACGCATTGAATTTATCTGTTTGCATACACTCACTTCTGGGAAGTCGCGACGTACTTCAAAGGATGGGGGACCTATAAAAAAGCGTATTAAATATTTATAATGGGTAGAAGCAACAAGTCATAGGAAGCGTCGGGGAAAATCGAGAAATTGAAGATTCGTGATTCACATCGGATCGAATTCTCGCTGGATAAGGAAATTTTCTATGGAAGAAGGAATTAAATGCTGAAAAATACCCAAAGTGATATAGGAAAAAGGGAAAATTAGATATTGAAAATTTTACATTGCACCTACACACCTATATAGATATATATATATACTAGAAGACCCGGCCACGCGTTGCTGTAGCTTTCTTGTATTTCGTTCAATTATTAGATACTATAATTGGTATTGTTATCGTTTGCTGTCGTGGTTTGATTTGTTGACATGAGGGCCCTCTCAGTACATCTAGGTCGTACCTCACGCCTATGGGTATTGTTGAGGTAGATGTTTTTGGTGGCATTTTACTGAAAATGATAATTGAAAAAATACAATACAATTAAAATAAAATCGAGATATAATAATAAATGACTTAAAAAAAAAAATTCACAATAAAATGTAAACGATTGTTTAAGGTACACGAACACGTTCGAATGAATTTTTTTATCTTTGTAAACATTTTTGGATTGAATGTATCTAAAAACAAATGATTTCATATAAAAAAATTTCATTATTATTATTATTTTTTTTTATTTTTATAAGCTAAAATAAGGATAAAAATGGCCAAAACTTGATACTGTTACAAAACATGATAACTCAAAATCAAATCAATATTTTTTAAATTTCTAAGTTTGTATTTGTTTGTACTAACATATTAAAGGGAATGGATCTCTCTTTATTCAAAATGCTGTCGACACAAAATTCTTTCAAAATTTGCATGTAATTCCAAACTTAACAATTAAAATAAAAAATATTTATGTAGCTATAATCATTTCAGAGTTTTATTACCTGTAAACATTTATGAAAAACATAAATACAAAGTTTTATAACATGTGGATCAAAATTACTTGTGTTATGGTGCTTCACATGAAAACAAAAAGCATAAAAATTCATTCTGAGAAAAAGCTAAAAACAACTTTTAATTAGAGATATTACTTTTAAAAATGTTGTAAATATATTAAAATGCCATTGAATTATCAAGTTCATAGTCTTATTTATTAAAAAATATAGTTTTATTTTTCCTTAAAGCTCTAAATATTTTCTGAGCTTTGTTTTGAAAAAGTTAAAATTTGCTCGACAAAATTTTTTTTTACAACTTCCTCCTATTTGCAAAGGCTTTTTAATATGAAATGACCTGGATTTAAAATATTTAGCTTTTTTTCAAGTGTTTTGATTAAATATATTCAAAACCTTTGAATTTCACAGAAAAATATCAACTTTAACTATTTTTTATACAATTTATTCTTTAAAATATGGATAAACATTGCAAAAATGTGATATTGTTGCAAAACTTGATAATTCAAAAATAAATAAAACATGAATAGTTTTTTCCTTTGCAAGTATTTTTATGCTGGGAATATCCTTATGTAGGTAATATACTGTTTTCAAATTTATATCTTAATTAGTTATACATTTTTGTATGCTTAAAGTTTGTCGACACAAACTTTTTTTTACATATTTACAAAAATTCTTAGTTTAAAAACTGAAATAAAAATAATTTATGAATTTAGGTTAATTTCCATGTTCTATTCCTTTCATACATTTAAAGAAAACTTTTACATGAAGTTTCAAAGCATTTAAATAAAAATATATGGGTATTATGATGTTTTGAAGGAACACAAAATGCATAAAAATAAGAAATAATTAAAACCAACTTCTAAATGTAAATAAAACAAATGTACAAACATAAAAATGTTATTGGGCTTTAAATTCTCCTTTATTAATATAAAAACTTATTTATTTGTTTTGTTTTCTTTAAATAACTTCCAATTTAAAAGTACCATTTATCAATTTTTCTTCGACAATATTCAAATCACTCATATTTATAACTCAAATTCTTTGTTTTTCAAATAACAAAAGTTTTTTTTTAAAAAAATGTCCTTGATTTTCAACTTGCAACTATTATAATACCTTTTATAAAATTTTAATGTTATCATTATATCAAATAATTGCAGAGTTTACTTCATTTTGACACTTTTCAAAAAATGCTTAAAATTCATCATATTTCTTTAAAATTATATTGTCTATATTATATTATCTTGCAGATCACATTTCATTTTAGAATTCTTAATCAAATAAAACACATGTTGACAAACTTTAAGCATAGAAAAGTTCAATATTTTGATTCACAACTTTTCATTCCATATATTTTATTCCAATTCAAATTCAAACTTAGAAAATAAAAAAAATATTGATAATCAAATCAGGTAATACTTACATACATTTGATTTATTTCGCATAGAAATAATATAAATTTCATACATTATAATTTTCACAACATTTAAAGTAGTACATAAAACAATAATATTCAGAACATGAGAATTTTACGGTTAATGTAGTACAGGCATCGAGACACGGCGCCATCTATAAATAATCATTATATTGTTCGAAAAAAAAAAACACTACATTGTTGCCACTACATTGGTCTGCCAAAGAAATTTTAAAAAATATTTAGGGGTGGACCCCCTTATCACTTATTGATTTAAAAAATAGATTACGACCGATTCGCAGACCTACCAAACATGCACGAAAATTTTCATAAGAATCGGTCGAGCCGTTTCGGAGGAGTTTGGCAACAAACACTGTGACACGAGAATTTTATATATTAGCTGTACTATTTTATTTATATGCATTTATATGTACATATATATATAGAAACTTTTGGGGGGATTTTTTTTTCTTTTCTTTTCTCTTAAATTAATATTTTGATACATTTAATTTGTCAATATACAATATAAAAAATTGCTTTCCCAAGTTCAACAAATTGACTACTACTATATCATACCACGTCACGGTGTATAGAGCTGAGTTTTGCATAGGAAAAATCAGTGCTGAGTTTGCTGAGTATAGAAACAATATAAAATTTCTAACAAATTTACTAGCTAAAATACCTATCTTTCGAAATCAGGAAAACAATTTTTTTTCTCGTTTACAGAGTACTTCAATTAAGCAAAATCATCATGTCAATATATTTTTTCCCATAAAGATTTTAAAAAAAAACCCATGCACTTTTTTTTTTTTTTTACTTAAAAAAATCTACAAAATGAGGTGTTATATTGATCCTTAAATGCGTACAGAAAATTAATACTGGTCTATAATTTTTCAAAGAATTTTTTGTTAATATTTCTAGAGAATGACTTAGAGATGCAAGAATTTGAGCTTTTTCCATCATTCAAATTTTCTCTAGAACAAAGTTAATTCTGTAATAAATCTATAGTCTTCATATGATGGAGAATTTGAGAAGGCTAAAAATTATATCAGTATAAATGCTGGAATTTAAATTAGAGGGGTTTGAAATACTTAACAGAAGAGGAACATGACTTTAAGCAATCCAAATAATTACTATTTAACTGGAATGAATATTTTTAACAACATTTGAAATTTTCTCCAATGGAAAACATAAATTAATCTTACTTATTAATTTTAACCTTGTGCTGCTAGTTATTTAAAATAAAAGTGCTTATATTATTATTGAAATTAAATTTAAACATTTTATTTTGTTTACAAATGATGCTTGGCGAAAATTCTTTTAATTGGCGTGCGGCAGCCAAATATTACTCCAAACAGCATTTCACAAAATTTTAATCCTTTTATTGAAAGCTTTTCTTTTCCTGATTATAACTAAATGCACAGAAATTTGAATTTTTCTTTTAAAATGCAAAATAAATTCTCTTTATTCAACAAAATGGCTGTGACATATGAGGGATTATAATTCACTGTGTTACGTTACAATTGTTACAAAGACAAACATTATTTAATGTTTGGTTAAATTTAAAAGTTTTGAGAATTTAACTAAAGATTAATCGGCACACTAGATTTATCTTTTATAAATAATGGATTTTTTCTACAATTTTCTTTAATTTCAATAAATTTCTATTCCGTTGTAGTCCTAAAGGAATATAATCTTTTTAAATCTAAATAAATAAATATTTAATTTCATATATATATATATATGTATACACATAGAAATAGATTTTATTTATACTTCTCGTGCGTATTTTTAGGGTCTCTTTGTTGATTCAGAGCTGCATTCATTACTCAGCATACTAAAATGAATTTTTTGTAAATAAAGTTGTAGTTTGAGCTCCTAAAATATATGAAAATCATTTTTGCCTTTTTGTGATGGTAAACTCCCGGATTAACTTGAGTCACAAACTGGTAGTAGCAGTCCTCTTGTTATCCAGGAATTATCTCTGGTCCGTGAATTTTTACCACAAATCCGCACTTTCATGTATGTTTCTGGCTTAAATGGGGACTTCCTCCCACTCATTTAAATTGTCAGATGCGTGGAAGTTTGCGGTGATGAACTCCCTGCAAGAGTATTAGTAGAGTATTAGAACTAAGAGTATTAGCTCCCCATCCATATTCATTAGAGAGAGGGAGAAAAGCCTTTTTTTAAAAGTTGCGTATCTGCTCTTCATTGAATTAGCAGACCTATTTCGCTTCTTCCCATGTAGTTCATATGGAAACATCATCGGTAAAGAATGGTTCCCCCTTTCCCCCGTCTTTCCAAATTACTGGATAAAAGGGATTTAAACACAAAACTCTAATCATCTCCTGCTGATTTAAATATTCTGAAAGGAAATCTAAGACAAATAGACAGCTCTGATATCAATAATAATTATCTTTTTAATTATGTCGAGTTTCTTTAAATGGAAATTTCTTAAAGTTGCATTTATGCTCTAATAGTCCATCATCTTAATCTGTTTTCTATTTAAATAATAAGTAACTAACAGAAAAGAAATACCGCAACTTAACAGCAGATGTGGGATAAACATAAATTGCATACGAGTATATTACAAAGTAGCCAGATTCGATTTTTTAATTCATTCGATTTCTTCAAATTCATTTGCTAAAGCTCTAAAATTTAATATCACAGTAAGGTTTATTGATTATATTCTATTAAGATTATTGATTCTATTTATTTATTTTATTCTTAAGGCTCCATTCATTCTCTATTAGTCCATCAACTTAATCTTTATATTTAAATAATAAGTAAGTAACTGTAAAGAAGTATTGCAAATTAACAACAGACAAAATTAAATGTGTATAAAAACAAATCGCATACAAGTTTATTAAAAAGTAGTTAGATTCGATTTTTAAATTCATTCGATTCATATTCATTTGCTAAAGCGCCAAAATTTAATATCACAGTAAGATTTATTGATTCTATTTTATTATTTTATTCCTTTGGAAGATTTTCTGAGAAATATGCTACAGATATTTTTTTTTAATAACAGAAGCACAAAAAGAAATTTGATCATTACAATCTAGAAAATCTATTTAAACATTTAGAAATTTAGTATAAAATGTTTTTTTAAAATTGCATAACGGTATATTTAATTAAAGAGTCAGAAAATTAATCTCATAGTCTCTTTTATGTTAAATGTTTTTTTTCCTAATGCAGCTGGCAAACGCTTAGCCAATTGTCTTCGATGCCTTAAGGCAAGTGCTGCACCGACGTTTTTCACATAGCACTACCCAAGAGGTGCGTGTAGCTTTAAGATAAGCTACGGACGCGGAGTAACAATAACTCTGCAACTCTCTACCATCATGTTAGACCGTGAGTTACGATTTAGAGTGAATTCTGTTATGTTAAATGTAATATTATTGATTTTTATTTCTTTAAGGATGCTGTTAATCATAAATTTTTATCTTGACAAACAACTTGTCAATTTCTAATTCTAATCAATTCAAGTCATATCTGAGAATTTTCATTACAGAACAATTTTTGCTTATAAATATATGAGATTTTCCCACGTTTAAAAAATATTCGGGAAGAAAACATTATCCATTCAAAAACAACTGGTTTCATTAGATTTTTTTTATGTCGTTACAACAATACAATTAAATGCAAACCTTAAATCGAAATTAAGAAAGCAATTCATTAAACATTCAAATATTTTTTATTTCATGCAATTTAAGAAGAGCAGAATGATTTTGAAAATTCCATTTCATCGCAACTTTGTTCATAAAAATCTTAACCAAAAGGTTATTGCAAAAACCTCTTTAATTTCATAAAAATAATCAATAAATTTATTGCTATGCAGCATGCGCTGTCATTAAGCCTAAGTCCTAATCTATATATATATTATTATGTGAATAAGAAATTCAATTTTAAAAAATGCAAAAAAATTCATTTGACATTTTTATATTGATTTTTTAATTATTAAACGATATCTTATGCCTTTTTTTTTTTCTCTCAATGGTAAGTTTACAGGACAAAGTAAATACAAACAACTATATAGAAACAAATGGCTTCAGTTAATCCATCAATTTAAGTCTGGCAATCCAATAACTCTTCCATAAAGAAACAGGAGGCAATGCAGACCAGGAAGCAAGGTGAAACATACTACTGGGTCCAAAAAATAAGACCAATTTTCAATTTAACATTCCAGAGACTTATGGAATTTCAATTTTCTTTTCTTTTTTAGGTTGCTGACATTGTCCTTGACATTTGTGTGAAATTTGACGTCAAAATATTCATTAGTGCTTGAGTTACACTTGGAATTGTAAGATGCTAAAACTGATTCCAACCATTTTGAAATGTTTGGATTAATTGACCAAAGAACATGAATTAAATTTTGTTTCGGAAACGTATAGAATTTTGCAGAAGGCATTCGGTGAGCATGCCTACATCGGAAAGAAATGTTTACAAGTAGGATAAACAGTTCAAAGAAGACAGAGGAGGCACTTTGTAAACGAAGAGCCCACTGGTGACCATCAACCTCAACCGACGAAGCCCACGTCCATTAAAGATTTGGTGCTTTGCCGTGCTTTGGTCGATTTACAATTAGAGACCTTGCTGATGATGTTGGAATTTCAAAAGGATCGGTCAATTATGTTTTGCGCCTCAAACGCGTCAAATCTCGATCGATACCAAAAACACTGAATGCACCATTTCGCACTTCTGTTTGTTCGTAACTTTGTCATCAGAAATGAAATCGATATCGTTTCCATACCATCGTATTCCCACCGTGAGACTAATGGCTATTTGCTAAACTCAAAAGACTACTCCGGTAACACCGTTTTGAATCGATTAAAGAGATTCAACGCGAATAGCGTGCGATTTGAAGACCATCCCTGCCGATGACTTTTTGCATGTATTGAGGATTGGAAAAAAAAGTTGGCGTAAGTGCATTTTGTCCAGCGGAGATTACTGTGAAGGCGATAAAATAAATTTGGAAAAATAAAAAAAGAGTTTTTGAAAAAAAATTATTGGTCTTACTTTTTGGGCACAATAGAACCCGTTTCTTCCTGGTTATGACACAGGAGAGAGAGAGGATCAGAAGTCTGCGAAGGTACTTGCGTAGACAATCGTGACCGTAGAAAAGCCGTAGCACTGCCACCGATGATAATGGGACAAATTACCTGAGTTTCATTGCAGAACTCTAAGAAACTCAAACTCAGAGCTAGATGAAAGTTTTTTTTTTAGATCATTTGCACAACGAGGAGGTAGATCTATGTTGCATCCCTCTTACTATGTATAAGGTAACAAATATAATTATGCATTTTCTGATTTTATTGTGTAGACTGAATTTGTAAAATGGCTTTTTGATGACTTTTAAATGGATGATTTTTATAAAAAAGTTAATTTATTAGTTGCATAAAATAGTTTTGATTAGAGACGTAATTTTAAAAAAATAATATTTGTTATGGATATTCTTTATTAATCAAAATTCGTTTTTTCAATAAAATTCAGAAGCCCCCATTCACTTATGTGAAGTAACCTTAAGATAAAAATTTATTTATTCTGCTAAATTCTTTTATGAAAATGCATTCAAAACTTTTGGTGTTTCAGATATTTTTTATCATTGATGCTTTACCATCGAGATTGTGGTTATACCCAAATGGTTTTCTTATTGTTAGTTTCTAGATAGAAAAAATTCAAAGTTTTCAGTTCCCCTGCCTAATTTGTTTCTTATATTTGATTATCTACTTTTCCAAGTTGATATATGCATCATATTCTTTTGTGTCATATCAGTTTTAATAAGTAAAAATATACAAAGTTTCGAATAAGGAACAATATAGTGTATGAAAAAACAAAAGGAAGAACCTAAAGTGTAACCTATATTGCAATTTAGAATGTTCTTGTTGACTGCATTCTCATGTGACTTGGCAGTAGAATTTGCAGAATTTTCTTCGAATGAAAATTTTTATTTACCCTTTTCGTTTTTCTGCCTTTCCCTTGGGGTGTACGACACCGAGGAAGAAAATAAAAAGGAAAAATGGAATATAGAATGGTAACTGTACCCTTTATTTCTGTCAACAGGAAAGTGAACACTAAATAATAATAATAATAATAAAGTTTGAATTCATACGTTTTGATTAATGATTGCAAATGAAACAGGCAATGAAAGGTTTTCGAAAAAGAGTCAGCAGATAATAAAATATAAAACGAGAAGTATTGCTTCTTTTATAAAAGCAGAATTACCTTTCATAGCATTAGAAACGAAACCTTTCTTTTTCAACTTTTTAAGCTAAATTCATTGATATGCTGAGCAAATTTTTGTCGGTCTCAAAAATAATGACGTTTTTATACAGCACAATCATTCATTTTTAAAATCACAAAACTGTTATTTTTCACTTTTAAAATTTTGAAATGCATATAAAAAATACAAAAAAGCAATTTTAAAATTTATATGATGTTGAAATTTGCAATTAAAGATTTTCTAATTTTATTCAATTAAATAATTATTGAGTATATTTTATTGTCAAGGTGTTATTTGTTTGTGATATTGTCATAATTTTTTTTTTTTTTTTTTAGTTTCTAGATACATTTTGCTTAAAAAAAGCACTTACATGCACGTATTTCATGATTTTACGCAAATTGATTTATTTTTGTATTAACAGTGTATATGTATATAAATATAACGGAAGTCATTTATAGAATCCGATGATTGGTTAAAAAATGTTTTAGGATATAAGAATATTTTTTAAGTATCCTATGTATGAATTGTTAGTGAATATTAAAAAGAATACACAATATATTTCTGTAAAGATGGTAATGCATTTGATGCATGTAAACAACACGTATGAATTCATTAGTTAAAAAAAATTCGGTAACAGAATTAATAAACCCATTATTTATTTATTTATTTGAAATCAAAAATTACAAAAAGATATTCAATTATTTATTTTTAAATTAAAAAGTAATTATTTTTACAAATTATTGTTTTAATTATTCCATGTCAGAAAACTTTTCGTGAATTATATATCTCGTCCTTTTTAATAAAGTAGAGCCATGGGAGCTTACGTATGGTATAAATAAATAATTTTATTAAAAAAGATTAACCCATTTTGAAAATTCAACCATGTTAAATTTTTTAAAATACATCTAAATCGCAAGAGTTGCATAGAATCCAATCGTCACACAAATTATCCTAACTAAAATTTAAAAAAAAAGAATTAAGTATCGTTGTTTTGAATTTTGTATAGATTTTTCTGTAATTTTCAAAAATATTAGATGAAATTCACTTAAACTTTAAAAAAACTGCAAATTAGAAACAAAAATTTAAAATTAGATTTCGTTGATATTAAATGATTTAAAAATTTTAAAATGGAAAGATAATTTATTCTTTGTTAGAATACAGTAGTGTCTAATTATATTCGATATGTCGAGAGAACTATATGGTATAAAGAGTAACTTTTTAAAAGTAGAGAAATTTTTCTCAAAGAAACCTAAGGAGAAATACCTAATTACTTGCATAATGAGAAAATGATAGCATAATGATTTGTCGAATATTTGTATAACATAGTATATAGAACACTTAAAAGTTGTGAATTTTCTCCTCAAAAAACCTAAGGAGAAAAATCTAATTACTTGCATAATGAGAAAATGAAAGTATAATGGTATGTCGAATATTTGCAGACGACAGTATAAAGAACACTTGAAAACACATTGTTTAAAAATTATATGAGAAATGCTATTTTGTAATATTTTTATATTTATAAAAAAAAAATTGGCGATTTACATATTGCAAGTAAATGCATTTCCAACTTACTGGAGAATATCATAATTCCATTATCGTTTTTATTTGTAGTTCTGAAACCGCGTTAAACTGTAAGTCTCATTCTAATCAACCCAAAGTGTGTGTAAAATGACGTAGAGTGACAAACCAAACCATCATCATTTTCCCATTAACAAGAATGAATGATTAATTTGTTATTAACTTATTTTGTTTGATTGAAAATAATAAATGAAAATTTTAATTTTGCCATCTGAAAAAAACTTAAATTGATTAATAAAATTAACATAGAAAATAAAAATGAAATGAAACGAAAATTTTAAAATTGTTGGCTGAAAAAAAGTTAAATTGATAATTAAAATTAACTTGGCAGTTTCTTTTACAAATTTCAGATCATAGTTAAAGAGGTGTTAATTTTTCAATTCTTCTGTAATGCTTAGAAAAAATATAATATTTATTTATTTTGATTATTTTTTAATATTCATTATCTACTTAATTTATATTTAAGATGGAAGATTTTTTTTTCACTTGGTGATTAAAACCAGGTCTGCATGAAAAATTTCTAGAATGCTTGTAATATTAAAAAAAATACATAATTTTCATGATATGAATAGTTGCATAATTTAATAAGAAGAATTTCATTTCTTGTGTGTGTAATTAAATCTTACTTAATTGAAAAACAGCGAATTTTTGCTATAGCCTTAAGTAAAACTCGAATTTAAGCCAAATTTTAATTTAATTCGTATGCAATGCTTTTCGATCAACATTCTAGAGTATACAGAAATTTAATTATAGTTTTTTTATTAATTACACGAAAATAATGACCAAAATATTATAGTAGTTTTTTATATTTTTTAATTCATGGTTTTCAATTTCACCTGCTTCAATATATAAATATATATATATATATACCTAAATGTAAATATCTTTTTTTTTAAATGAATTAAGTAAACGTTGTTTTTTTTATTATTTTAGAAACATGGAATTTCAATACATACAATTTCGTATGCTTTGGAGTTCTGTATAAATTTTATCGTGAATTTTTAAACCAAAATTCAACAAGAAACTTAATACACTACGTTGAAAAATGTAATGTTAAATACACTTTTTACATGTTTTTTAAGTGTTTCAATACATTTATGAAATTTTGTGAAGCCTTCCAAGATAAAATAATTCATTAAAAATGAAATTTAAATAATTTCATCCTTATTTTTTTGAAAATTAGATACAATTTCCTGTGAAGACGAAGATTTGTGGAAACGTTCTTCTTAAGTTAAATATAACAAAATTGCAGCTATATAAAGAAAACATAACTTAAATTTATAAAAATGTTCAAGACTTTAATTGGGTTCATTAAAATTTTTGTATAAATGTAACCGCGTCAATGTTTGAATTTCAAAACTTCTTCCTTTCGTGTAAAATTTTTTTCCCTACTTAAACGCGATTTATTTTTAAATTTATCACTTTTGTATTTTCTACTAGGAGATACCGAAAAATATTCTAAGATGTTTAGAGAAATCAATAATGTAAAATCTTTTTTTTTTTTTTTATTTATAATATTATTTATACCAAAATGATCGTTAATAATTTATTAAAAAAAAGTAAATGCTGTATTTGATATAATTTCATGCATTAATTTTCTTTCTTGAATATTATATAAATATATTTTAAAATTTATTTGCATTATCATCCTAGAGTATACAATAATTTAATTTCACATTTTTTTTATAAATTATATGAAAAGTAATGATCAAAACAACACAGTACTTTTTTACTTCAACAGGCATTTTGAAATTCATGGTTTTAAATTACATCTGTTTTCTATATATATACATATATATATTGAAAACAGATGTAATTTATGTATATATATATAGCTAAACGTAAATATCTATTTTTTTAAATTTTGTTTTACTTTATAAATTAAAATATTAAAACTCTTAAACAATATGGAATTATTAGAAAAATAGTTTGCAGTCGAAGGCTCTTTTAGAGGCAATTTAATATCTCAAAGAAAATGGAATAGAAAAATTATTTATTTTACTGTTTAAACTCAAACATTAATTAAAACTTTTATATTTAGTGATGTTGTTTTCAACAATTATAGAAAAAGTTAATATATTAGTAAATATATTTTTTCCATAATTCCACCTTTATATTTAACTCCTAATAATTTTAAAGGAATCCTTTGCAGAGCCATTACTAACAACAAAATGTTTTTTAATCTTTATTTATCTCAATTATGTTTTTTTTTCTTTTTAACAAATAAAGGTATTGGGTTTAAAATAAACTGTAATTCTCTCTACAATAAAATGTATTAAAAAAAATGTGCATTTTATTTTTTTTCAACTTTTTTGTAGCCCTCTATTTTCAATATTGGAATATCTTTATATTCGATTAATTCCATTAATATTTTTAAGTTTTTTGTTTTTTTTAAATGTGGAACTCTTTATTTCTATATCTAAATTGTTTCTCATTAATTATTTTTATTTTGTCTTCAAAATTTAGAATATTTTTCCTCTTATAATCTTTTTAAATAACAATGTTTTATTATTAAATAAACAACAAATTAATTCATACCTAGTGCATGATGAATTTTTTGTGTATTAATTTTTTTGTTCATTTATTCTAGATACAATTTTTACATTGTAAACAACATAGAACAATTTAAAAATTATTTCTAATATATCCTAATTGTATTGTATCAAATAATATTAATATAATAAATAGACACTTAAACATTTCAGTTGAATTGTCATAACAAATTGCTGACCAATCTTTATTAAATAATTTCCCTTTATTTATTTATCTGTGTGTATATGTAAATTTTTTTAACTTAAAATACTTTTTCATTTCTGTTCCACTTAATTTTTTTTCCTTTTTCAGTTTTTAAAAGAAAATTTAAATTTTTTAAACATAATTTATTTCTAAATTTTTAACAATTTTTGTCTTATTTTTTTCTGAGATAAAGTAACTTTTGATTTTCATTTCTTTTCTTACAACTGATATATTGCAGTAAAGAATTTTGTTGGATATTTCAATTATTCTATTTCCGCTCAAATATCATTTATAAATGAAATTTGGCAGTTTATAAAATAGACAATAATATTAAAAGTGTAATATGAATGTGCATGTATTTGTGGATATATTTTTCAATGCCTTCTATTAGCTCACACTCTCCCTATATATATCTTGTTCAAATTTTCAATCGTTCATAAAATACTTTTTATTCGTCCACTTAAGTTTAAATACATTTTTTTTTAAACTTGTAGTGGAGGATACTTGATGCTAATACAGTTTTTTCAAATATTAATTCAGTAATTAAATTTAATTCATTAATTTTAGTTTTTTTTAGATTTAAGTTGTATCAATCAACCAATAGATGGCTTCAGATAAACTTAAACAAATGAATGAAAATTATTTATAAAGGATTTTCTGCAATATAGTGAAAAGAAAGTAGGAATTGACTTTAAAAAAGTTTTTTTTTTTATGTTACTTGTTTTCTTACAAACAGCGATCGGCGAGCCTCATTTACAACTTATGTATAGCCATGAATAGCCTACCAATGGATGGCGAGGGAAGTCTTTTTAAGGCGTAATTGCTCCGATGTACCGAATTTGCTTGTCGACAATTCTTCCAGGACAAAATCGGGAAAACTCCCACCAGACAGCTGACTATTGATGAGATACAATTAGGCATATATTGTCCCAATCGCAATCGAGACTGCTTGTTTCTGAAAGCAGCAACTTCAACAATGCCACCAGCTGATTCGAATCTTAGCCCTCCTGAAAGCTGCTCAGGTTACTACTGGGCCACGAGTTGAGCAAGTTTATTACTTAGCTCACCAAAAATAACACTTATCTTTAAAAATATTTTTTTTTTAAATTAAAATTAATTTTTATATATTATTTTATATATTTTATATTATTTAAATATTATATATTTAAATAATAATATTATATTATATCATTATATTATTTAAAGAAAAATATTATATTATTTTATTTTTTTTTTTGTAGTTACTATTCAACCATGTCATTAAAATCATTTATTATAATTTTATAAATAAGTGCTTCATTTAGCTAAACACTTAGCATTTTATGTATTAATCTCAATGCATAATTTCATACATTTTCATATAAATTATTGACGTATCTTTTATCATATTTTCAATTATTAAATTAATTATTGTACAAAAACAAATTTTAATAAACAGTTAGTCAAATTCTGTTCAAGTGTCTAAAATAATTTTAATTTTTTAATTAAAACTCATGACTAACAGTTATTTGTTATTTAAGTTTATTAAATACCATAAAATTCTAAGATACATTTAACAACCACATATAATATAATACATTGAACATAACCACATATACTATAATAAATTTTTAACACACACACACATATATATATTATAATACATTTCAACACATAAATTTATATATATTATTTTTAACATGTATATATATAGAGAGAGATAGATAGATAGATATATTATAATATTCTGAAACACACATATAGATTTATTAAAATTTATCTTTGCTGTTCATCAAGTAATTAATTATTATTTTTCTTAGTGATAATCACCATTTTATAAGATAATTTAAATTTTTAGATTTTTTTATAATATAAAAATGCAAAAAAAATATTAAAAAAAATAAAACAATTAAGCATGTTTTGGGGCCAAAAAAAACCAAAGAATTATAAGAAAGAAATTAAATATTGACAAAAAAAATTAATAAATATTACTTTTTATGAAAAAAAATTATAATACGAGGGAATATAACGTTATTTTCAATTTAAATAAATCATTTCCTTACATAAATTCCATTCAAATCTGTTATAAGAAATAAAAAAAATACATAGTCCTCAAAAACTATTTCAATAATAGTTTTTGTTACATAAATTATTACATACTATAACATTTTGAAACAAAAGTAATAAATTTATGATTTTTTTAAAATTTCATTTCCACAGTTCATAAAATAATGGATCATTTCTTTTATCACTTTGTAAACAATTTTTTAGCTTTCACATTAATTTTTAATAGTCTAAAAGTATAATAAATTTAAGCCAAAACTATAAAGCATATTTTGTCCAAAAAAACAATTTTTTATTAAAAAAAATAATTAAATAATATTAGCAGACAAATAAACAAAATATTATTTTTTCACCAAAAACTCAATTATAATGCAATTGAATTTAACATTTTTTTCGATTAAAAAATTTTTTATGGAACAAATTGGATTAAAATTTGTAAAATGAAAATTTAAATAAATTTCATCAAATGCTTTTGTCAATAACAATTTTCATTACTTAAACTATTTAACACTGTATCATTTAAAAATAGATGTAATAAATTTATGAATATTTTTTCAGTTTATTAATACAGTTATTTAACTTTATCATTTCTTTTTATCATATTCCTATTATTGTATTTTTTAATTTATATTAACTGCAATAGTCATACATGAATATATATACATAATTATAAAAAGAAATATTCAATAACGTAATTTTTTAAACAAAAATAAGTTTTCAAACAAAAACACCTTAACAAAATATTATATTTTTGCCAAAAACACAATTATATCCAATGGAATATAACATTAATATAAATATATTTAACATTATAATTTTACTGATATAATAAACTCTTTTATATATAACTTTAATTAATACTTTTATTAATTAACATTAACATGTAATATATTTCTAATGAATGTATCATTAACATAAATATATTTAACATTATACTTTTACTAGTATAATAAACTCTTTTATATATAACTTTTAATAATTCTTTTATTAATTGCAACATTACCATATATATTTGCAATGAAATGTAACAAATATATTTAACATTATACTTTTACTAATATAATAACCTTTTTATATACAACTTTTACTAATTTTTATTAATTGTAACATTAACATGGAATATATTTACAACGGAATATAATATTATTTTCAATTTAAATATTTCTTTTTATGGGTCAAATTGTATTAAATTTTGATATAATATATTTATATTTAATTGTAAAATTAAAATATAAATTATAGTTTTCATTACTTAAGCTATTTCAAAATAGAAATAATAAATTTATGAATATTATTGCTACAGTTATTTAACTTAATCATTTTTTCATCAAATTCCTAATAATGAATTTTTTTAATTTATAATAATTGCAATAGTCAAACATAAATATATATATATAAAGAAAAATTCAATAAAGTAACTTTTTCGCAAAGATCAGGTTTTCAAATTTTTTTTTTTTAATTGTAATTTAATACGATAAAACATTTATCAATACAATGAGGTTTGTTTTCAATTTTTTATATGAATTTAAATGAAATGTTGTTTTAGTATTAGTATATTAATTGAATAAACATATTATGAACAAATGAATTTACAGATATGAGATAACGAAATATTTTCGAGTTTTTAAAATGCAAAGTAAAGATTTGCAAATTTTACTTTTTTGCTATGTAAAGTAAATTTTTTAATTATTCAAAAGTAAAAATTTTTATACTCCTACGTTAATTAAATCACATGTAAATTACAGTTTAATGCAAGATAGTTTAACATCTTAAGATGCAATTCTGTTACTAAGTTTATAATTTATTTACAAAGCACCTCTTTTAATGCAAAATCTTAGCCTTTTTTCTTTTAATTTAAGGAAAGAAATTTCTGTATTTTTAACTTTCATTAACTCATAACAAGTTTTATTGATAGGTTTCAATCATTATCAGATGGGAAAGACTTATCACATCTTGGAATGAACAAATTTAACATTTAACTTTCAGCCTTCAAGCACCTTAAAACACTTTAAACAACTTTTATTAGCATTTAAAAAGTTGAGAAATTTAATCGTAATTCATCAAGCTTCTATTAATTTTATGAAGTGATAAGAAGATTTAAAATAAGCAGCGATTTTTCAACTGAATATCTATAGAAGTCCATCTTAACGAAGAAGAATATCTTAGAAGAAGAAGAATATCTTATGCCGAAGAAGAATATCTTAGAAGTTCATCATGCTGATGAAGAATATCTTAGCAGTCCACCATGCCGAAAAAGAATATCTTATAAGTCCATCATGCTGATGAAGAATATCTTAGCAGTCCACCATGCCGAAAAAGAATATCTCAGCAGTCCACCATGCCGAAGAAGAATATCTTATAAGTCCATCATGCTGATGAAGAATATTTTATAAGTCCATCATGCTGATGAAGAATATTTTAGCAGTCCACCATGCCGAAAAAGAATATCTCAGCAGTCCACCATGCCGAAAAATAATATCTTAAAAGTCCACCATGCCGAAGAATAATATCTTAAAAGTCCATCATGCTGATGAAGAATATCTTAGCAGTCCACCATGCCGAAAAAGAATATCTCAGCAGTCTACCATTCCGAAGAAGAATGTCTTAGAAATCCAACATTTTTAGTTCAAAAAAGTGTTTAAAATCATACGCTATAGTCTTTATTCACTTTTGTAATAGTAAGTTCACATCATTGTTTACGATAGCATATCATAGTTCTTTAAGCGTTGACTATTATGGAAATCCCCGATTTCAAAATCATAACTTATATTCTTGCTTAAAATGATGTTTTAAAATTCTTTAAATTTGTCGGTTTTGCAGGTTCAAAGTAATATCTTATATAGGTGAGAATTTTAAAAAAGATTTAGTCCTGCTATCGTCTATTGTCCATCCATATCAATGGCGCAAATATCGTCTTATTCTTCTTGTGAAGTTGCGAAAATCACGACGAAAAACGTTGTTTCCACGTTTCAGGCTCCTGGACATGTGGTGTTGGCAATTTTGTCGAATATCTTGCCTTTGGATGCAAATGTATCTTTGAACATACTTCGGTGAGTATTTCCTCATAGTCTGACACTTCAAGTTCTGGATATTTATTTCTTTCCGCTAAGAAATTAATGGATTCCAGACTTGGGCTGGATTCACTGTCTGAGGAATTTCTCCGCGAAAAGAATTTGACGACTTCTTTATGGTTACTTGGTGTAGGAAGAGATTTCGATCTCTTCTTTTCAAAATCTTTGTCTCTACGACAAAAATCTTTCAAATTTTCAAAATCTTTGCCTGCCGACATATTGAAAACTCAAACTTTTTCTTCCTTTTCTAAGCGAGTTGCTTTTATCTAATAATTTTATCTTGCGCTCCCGGAGTTTAAACTGCAGCCAGCTTTCGTCTTTCGCGGCAGAGCGAGAAACGTCGATATATAATCGACCAATAAACCGAGGCGCAGGTATCTTGGTGTCGTCCGTACGGCAGCGCTTCTGGCCTACACTGTTTTCTTAGAGCCGTTCTGGTTAGCTCTTATGTGATAAAACAATTTGCGATCTGTGCGCCACATGCAAGTCATCGGTAATTGGCTGCCGACTTCAAAAGCTCTGTGCTTTAAAAATATTAGTTACTTAACATCGCCATCCAAAAAATCATTTATGTTTTTCTTAAAAAGAAAATTTTTGCGATTGTTCCGTTTTAAAAGTAAAACTGCAACTTTTTTATATTTAATTTGTGATTTACTATTTTATAAAATGCATAAGCATCTTTATTAGATAGGATGTATTTTGAGATGTGTTGTAGTTTGATTTACGAGAGACGGTTCCAGAACATAAGAATAAACATTGAGATAAGAATAAACATTTATTTTCAAATTGTTTCACTAAAGTGTTTGTTCCCAATCAAAAAGGTATGTGCAAAGATAATGATATTTACTCTTCCTGGAGTTGTTGTTTTTTTTAAATAGTAGTGCACAAATATTTTGAAGGAAAAAAAAAGAAGAAATATTTGAAAAATTTCGGTAATTAGTAGAAACAACTAACAATATTTATGAAAAATACATGATTTCTCACATTTAAAAAAAGAAATAAGGAATCATAAGTTAAAAACACTGAGCAATATTATCAATGCATTAAACAAACCTTACTAAATATAATTCTATAATAATCAAAATAAGGTATTTAAAGCATTAAATTGAAGCCAAATTTATGTCACCTGCTTGCCGCTTATATTAAGAAATCATTACATTTTATTTCATATAAACTTTCAATAAATAAATATACAAAAATGGCATTCATTGCTTTAAATCCTTGTTTAATCCCCTTTTAAATGTCTTATAACATTTAGTATAATAATAATTTTATCAAGACTAACATTGCATTTGATCTCCATGACCAGACAATAAAATGTAAAGATTCCATTGTCCATTCAGTGCATAGTATCAATATCAAATGCTAGAAACAAAACAAAATCCAATATTCTTTACTTGGCGGTTGCTGATCGACACCCAGTTTAACAAAAGCAGAGTCCTGAATTCTTTATCAAAAAGTGTAATCGTCTTTGTACTACATCTTGACATTGGAGCAGCTTTCAATACTTGATACCACAAAAGTATTTGAGAATAAAAAAAATGTAAAAAACTTTTCTTTTTTTTTTCTCTACCGAGGCGATGCTCCCGAGAGCAAAAAAAAATGCCATCAACTCACGAATGACGGAAAAAAAAATTTCCCTGGCATCTCTTTTCAGCATAAAACGGTTACGTAATTGAAAAAAGATTGCTTTTGAATACATGCGCATCGATCGAATGTTGTAAATTAAAAGAGCAGAGAAGTATTTTATATATAGCAAAAAAACGCATCATTTTAGTATCCTAGCAATATTGAAGTATTTTTGCTACCATGAACAAGTTTTAAATTAATTAGAAAGTTTAAAGAAATAAAAATGAGTGTCACAAAATTTATTAATTTAATTTAAAGAATCTTTTATCCCCCAATTATTATTATTTTTTTTTTTTTTAGAATTAGAAGAGGTAGAATTTAAAGTAAAAAAATTTGATACTAAGGGTGAAAAAAATTTATTTCAGTATATTTTATAAAAGTTAAAACTATAAATGTAAATTGCTGTTAAAATCAAATGCTATCCGTTTAGCCATAATACAAATTACATTTTTATTTCATAAAATAAAGTGACCATTGATTTTTATTTATATTGCAGCAATTTTTCTCACTTTAAGAGTTTTGGCATTTCATTTCCAGGAGATAGGAATGTATATATTTTGACAAGTATATAATAAGAACCCATCCCCCAAATTTGGCAGACGACTGGTAGTATTGTGGGTAATTATATTACATACAATTTGTGTTTTGTACTCATGAGAACCACCTCTCATTCAAATCTGATAGCAGATATTCGGTATCATATATGATGAGGAAATTAGTGAATTTATGTTCGACTTTCATAGGTCGAAACAATTACAGATTGAATATGGACTATACCATGAGTTGTTTTATCGGGATTGGTGATTGGCCATGAGCTGAGAAATGTATACTCTAATGAGAAGAAACCAAGCTGACCCTCCCCCTTCCAGGTTTTTGAAAAAGCAAACAGAGAGTTCTGCGACCAATTGACCAGAAGCCTTATTTTCTTTTTTTTTCTCTGAAATGATTGAATAGGCCTGCGTTTTCCCCTGTTTTTCAAAGCGAACCCCTTGTGGTTTCGTTTATCACGCCGTGTGATAATTAAGGTCTGCCGCACATCAGGCAATTAGATTCGACGTAGACTCGAGAACTCAGAAAATCTCCGACATTGGAGTGAACAGTTACATATTTGTGATTTAATCATGTACTTGTGATCAAATTTTATTTATATATATATATATTTATATTTATATATATATAGTTATATATATTGTATATATATATATATATATATATATATATATATATGGGACCTGAATGGCCGAGTGTCTAGCGCTCTGGCGCTCGGTGCCACAGGTTTCGGGTTCGAATCCCGGCGGTGCCAAGGATGTTTGTAGTGGTTCGGAATCCACTTTAAGCCGTAGGTCCCGGTCTCCTATGACTTCAAGAGCGTCATGGAGCCAAAGTCAGACTTCTACCTACGGGTGCTCTATCACAGCAGAAGCTGCTTCCTTCCCCTTCAATCATGAGTACGTATGGGCACGTGGGCTATGCCAGCCAAGTGAGATAAGAAACAACAATATATATGTGTGTGTGTGTTTAATGCTTGCTAATAAAAATTAATGTGTTCCCATGAACCAAAAAGAGCCCTCTTCTTGAAGGTCTAATATAGGCCGGGACACTACAATATACATCTAAATTAAAATTCAATCGTATTTATTAATTTTTATTTATTTACATCTAAATTAAAATTCTTCAACCATAATTGTAGCATCTTTAGAAAAAATCTAGAATAATTTTAAATTCTTCTAAAACTTAATAAATAAAGTACATAGATTCCAAAAAATATTTGTTTTTCTTTTCTAAAGAAATAATTAATTGCGATTTCACAATCTACCTAGAATATGAGATGTAAAGTGTCTTGCTTTTTCTATCCTTTTAATTTAAATATTTTATTTTAATCTAAATCATTATCTATTTTAATTATTACAAATCCATGAAATTTCTGCTTTACATATTTTAGCGAAATTTCTAATAAAAATATATATATATATATATAATAGAGGACTTGCTTGTTTATTGAAATGCCGTAGTTTCCTTACTTCTGAAATCATTTTTAAACTTACGTGAAATAACAATTTATTTAACATAATAAAATTATTTCGCCAAACCGCCAAAGTCACCAAGTTATAAATACATTTAATTTTTCAATATACACTAAATGATGTTAAATTGCAAGTTAAATTGCTTTATTAGATGCTGCTTTATTAGATTACTGCTTTATTAGTGATTACTGCTTCTGTAACTTTCATGTATTAGTGAGCAGGATTTGTTCACTTCACTTCTTTAATATATCTTAGACCTTCAAGAATCGCATAATATTCAAGCATTTAACTATGTAAATTGATAAAGAAAATGTTGAATTATAAACTATTTCTTAGTTTGTTCCAACTTTATCAAGTCCTTCGTTCGAAATTCTTTTTCATTAATTATTTTCTGAATACTTTTATTTGTTTTTCGCAAGCTCTGATTTTGATCAAAATAACTACTACATTAATCACAAAATGAAATTAAGAGTTTTTTAAATAACTGCTAACTTCTTCAATTTTGTGATCCTTATTTCTATTGGTTGAATTTGTAATAATTTATTCATAGCTTATTTATTTTGATTTTTTTTAATTATTTCTTTTTTTAATTTTTTAAAAATTAAATAATTTTTAAAGCTTAATGAAAATTATCATTAATCATTAAGCTTTTAAAATTATTAATAAGCTGATGCAAGAAATTTCATAGGTTTCTCATTTGTATGAGTAAGTTATCAAAATTCCCTTCCTTAAAGAACTTATGATTGGAAATTACATGTTCGTGTTTACTGATTGCATGAAATTTGTTATTTAAATATTTGAAGGCTGATTTACTCTTGCCCATGGTTTTCACAAAATTTCTCATTAAACGAATCGATACTCACAGATGCTCATACTAGTTTTGGAATTTTAGGAAAAAAAGACTGTTTCAATATTACCTCTTACTTTTTCTTCAGCACACCACATAAATACCAATATTTAACAATAAATATACGATCTTGGGTTGAATATGACTCTCTAGAAGGCATTTTCAAAATGGCTTGTAAAAAACAAAAACAAAAAATGCAAGAAAACAAAAACATTTTATGCACTCTCTCCATGCACACATTCACCCTCTAATACACTCTGAGAAGTTATTTCAGTTGAAAGCTATTACTTAAAAGTCCTCCTGTATATTTTAATGTATTTCTTTTCATAAACGTTATTATATAATTTACAAATTAAAATTAAGTTAAAGTACATACATATTTACATACACAAAGTACATACATATTTAAAACTGGTCCAATTGCCAAAGTTTTGTATCATTTTTGGGTCAACATTTTAAATTTAAGTAATAATTTTAAACAATGAAATTTACATATTTTTAGTTTAAAAGATATATATTCCTCATATATAATCATTTGTAAAAATTACATTTTATATTTGCATTTAAAAATACATTTAAAACTATATTTTTCAACTACATTTTACTATTTATTTGCATAAATAAAGTTAATTTAAGTGTAAAATAGTAATAAATGCCTCGAAAACAAAGCTATAAAAATTTAAAGCCATCAAATTTAAAGTCTGCGTTCTCGGAAAAGCCCTTATAAGCAATCAAAAGCTGTTTTTTGCTGGAAATCACAGCGTTCTGCACCTCTGTGAATCAATCGTTGGGAATGATAAGTAACTCGACATCGCTTGTAATGACATTCAAAACCTGTAATCCCTACGGATTTAGAAGAATGGGACGTTTATGCCTTTTTGACAACTGTTTTGATGCGAAATTCGCGTGATTTGTCAATTCACGACATAAAACTGTTGCTTCAAATCTTTCCTTCTCCTCCTGTAGGAAGTTGGAAGAGATAAGAATCTGTCACAACTGTAGAATAGCATGCAAATCAAATAAATGGGCTAAAAATTTACAAAAACTGATTTGTTTAGGTTGATAAACACGTGTCGGATGAGATTGAGATACTCAAGGTACAGTGTTATCACAGAAGGGTTGTCTAGCTCATGCTTCTATTTTATTTCTCTTCCCCATCAAAAATATATGCAATTCTTTCTATATTCTATCAAAATATGTATGCATGGACTTTTTGTGATTTACGGGAGTGCCTTAGAAAACGTATTTTATTTGTGTTAACAAATTTCTCCACTAAATTATATATTGAACCTATAAACCACTGCTCTTACCTTACAACGAAAGATATTAAGGGGATAATACAACAACATAAATCATTTCTTGAAGTGAATGCTATTTAATGTAATACTATTAATCGATAAGAAAACTGTAATATAATTATAATGAAACTGAATGTAATTAAGGAAATTTTACAAAAAAAAAAAAAACTATGGATAATAATAAAAAATAATAATAATTTTGATTATTTCACAAAGATACTTTTTCACAATTTTTGATATTTTAGTTCCAGTTTTTGTTTATTATAAAGCATCTGTGTTTCTTTTAAGGATGGACTTTTGTATGGCTTCAGTAATTCATAGTAGAAAAAATTAAAAGCTAAAAAAGAATTCTGAAATTACTATAAGAATTCATAAATTAAAGAATTTTAACTTTCTGTAAAAAATATATTCATCTTTCAAAAGACTCATTCTTAGTTTTATACATTAAATATTTACAAATATATCAAAAATTTGGATTATTGGTTAAAAGGCCTTAACATTTAAATTATGACACTGTACGTAAAAATGTAAAGCTAAGTTTTTATATAAATAAATAATTATAAAATTTATAATATGTTTCATATTTTTTTTTTATATTTTACTTTAACTAATTCTTACAGTAGAAAATCAGTTTTCTTGTAAAAAATAATTAATATATATTTTTATGGGATCAAAATTAAAAGCTGCATGCATCGAGCGAAAAATTATTTGTTATATAACGTTATGCATAAAATATACAAACATATCCAACATTTACATACACAAACATATTCAGCATTTAATCAAATTTAATTTGCATAATTAATTTTGTTTTAATTTAACTTGCTTATTTAATTTTACTTTAATTTAATTTGATTATTTTTATTCATGTAATTAATTTGCTTTAAAATAAATTAATAAAAATTATGAAAAACATTATCCTATTCCCAGCTCTTTTAAGAAAAACCAATTTATGTCATAAGTTGGAATTAAATTTTAAAATTAATTATTACTCAAGTTTCAAAAATCACTAGCACATATTAACTTGCATGTTTTTTCAACGAGGAATCCATTAATTTGGAATAGAAATTCAAAACCGAGAATCAGACGATTCATTTTTTTCCATTATTTGCATTATGTCAATGCTTGGCGTTCATTTTTAAAGATATCTTTTTAATACGTGGCATGTTGTTTAATTTAAATTATGTATGTGTATTATCTAAGTGTATATTTGTTTTGCAATCAATTTTCGTGAAGTGTTTTTTTAACCAATATTCTGACAGTAAATTCATTTAAATACAGAAAAAGCAGTTTCAAATGAATATAAAATACTTTCTTATGAAAAACAGGAATATCGCCTTTTTTTACTTTATAGTTTCAATAATTATTATTAATGCATTGTTTTCCTTTTTCTTTTTCTTTTTTATTTCACACTTTTACATTTATCCAGAAAAATAAAGTTTGAAATGAATGTAAATTACTTTCATTAAAATTAGAAAAAAAAATTATAGACCTTTTTTTCTATTTTTGATAATTATTGTTTAGGTATTTTTTTTCTATTTTATTTCACATTTATCCTGAAATATATACTTCTAGATGAATGTAAAATACTTTCATATGAAAAAAAAAATTATCGACCTTTTTTACATCCTATTTTTGATGATTATTATTTAGGTATTTTTTTCTATTTTATTTCACATTTTTACATTTATCCTGAAAAGTATAGTTTGAAATGAATGTAAAATACTTTCTTATGAAAAAAAAATTATCGCCTTTTTTTTCCCCTTCTATTTTTGATAATTATTGTTTAGGTATTTATGTTTTCTTTTTTATTTCACATTTTTTCACTTATCCAGAAAAATAAACTTTGAAATGAATATAAATTACTTTCTTATGAAAAAAAAATTATAGTCCTTTTTTTCCCCTTCTATTTTTGATAATTATTATTTAGGTACTTTTTTTCTATTTTATTTCACATTTATCCTGAAAAAATACTTTCTTATGAAAAAAAAATTATCTTCCTTTTTTTACATCCAATTTTTGATAATTATAATTTAGGGTTTTTTTTTTTTCTATTTTATTTCGCATTTTTACATTTATCCAGAAAACTACACTTTAAAATGAATATAAAATACTTTCTTATGAAAAAAATTGCTCTTTTTTACTTTATATTTTAGATTGTTAATATTTCTGTATTTTTTTTTTTTTTTTTTTTATTCACGTTTTAGTTAAGTCTGTTTATAATTATTTTATAAAAATTTTTAATGATAGATTAGTGAGAGTAGCAAATATATCTTAAACTCTTGGTGCCTTTTGATGAAAAATTTTTCAATCAAGCTATTAAACAGTAAATAAAAGGAGAAATACATTTATTTCACATATGAAGACGGGAATTTCAAAATACCGTAAATCTTAAAGTTAACAAAGATGCTGTTGTCAAAATAATCAAATTTCTTTTTGTTTATTTCTCCCCATTTCATTTTAGTGCCTTAGATATACTTTTTCTGTTTATTTTATTATTTTATTCACCACTATAAGCCTAAGAAATAATAAATTCGTAAATTAATTGATTTTAAAATGTAAGTCCAAGTGTAGATCACATTTTGTTAATGAAAATGCAACAAGAGATGTAATGCATTCTATCTTAATTAGAAGGACGGAGCTTAAAAATATTATTTTTAATATTTTTCCCGCTATCTTTTGAAAGTTGCGGAATGCTTTCAGAAATTTAAACAAATTAAATACTTTCTGGTTCGATTGTAGATTTAAACATACTAAATTAGTCAAAAAAAATGTAACTTTTCCCATTTTAGTGACATCATTAATTTCAGATTTTTTTTCCAGCAAATGCTGAAAAGTTGGAAGAAGAGAAGAAAGCTTTAGGTTAATCAATTAATGTCTTTCGGTTTCATTTTGATGTCTAAATATACAAAATGGCCGAAAATGAACTTGAATTTTCAAATTTTAGTCATTTTTAAATTTATGATTTCTTTCTTCTCGCGAAGGCCGAAAAGTTGGGAAAACATAAATGAAACATAAATACAAAACTTAAGAGGATTAAATAAGCATATTCCTGCTAGAATTTAAGTCTTAAATGGACAATAGCTGAAACCTCTTTGCATTAAAAAGATTGCAAAAGGGAAATATAGGCTGTTTAGGGAATTTTAATAAGTTCAGCTTAATGTTTTAGTAGAACAGGATTTTTGGTTTGTCGTTGTTGCAAAATAGCGCATGTAAAAGTATTTATAAGACTTTTAATATTGTGTTGAACCTGTACAGTACTTCAAAGGCATAATGGAGGAATGCCGTTATCCTCGGAAATTTTGAAGAAATTGAAGATAACAAGATGCAATAGAGATGATGTTCTATTTTGGGGATCTTACAGAATTGAAAACTCTTTTTCTACCGACATACAAAGATATTATGAAACCATTTTTGTTGATGAGAAATTAAGTTGTCGCCCTAATTCGCTTAATTGTACGTGCTCTAAGGTACAAAAAGGTTCGGTCCCCGGAATTTAAGCTATCATAAATTATTGTTAATTGAATTTTTGGATTATGAAAAATAATTTGCGTACGTAAACAATAGTTTTTTAACATTAATGACTTTCATTTAGAATTTAAAAGATGTATATTAATATAGCAAGTCTGAATGTTATTTAATCATTGCTTATACTAAGAATGACTTTATGATGACAAGGAGATTAATTTTAAACAATGTAATTATCTCAAACCACTCTGCAATTTTGCAACTTTTTTTTCTTTATACTTTAATTAGTAATTTTTCTTTAATTGCACAACTCTGCAATTAAAGAGAAATTGCTAATCAAAGTATAAGTAAAAATTGCTTCACATCAGTAAGTGGGATGCGTTGGTAGGAAATACGAATAAGTACGTGCATTAGCCAATGGTGAGGGGAAAACAAATAAATAATAAGCTTTCATAGAAAGGGGGAGAAGGGGCTGAACTCTGGCCAGTACAGCGGTTACAGAGACGGATGGCCGGAAAAGAACGTTTGAGAAGAATGTACGTATATATAGGTGTAGAGGAAAGAGAAAAGGAAAATTAAATTGGAACCTTAAGTATTGTATCCTTTATTTATTTTATATTTATAACACTTCATTACAAAAAAGTAATATAAAAAAAAATTTAAGTCAATTCCTACTTATTTTTCACTATATTGTAGAAAGTCCTTTATAAATAATTTTCATGTATTTTTTTAAGTTTATCTGGCGCCATCTATTGGTAGATATGTGCAACTTAAATCTAAAAGAAACTAAAATTAATTAATTTAATTTAATTACTGAATTAATATTTGAAAAAACATTATTATCAAATCAATTCAAATATCATCAATATACATCAACAAGTTCAAAAAAATATATTTGAACTTGAGTGGATGAATAAAAAGTATTTTATTGATGAT
The DNA here is from genome assembly GCA_021605075.1 of Caerostris darwini. Lineage (NCBI taxonomy): Eukaryota > Metazoa > Arthropoda > Arachnida > Araneae > Araneidae > Caerostris > Caerostris darwini. The sequence goes on from BPLQ01000248.1 coordinate 54,842, forward strand.
TGAAAAATTTAACAAGATATATATATAGAGAGAGAGTGTGAGCTAATAGAAGGAATTGAAAAAATGAAATTGATAATTTAATTTGAAGCTTGGCATTGCTATTCAACAATAACTTTAATAGTTGAAACAAATTTTGCAATAGTCAAGTATGAAATTAATTCTAAATTTTCATTCATCCAATATTTCCAATTCTCTATTTGTTGATTTTTATGACTGAGAAATTTTGACCCATATTGACGGTTATGCCTTCAATTTTTTTATTGATACTGGTAGGTCTGTAAGTTTAGTACGTGAAAATGTTGATCAGATTCTTGGACGACCATTGGTGAACACTGCCAATATAAAACTAGCTGCTTTTGGTAAGAGTCAAATTAAACCCCTTTGCTCCTTTAAAGCCAAGATTGGAATCGAAAATGCAGTTTTTCTGATAGATATATGAATCACTGATAATTTCTATACGAATAATTGGAAATGATATTAAAACAGGACGAACTTAAAATAAGTGATAAGAAGATAAGTAATACTATCAAAACCAGAACTTTATTAATTTAATTAATGTTTCTACCAATCTTGGACTCTCAATGCGAATTGGATTAATGTTTCTAGCATGTTTGCGTGTCATATGGGGGAAAACCTGGGAAACTCTATCAGGCAAGATGACTCTCGATGCGATGTTGCTACTCACACATATTGTCATTCGCCATCTAGTTTCTCGTTTCTGAAAGCAGTGACTACAACAATGTCGTCAGTATGTTCGAACCTAGTCCCTCATGCAAGCAAGTTGTGCACTTTGCAATTAAGTCACGAATCGGGCTATTGAATATAATTGAATTTTGAATTATTTAATAACTTTGAAATTTGTTATATTTATGATTTATCTGTGAAGATAATTTCATTTTTTCGAGAATGTCTCTTTCATCTTGTCATTATTATTTGCACTTACATAATCTCAACCTAGTCGTGGCTCAGTGACAACGTGCGTCGCTGGTGAGCATTAGGATTGAGGCTGTTTTGTTGTAGACACTGTTTGAAAAAAAGAGGAAACTCTGTGGCGTTTGTGATGTTCAGCATCTTGCATTGTTAGTCGAATTAACTGGTGGGAGTTTTGCGATTTTTCTCCTATACGATATACATGCGAGGTGGTTCCCTCTAATAGTCCTCAAGGAAGGTATGCCATCCTTCTTCAAAGTGTACTTATATTTCCACTTTTTCCGATTTTTCTTGTACTTTTTTTCTTAAAAACGCATAATTCTGCGATATAGAACAAAATTTAGTATATATATATATATATATAGATAAAAGTAGAAGTAATCACCGAAGGAAATCCATCCATTCAAATTTATCAAAGGAATCAAATGGAAAAGCAAATTGTGTGTTACTGAGCAAAGAAAAATGACTTTAATGGTTCATAAAAAAATATAATTTTTTTTAGCTTCATAGATTTTTGTACTAATGATATTTTATTATGTAATTAGGACACAAAGAGGAATGATGCAGTTCTGCGTATGATGTTTGCAGGAAAACGCTTTGAATTTTATACATATAACAATGTTATACATAATTTAAATAATGATATATATATTTTTTTAAGTAACAAGTCTGTTAGTACTAATTTCATTTGAAGGATATGTATTACATTAAAAAAATGTTTTTTTAATTTATATATCCCCAAAAGTATTATCGGTAAACAAGCGTTAGTATTGGAAAAACACATAGGATGATATCAAAACCATAAGATATGGAAAGCAAATGCACAAAAATAAATCCTTAATGATAAAATGTTGGACTAAAAATAGAAATTAAATTAAAATAATAGAACAAAAATCTTAACGGAATTCTTTGATGAGGTTTTAAAAAGAGACAGATTGTAATGAGAGAGACGAAGGTAAACATAATTATTTCGCTAAACTTTAAGAAAGGCATATGATTTCCTATAATTACTTTTTGACTAAAAACATGTATAATTTATTTTTGTCATCAGCTTCTGTTGTTCAATCATTAACAAGAGTAAGACATATTTGTCTTTAATGATTTATAATGACATCATTATCTTTAAAAGTCATGAAAAAGTTTCTAATTATTTGGAGCACGTTTTAATTTGAACCACATTATTAATAGAGAAACAAGTTTACCTTTTCATGGATTTTATTTTGATGACTTTTCTCTTTCAAAACAATCTTTAGAATAATCCAAATTAATGATTCAT
>BPLQ01000249.1:0-284363 GCA_021605075.1 Caerostris darwini
ATAAGTCTCTAGGAAACCCATTTCCATATAAGTAACATTCAATTAACAACGAAACATTCAGAATATCAGCTTCACGTACACAACATAGACAACAGAAATATCAAAACAAACTAAAACTGAACTTCTTGATTTACTACTTAGCCGGAAGTGGAAATTCGATGATTGATTCGCTTCGATTAGACGGAGAAGTGAAATTAGTTTCTAACGAACAGTGCTTCTGTGACAAAACTAATCAACAAATTTGTGAATTCTAATAGTGAAAGATACGACAGATATTTCAACAGTTTTTAAAAACATTCATCATCTAGTGTATAGGGGGTTTAACTCAGTCTGTAAAAGCACTTTCGAGACAATTAACATTTTAATTGATTTAAAGAGAATTTTAATGCCATAGTCGATCAATGTACATTGAAAATGCAGTTTTTATTTATTAAGTAATATAATAGTCGTGGTAGCTGATGTGGGTTCTGTGTGTGTGGGAGGTATTTCTGTGGGTGTTATATGAATGGGGTCTGCTTTTACGAAACAAAAGTACTCCTTTTTCCTGCTAAACAGAAAAATCAATAAATATAAATGCAACAAAGTAATACTCTATACCAATTCATAAAAAGTATAAAATATTTATACCTATAAGTCTATTAAATTTATAATCTATTCAATTTGAGAGGAAAATTGTATTACCTACGCACTAATTCTAAATTTTTATAGCATGAAATTATTACTTTTTTTTATCAGTCTTTCAAATCAATATGTACTCTTCTGGCTGCAATCTCTTCAATGCTGCATGTTAGTTTATTGTCTTGAAAACTTTCACCCACATTTTTAAATATTTTATTTAAAATTAATCAGAAAACTACCCACGTTTATTTGCGCTTCTGTAATAAATTGAAGTCATTGCATATTAAATTTCAGAAACATTCAACACGTCTGAATAAAATCGTTATACTCTAATTTCAAAATAAACATTGATATACAAACTTGCATTTCAAAATGTTTCGCACTTCAAGTATGCATCCTCTTATTTATTCTTGGTGCAAATCTCGTCTCGCATGGTTTAGTTACTTCCTACGTAAATCACTACGATGCACGTCTAAATATGCGGAGGTGGAAAAGGAAAATAACAGCCATCTCCGTTTCTGCATTCAGAAGAGTTCTCTTGACTCATGGAATCGCCATCATTTCTTAAGAGATAATTAAATTATTTATTGTATTCTATGAATTTCTCTTTCTGTATCTTTTGATTTTCGCCAAACTTTGGTGAACCATATTTTTATTTTGTTTCATCATAAATATCAGTGGGATTGATTGAATAATTGAAGAGCAGATGTAACTATGGTATGATGGAAATGGGTATTCAAATTTCTTTCAGGCGTGTTTGTGCCTTTCATAGACTGATGTAGGTAGATCTAGAAATGATGTATTTTATTTTTGTGACAGTAGTTTTTAAAGATATAAATTTTTGCTTTTGTTCCCTGTTGATTGTTTTATATTGAAGTGCTGAATTATTTATCTTACTGTGAAAATGTTCATTCATAAATTTTAAAATTCTTTTAAGCTAATTTAATTTGTCTCGGACTAACTGTATGCATGTTTTATTGTAATTGAATTTTTGATTCAAAATAATCTGTGTTCTATTATCAAAACTTCAATTAAGTTTACTAAATTTATGAACGCACAGCAATTGTATTAGTGGTTTATACTAGTTAAAGTGATAATTTGATTTAATATGTACAGGTGGATTCAAAGGCATTGGGACAATGATGAGTTGTGTTACAGCTTATTAAAACATAAATTTTTTTTGTATAAGAACGATAGGGTCAGAAGAGACGTGTTGAGACAAGAACACAAAAATGAAACATGAAAAGAAAATCATTATTTATTTACATCATCATTGCAAAAAGCTTCTTTGATTCAATGTTTATAATAAATACTCAAATTTGCCATCATCAATAATAATACTTACTTCGATATCGTCAAAGAAGTGAGATGCTGGGTATTTTGCATACGCGTGAAGCCGCAATGGATAGTCGAACAATGATGACCTCAATCGAGTAAAATGAACTCTAATTAATCGTAAATAATTATCTTCAAATACCCTCATAAGAAATAATCGATGTCCAAAAAAATTGGCAATCCATTGGACTTTCAGATTGGACCACCAACTCCATTCTATCGCCTGCAAAACTTGCTTTCAAATAATTTCCGACATTCCCTGGAAATAAACTGGCGCATCATTATGATGAAACCACATTTGATTACGAACGGTAGTCGGAACATTTTGAGCAATTCTGGCAAATGATTTTCCTGAAAAATACATTGTGAACCATTGAGTCTCTTTGGTAAGATAAATAGCACAATGAGGAAAATGCATATTTGGAATGAATGCAGACTGTAGCGTGTGGATTTTCTATTGCCTACATATCAGTAACATACACCTTTTTCACAGGATGTATTCTATTACCCCCAGTGTAAAAAATATCCCATCGGTGAAAAACACACAAGTTAGAAAGTCCGGGTGCCACGCACTCTGCTGCAAGAACCATTAGCAGAATTCTATGTGTGAACGAAAACACTTGCTTGTAAAGGCTGGATTTTCTAAATATGGAATGGATTTAATCGCCTTGCGGGTAGGTATAATCGGTGTTTCGGCTCATATACATTGATGCAATAGCTGTTGTACTTATGTGGGGTGTTTCCTCCAATATGTTCAAGACGGTTTCTTTCGTGTTTGGATACCGAACAATTCTTGTTTCAGTCCTTCCATCAGAACTGGCTATGAATGAATCTTGTTCACAAAGATGGCGATGCAACTGCTTAAATATTTTGTGGCTCACCATACGTCTGTTCGGAAAATATTCCTGAAACATCAGTAGAGCCATTATACAGTTACTATTTGCAGATATATGTTTATCTATGGAGAAAATAGAAAGAAAAATAGATGTATGTAACCTTTTCACTATTCGTAAAAACTTCCGTTACAGTTGAAAACTCAGAGTTCGCATCAATGTTGCCAACTAGAGGAGCTGGAAACTCATCATGAACGGTGTCAGTTGGTACATTGTGCCTAGCTCTTGGAAGAAATGGGTTTTGAAATTGTATTTTTGCTTCAGCGCTTTTCAGTTTTTATTCTTACTTCCTGAAAATATATTTTTAGTAAACAGTACCATTCCTCAACGTTCGTCCCACGCTGAATCAACGTTCGTGAACGCTGAATCAACCTGTATATTAAATCAAGAAATCCACAGAAAAACCAATTGAACTAAGAAATGCCTTAAACCTAAGGTTTTTTATATCGTTATACGATTACAAGATAAGGTCGCAACTGAAACAGCTGAATAAATATTAAATTTAAAAAATATATTAATTTAGAGAATCAGTTTTTGTGTTTATGCTTTGCAAAAATTTAATTTGCTGTATTTTGTGCATTTTGTACCAAATAAATATGTAAAAAACAATAATTTTATATATTTATTGGCAACTGGCAATTCATGGTGTTACAGAAATGAAAAAATTTATCATTTGAAAATAACCTAAATTACCTTTTATGATTAATGAACTTTTACGAACTATTTTGAAAATAACCTATTATATTAAGTTATCAATTGCTTTTATAAAAATATAAGAAATTAACACCAATAATCATACTAATATATTGAATTTTGATATAATGGTTTAGATTCCATAAAAGACATTAAATCTATGCTAAATGAAATAAAAAAATTACCAAAATTTTAAAGAAGGGAATTTCTAATGTTACTAGAATTTGAAAATCAGGAACATTTGTTATTCATCCTATTTTAAAGAAATTTTAATATTCTGTCTCAGCTATTGTGGCTTTATAAAAGAAAAGTCTGTCTACTTTAAAGATTACAAAATCGCTAATATTTCTTTAAGAACAAATACAAAATAGTTTATATTATTACTTTCTTGATTGGTATATCATGAATTGTTAATTGAATTAATTTACAAATAATTCTGAACAGCATTGTTTTTTTTTTTTTATTATATTTTTTTGTGAGTCTTCCGAGCCATTTATGTATAACATGAAAGCTCACCAATGAAGATAGGAGGACATAACCTTTCAAGACGTAAATGAAAAAGCATAGATGTAAATGCACCACATCTGCTTGCAGTTGAATATGAACTTCATAAGACAGCTGGACAGTAATATATTATCGTTGTATATTTACCACATAATTATTGCTTTTAAACATTGATGTAAATTTAGACGACATTTATTAATCTATCTAATATTTTATAATCAGAAAACATTAGAAAATTTTATAAAGTACATCAAAAAAAACATTTACACACTTGTGTCATTAAATAATGTCGGAAAAGAACTTCCAGTTCAAAATATCCCATTAACAAGATTATTTTTCCCTTAACGTCTTTCTTATTTACATGTATAAAAATAATTAATAAACAAAACTGCTTGCTTAAAACAGACTTCCAATTCTAATTATGTACCAAATATTTCTCTAATATCATGAAAAATATTGTTTTCCCACTTGTCTACTGGGACATAATTTTAACGCAAAACTCAACCGAGCAAGAAAAATTCGTATTCTATCTTCCTTGCATTAAAACTACTTCCTCGTCATGCGGCTCAACTTCGTCTTAAAGACATTTGCAGTTTAAAGAGCCAAGAAGTTTCAGTTGGGAATTGATAAATTTAGAATTTCTTCTTTGATATCGAATTCAGGAGCCGACCGAAAGTTGCTTTCAGAATATTTGGAAGTATCAACGGGAAGGTTTTGTCAGGGGAAATTAATGGGACACGTCTATTCTATCGCCATGCTTTCAGCCCCCATTATTCACACACTCACTTCGCGCCCCAAATTTTATAGTTGCTCGGGTTTTGTTCACGGGATAAACACGTGAGAAGTATAATAGCGTAGGGGCCTTTGAGATATGGATGCATACTTGTCATGTGTATGTAACATTTTTCTTTTTTTTTAATTTTAACATTGGTTATGATGAAATTTCAGTATTTTTTAATTTTAATATTGTTTAGGATTCACTGCAGTTGTTTCTGTAATGATTCAAAAGGTTACTAATTGATTATTTATTAAAAGTTTGTTTTGCAAAAATTAATATTTGTAAGCTGCTTATAAAAAAAATTTGGTAAATGTGTTACTTTCAAAATTTTACTATAAAATAGTAAATAAAGGATGTTCCAACTTTTAATTTATTAAAAAACAATAACTTTTTTTGGAAAATGTTGTGGTATTTTAATTTTATTTAAAAGTACAAACTAGTATGTGATTGATAATGGAATACAATATTTGCCAAATGGCCACCGTGTCTCTTCTTATAGGCAGTTATTCTTTTGAGTATTAAATGGAAGTATTGAAGTATTTTTATAGCATATAGTAGTATAGAAAGTTGAATAATTTTTATTCATATTTTTTGCACAAATGGGAGGCTATTTTGCGAATATCTGTTACATCCCCAAAAGAAAAAATATATATGGATGCTAAATTACCAATGTCTAGTCAACGAACCAGTGTCTTTGGACACCATGCATCATTTCTTGTATCGGATAGATCTTTAGACCATGATCTCCGTGCAAAATTAAGCTCAGGCTGGCTGTGAATATGCTCAATTGCTATGAAGATCTTCGAATGGACAAGCGAGGATACGAACAACAGTAATAACAGAACCGAAACGAAATTACTTCTCTACGAAATTTTAACCATATTTGTAATGAATTTTTCGCCAATTTCATACGTAATCTTTACATTTTCTTTATTAGTATAGTTTTATTATTCGAACATCAAAGAATGTGTAACATATCGGCCTATATTACACGTATAACGGCTTCAAGAAGAGGGCCACTTTCAGATTCATAGGAACCTCTTTAATTTTTATTTACAAGTATTATATACATATAAGCAGAACTCAATTTACAAAAAAAATAAAAAATAAAGATAATTTGATTCACAAGTACAGTGCACTCCAAGGATGGAGATTTTTCAGAGTTCTCGAGTCTATGTCGAATCTAATTGCCTGGTATGCGGCACACCTTAATTATCACACGGCATGATACACGAAACCATAAGAGGCTCACTTTGAAAACAGGCGGAAACTCAGACTTGTACAGTCACTTCAGAGAAAACGACGAACACTTTTTGTTGACTCATCGCGGAACTCATTTTTCTTCCAAAACCTCCCTTTAAGAAAATCTGTCAAGAGGATGGAGTCATCTTCTCTCACTTCTCATTAGAGTGGACACTTCCTCAAAAGTGATGAGTTGTTATTATGTACTTTTCAAAGAATATGCATTCCTATTTCCTGAGAATGAAATGTCAAACTTTTTTCCGTGAGCAAAAATGCTACAAATGTCAACCGCAAATTTGACAGAAAAATAACACTCAATTTAAAATGAAACCTCAAATTATGTTGAAACACCTTTTATAAGAATAAAGAAATTAAATGATGTTATTATTTTATTGTTTAAAAATGAAATCATATACAAAAAAACTTAATTGTATTTTAACAAAAATTCATACTTAGTTTTACTTTACACTTAAGTTTACTTAAGTACTTTAAGTTACTTTATACTTATAATTCATACTTAAAGTTTTTTATTTTTATTTTACAGAAATTTCTACAAATCCTCATATTTGAAAACACTTTTTTTTTTATGTATTCTTTTCAAAAATTCGACTGTAAAATTTGAACTTTATTTGACCCAAACAAAAGGTTTCTTGTTTATTCATTCCTTTTTAAATTCTTTTTTTAATATCTTATGTTCCTAATTATCAAAACCAAAATTGGAGAATAAAATTTCATAACTAGTACTAACTAGCTTTAATGATTTCTTGGTTATAAAAATAAAGTCTTAAGATAAGTATTATGTCAGATTTAGAAAGATTTAATCCGTCTGCAATATTTTTTTCACCCACGCACCAGAGATTTTAAACAGTCTTTTTCGAGACATGACTTTGTTAATAGAATTTCATTAATAAAATTTGCTAAGAGACATGAAGAAACACTTTACAAGATTATTTCTAGTATTAAATACATTTTTTTAATATTCAGTATAATAAAAGATTAATATTACATAATTTCATCACATAATTCAATACTTTTTATTGCGAACAATATGCTGCAAACTGTTTTAAAATGCGTAATTAATTTTTAATTGCTATTGTATAATCGTTTAACATAATAAATTCAAATTGGGTTTTTTACTTTTAACAATATTCGTAGAAATAAAAAAAAATTACTTCAAAATTTTGCATTAATTTCCAGTAACTATTATGACGCATTATAAAAGATGATGTACTCAATGTGTTATTTTTCTAAAAATTTGTTTTCAATGGGTTTTATATGTTATTGTTACGTTATATATATATATATATATTATATATATATATATATATATATATTATTATTATTATTATGTTATTGTTACCTTTATATTTGTTACAGTTGCTCATTTATAACTTAATATGAATTTTTCCTTTTTTTACTGAAAAAGTAATTGAATATTTATTTTGTCTTGTTTATGTCTTTACATAGCAACTAATGTTTTGCAAATTATTTAAATTAAAACGGTTTTTTCGAACGCTAGGTGTTTGACTTGTGGTCAGAGATGAGCAAATTCAACGTTACCAAGGGTGCAATATGGGAGCGCGGCTTACACACTACGCCCAAATTTTGCCACTTTTCAACAAACATCTTCAAGAATGAAGGGGAAGGGGATACTGACTGAAGGAGAAAACAAGTGTGAATCCAGGAGGGCTCCTTGGTGAAGGGGAAGTTTTCAACCTCTCTGTACTTCAGACAAATACAAGTTGAAATAATGGACATTGCGCCCGACATTTGGGACATTCCGTCATACAGATTTATCGTGTTCATCCCCTGCATAGACACAAAAGGTGAGTTCGTAATCAAATCTTCTTAGTTCCTGAATTCAATATACTGCCCGCCCATACACTTTGACATATTTATAAAATAAAATGCGTTAAAAAATTCTTTTTTTAGAGAACGTTAAAAATAATTTAAAATTTTAGAGAAAACTATAACACTCAATAGTTTACTAAGTGATAATTTTTAATCCATTTACTTTAAATTGATTAAGCAGTCATAAATAAGACTAACGTTTTATTTATGACATTTGTCTAGCTATTAATATATATATAGGCAATGTTTTTTTGTTGTTGTTCTAATGCAGCTGGCAAACACTTAGACAGTTGGCTTGGATGCCTTAAGGCAATCGCTGCACCGACGTTACTCACTTAGCACTACGCAGGAAGTGCGTGTAGCTTGAAGATAAGCTACGGAAGCGGAGTAACAATACCCCGCAACACACTTTACGATTACGGGTTACGATTAGACCGGGAGCTACGATTTAAAGGGGATTCCGAACCACTACAAACATCCATGGCTAGGATTCGAACCCGAAACCTGTGGTACCCAGCGATAGAGCTCTAGCCACTCTGCCATTCAGGTCTCACATATAGGCAATGTAAATGTCATAATATTTTATAAATAGTTTCTTGTTCGACCAGCTGTCACATTACAAAGAATATGTAGTCCACTATCTTTTCAAGTCTGTGTATTCTTTATTTTAGCATTAAAATACTCAAACAGTCCGCTCCAAGAACAGGACGTTTTTATTTCTTTATCGTTTCTTGTTTCTGGTGATTTTCCTCCTACCGTTCCAGTGCTCTTTATTCATTTTGACAACACGGCATTGTAACTTTATTATCTTCCATAAATCAAGACACTATTACCGTTATCTTTCGGTGATCTTTTTTTTATTGTCGCATCACGGGAATCTGTCGGATACGCGCGTAAATGTCTCAAAGATAAGAAACCATTTTTGGAACGCTACTTCCGAAACGTTGTTTTTGTTTGCTGTTTGAGCATTTTCACTTTGTCTTGTTTGCTTTTTAAAAAAGGAGTGTATTGATTTTAATTTAACTTAACTTTAGAATAAAGTAAGTTTTACAGCCCTTTTTTATAACAGTCGTTGTCACTTTGATATTAGAATATGCATAGATGGACAAATAGGTAGATTAAGAACTCTTGCATTGGTGACACTATTTATAACCATTTCTTTAATTGTTTTCTTTTTCTAATAACATTTGTTATAAGTAAGTTGTTTTTAATATTTCGAAGTTGGGTCTGGAATAGCTTAGCTTTTTTTGTGAGTTATAATTTGTGAACTTTGAGAACTCAGTATGATGAATAAAAATTCTTGTTCCTGTTTCTAAGTCAAGAATGGGTAACGTAAATTTATTGACAGAAACTCCACCTAGCGGTTTGCAAAGAGGATGCTGGGTAAGATTCCTCAAAGTGGGTCCCCACCAGATATTAAGATCTAAATCCGAACGGCAATCAATCTTAAGTCACTGCCTAATATTTCAACGTTGGAACTGGAGTGGTCTGGTCTTTTGTTAGTTAGAATCTTTTGTTAGTTACAATTTCAGAACTGAGACAACTGAGTATGAAACAAGAAAATTTATGTTCCTACTTCTACGTCAACAATGGGTAACATAAATTTATAGGCATAAACTTCACCCAGTGGTTTGCAAAGAGAACATTTGGTATGATTCTTGAAAGTGGGTTCCCACCCTATATTAAAATCTAAAACCTTAGAACGCCAATCAATTGCAAGTCACTGTCTCATGTTCCCCTGTCCCTTTCAGAGGTCTGATGGCCAATTGGCTAGCTTTCTACCCTTTGGTACCACAGGTTTCAGTTTTAAATTCTTGCAGTGGCATGGATGTTTGTTAGGGTTCCGGAATTCACGTAGGTAGGAACAGGATCCCAGTCAGGTCCTATTAGTCCTACCTAACTCCAATTAGGTCACAGTGAAATTAGCCTAAGTATGCATAAAATAACCGTGAGATCTGAATGGCCGAGTATGTAATGCTCTGGCGCTGGTTCAACAGGCTGGTTCACTTTAAACCGTAGGTCCCGGTCTAATGTGACTGTAAGAGCGTCACGGAGCCCAGTCATACTTCTCTCACCCACATCATTCCCAAACTGTATAAGGACAACTCATCTATAGGTGGTGGTTGTAATAATAATAAAATGACAGTACAGTGACAAACTATAACTTTCAACTTGAATTACACTTTACTTCTCGGCATCGTGCATCTGCAGAACATTAAAAATAGGGCTCTTCTACCAATAGGATACCTGGATTTGTTTTGTGCTGGGCTGAAAATTTAGTTTTATGTATATGCCGAGTCAGGAGTAAAATCGGTTTCTTTCGCAATTCTCTCCAGTTCTCTAACCCCGACGAAATCCAGCTTCAGGCTACTTCTAGATCCGAGAGTGCACCCCGAAGTGCACGTGTCTGTTACCCCGAAAAAGAATTCGAAGAAATCGCATGTTGTGATTTGGTATCGCGAAAGTATTTTGGAACGGAAAAAAACTGTTTTGACGAAAGATTTTTCCCTGCTCCTCCGATTCAAGAGAATGGAGTAACATGCATCGAGAGTGGAATGCTGACTTGAGAAAACCAATCTTTGATGCATCAGGTTTTCCATTCCATTGAGTCGTAATAACTTAGAGCGCGCATAGGGTTTCCCAGTTTGAGGTAGCTTCATCTTCATGTTACGGATATATACTTTAGCTACCGGTGGGTTATTTTGCCTCTGATTTGTACAGGACTCGTCGCGTTGTTTATTTGCTTTGCTTGGAAACATGATTTAACATGGTTCTGTATTTGTCTGTGTTTAGAACATTTTGAATAAAAAGTTTTATCCTTTTTGCGGATACTTAAGAATATTTTTTTTTTTTGCAATATTGTATGAATGTAGAATATTTTTTAATCAATTCTATTGAATATATGTAATTCATATCTAATTTATATCATAGAACGTATGGCATATTAGATTGGCAAACTTTATTTTGATAAATAGCTGCAATACACATCTATTGATCAAAAGAAAGTTTAACCAATTTAGATTTAATCTTAAATCTTAAAATACATATTTAACATATGTAATGGTATATATCACACATGTGCAATGGTATCTTGATATAATGGTATATATCACACAATATAATAGTGGTATATATCAATGGGAACTTGATGTAATGGTATATCACACACACATATATATATATATATATCACATATGGAATGTTAACGATATCAGCAATATCATTCAATGAAACAAATTCTTCATTTTTTAAACTCTAAATAAACTAAAAGTGGATTTCAAAAAGTTGTCTATTATCAAAAATAAAATTATTTTTGATCTTTTTGGTGGTGCCATGGATGCTTGTAATGGTTCGGAATCCACTTTAAACCCAATTTAATAAGATTGTAAAGCGTTAGGTGTAGGGCTGACAATCCTATCTCGTAAAAAAACACTCCTGTCTCGAAATCTGCCAGTAAGCAAATGGCCTTGGCCCACAATGGGGCTGTTGCGCCAATGTTTATTATAATAATAGCTTTAACCTATTATTTTTTATTATAATATCAATCGCAATACCCTTTTAATGATATAAGATTCAGAATTTTTCTTAATTAATGAGAAGGTGCAATTTCTATAGCTATGATTTTTCTATCCTTAACACAATAATTTGTGGCCTGGTGGTCAATTGGCTAGCGCTTTGACCTTTGGAACCACAGGCTTCAGGTTTGAATCCTGGCTGTGGCATGGATGTTTGTTAGTAGTCCGGATTCCGCGTTAAACTGTAGGTCCTGGTCTAATTAGCCCAAAATGTGCACAAAGCGACAAACCAAACCAAACTAATAGAATAATTTATTTAACTTCATTTTAAACAATATAACTCTTCGCATTCTTTCATTTTTTATGGTAGAATATTTGAAAGATTTTAGTTAGAGGAAGTACACTTTATCACATAGTAGCAATAATTAATTACAATGGTACTTGAAATGAAAAGTTAAAATTTCTTCAGAAACGTAGCATTAAACCTATATTCGTTAGTAGCGTATTTCTTAGGCCTATCCGACAGCTACCCATGTGATATTTAAACAGTATATTTCTTCAGATTTTTAAACATCTCTGCAACTTATTCAATGTATTTCTACATTAAAATATGCTAACGATAATAGCTAGCTAAAATATACCTCACATTGCAGACATGATCCTGAATATGTTTTCCCAATTTATAGAGTAAATGTTTCCGCTCAAAATTTTATTAAGTTTGCTTTTCAAACTTTTAAAGTATCTTGAACTTCCATAAGTCAAAAGCTGCAATTTCAAGGTGTGGAATTATCGATCATTAATATCATCTTTAACGATCCAATATACTCATTAAGCATTTTTGACGTTGTGTCACAAAAGTTTGTTTTTCTTTAAAAGCGAGTGGGAAAATAGTTTCCCCTCTCAAAGATTAAAGGTTTCCTAATAATAGGTAAATTTTGAAAAGATGTGTGTGAGTTATATTATAATGAGGACAGTTTTAGTCCTTGTTTTAACGTTGGGTCTTAATTTATTTTAACTGCTATTTGTAAAAAAATTTTTGATATATAATAAATTCCTTTGTATGCCTGTTTCATCCTCTATTGTGAGCAACTATCAAGCAATTACTTGAAATAAACTATTATATATAGTTTAATATAAATAAATGCCCGATTCGGGGCTCAGTGGCAACGTGCGCCGCTGGTGAGCATTAGGGTTGAGGTTCAGTCTACTGGCGGCTTTGTTGTAGACACTGTTTCAAAAAATGAGAAGATTCGATGGCGTGTGTGTTATTTAGCATCTTGTCTCATCATTCGGAATGTCTGGTGGGGTTTTCCAGAATTTTTCTCTCATAAGATACGCAAATGCGCGGTAGTTCCCCTCCTGGAAGGCACTGCACTCCTTCCTTAGCGGCTCAGTGCCAAGTCAGAGTTTTACCTACGGGAACTCCATTTCAACAAAAGCTGCCCCTCTTTCCCTTTATCCACGAGATGATATGGGTTCTTGGACTTGATCTAAATGTTGCTGTCTACCAAATAGGATAAGAAACAACAAATAATATAAATAAAATGTTATAAGTTTTATAAGATTTTCATTTAGAAATTATTTTTGATTAAAGGAAAGGATTGAATTAAATTTAGAAATCAGGGAATAGCCAACGGTTTAAATCATTGTTTCTTAAAAAACGATTCCGACAGCAAATCGCGGTGATGCAAGAATATTGCTGACACAAGTAAAATTGAGAATGAATCGATGATTTCAACCCCACGCCAGTTTCATCCTTCTCAGTAAAATCATGAATTTAATTTTTAATGTAATTCAAAGTTCTTATTTTTAAAATTATCTTCAGTTATTTTAATTTTCTGTGTGCGTATTAGAATTCTGTGGTTGATTTTAATAAGTCTTACAATTCCTAGCTGTGGGATATGTTATTTTTAAGATCTTTATCTAATATGTTTTAAGACGTTGTATGCATAAATATGTATAGATACATAAAATAATACTTTTTTTACTACGTCTTTACGTTATATTCAGTGAGTATTGAGTAATGATGTTTTCTCAAGGGGGCGATAGTAGGATAAATATATGTGGGACTACTCATCTAGAATCTTGGAAATGTCTTGGAAATGGGAAGTACCACTTCAAAAATTTGATCTGTTTTTCAAAAACTTTCATATCTATTAAAAATAACTTTAAATCTTACTTTTAAAAAGTGTCTCAGCTTAAAAATCAACGTACAATTCTGTACTTTGATTTGTATTCGATATTTTTGCTATCTTCAAAATTAAATAATTTAATTACCTTAAAATGATGCCTTGAATTTTTATCGATCATGCAAGAGATTACTGATCCCTAATCGACCCCTAACAATGTTATATCATCCACTTTGGTAACCACAGTTCTAAAATGAAATTAAGCATTCCGGTTTTTTTAAACATTGCATTCTCCAGATAAACTAACTCCCTGGCACTATAGGGCTTGGTGGACCAAGGCTGTTTCCTTACTGACGGATTTCGAGACAGGAGATGGTTTATTTTTGAAGGGTACAGTTGTTAACCTTACGCCCAACAGTTATATTAGACCGAGACATGCGGTTTAAAGTGGATTTCGTATCATTACAAATATCCATGGCCCCGCCGGTGCTCGAACCTCAAGCCTGTAACATCGAGTTCCAGAGCGCTACCATTAAAAGATATCGTTACATTTTCCATTGCTTGACTATCTAGAAACCTCTAGAGAGGTTACTTTGT
This sequence comes from Caerostris darwini, assembly GCA_021605075.1. Taxonomy (NCBI): domain Eukaryota; kingdom Metazoa; phylum Arthropoda; class Arachnida; order Araneae; family Araneidae; genus Caerostris; species Caerostris darwini. The sequence continues at coordinate 14,156 of BPLQ01000249.1, forward strand.
TGAGATTTTTGTATAATTTTCAATAAATGCAGAGATTGTGCTTGAGAGTAAACATATATGTCTTGAGAATTAAAATTACAAAACTATTAAGACCTATTACACGGGAAGAGTCTGCATAAGTCTGCATTTATGGAATATATCTGTGAAATATTTTATCACTTCCTTTCGTGTCAAGTAAAATCTGAGATATTTTAAAGGAAACCTTAATGCTATGTTGGGTTAGTAAAGAGCATTATCTAAGTTATGAGAAACTTTAATTAATTAAACACACCTGTTTGCCTTGCTAATGAACCAGAATTTGGTGAGAATTTTGATACAGAAATCCACCTTAAAACTCCATGCAGATCATAAAAAAGGGCATTGTGGCACATAACATGAAAAAGTAATGGGATAATTTGTAGTATTACAAAAATTACTTTGAAATTTATAATTTTTAACTTTAACGTTTATTTTATTCTCTTTGAGTTAATCTTAAAATTTAGGTAATCTATCAATTATTTCTTCAGAATTAAGCCAAGAATCGAATTCTGTTAATTCATTTAAACATTACGAAGATTTTATAAATAAATAAATAATCCATCCGGAATCACTCTACAAATAATCTAAAAAATAATTTTATGAGGGCTGTTTCTTTATATCGTTCTAATATACGAATTTTTTTTTTACTGATCTTAATTAAATACTTATTTGCTGCCTTTAATATTTTACGCTGTTGAGCATATATTTTATTTACTAAACTACATTCATAGAAAAAATATTACCTTTGATTTTATGTTTTTAATACACTATTTTCTTATGGCATTTATATTTTTTTAGATTTATTTAATAAATATTATACAAAAAAACATTGTTTGAGTAATTTCTTAAATAATTTAGCAGAACTTTAAATTTGTAAACATTATTAAAAGGAGAAGAAAAACAATTTCAGAATAATTACTAGATTGACATATTCGTTTGGAGCTATTTAGCCCTGGGGTCCGATATGACGGGGTAAATGCAGTTGAAACAACGTAAATTGAACCGAATAAATTTACAAATATAACAAAATTAACTTACAATCATAAATAAATAAAAGAAAAGAAATATATTTAAAAATTAAATTATAAATTAAATTAAAATTTTGCGCGGACGTTTTAAATCATAATTGGGAACGTAAGAGTTAACCTCGTGGATTGTAGTATTTTTATAAAAAATCTTTTAAAGAAAGAATGTTAATAGTTTTACAGATATCAGAATTGCGTATGAACCATTTATTCGTTGAAGAAGTAATTTGGCGGATAGTGATATTTTGTAAAGTTTCAAACGTTTTTAAATTAGATTTAGCTGCATAGGAGCAGACCGCGCAAGCGTGCGTGAGAACTGGGCGAAACATAGCAGTATAAAGAAGAATATTGAACAATTACTTCAGAACTTACTTCAACAATTGTTCAGAATATTGAACAATTTTATATTACAATTACTTCAGATTCAAGTATAGAATTTCCTGATCAGTAGTCTGGCACATTATCTGTGGCCCACTAACTCTTAGACAAAAACGAAAATTGTTAATTATTTAAAAAGGTTTTTTTTTTTTTAGAAAATGTCAAAAATCTTCATTCAATCACCAAAATTATTCTAATATTCGAATATGCAAAGACAAATATTGAATGTAATAAGATTAACTTTATTAAATATTTAGCTCTTGCGATTATTAACACATTTATTCAAAGATAGTCTATTACACTTATAATAAACCATAGACACAAACATAAAACCATAAAAAGTTTTTATTTTCATATTCTTTTGCACATAGATGGTGAAAGACAATTTATTAATTCATTGATATATATATAATATACATGCAGCAACCATATACCAGTGATCTTTATGTATTTTTGGGCCATGAAAGTGTTATGATAAAGCATTATAAGCATTTAATTTTATATGCAATCTGTTTCTTTTTATATTTGTATCTTTTAACATAGTTCATCTAAGGAATGGTTATCTCGTAAATAAAAAAATATATATAATTGTGAGACTGTTTTGTTTAAAGGTTTTTGTTGTTTTAGTATATTAAGGAATATAGTAAATGTGATTTTAAATGATGAAAATGATTATTTTTAAAATGAATCAACCAATTTACAATGGTTGTTCATTTTCAATGGGTTTTTTTTAATAATGTATCTATGATAATGTGTAAAAATAAATTTTATTTTAATAATTTCATATTTTGTATATGTAAAAATAAAAAATATACATTTCATATCAATAACAATATTAATACTCGTGGAAATACTTATTAATTTTACTTATAAATTTATTATTTCTTTCAAAAGAATGGCTGACATAATTAGTATGTTTAATTGATTTCAATCGAATGCAAAGAATTTTTATAACAAATAAACCATTTTTTAGGTAATATGATTTAGATTGGGATTAAAATTTTTATTGATGACATAAAATATTACAATACGCGCCTTCAAAACCTCATCTGCATTTCGACGGATAAAAATTCATTTTATTTCTAATTCAAAAGAAATACGTCCCAAAATTTAATGCTGCAAATAGGGTAATGTTAATACTCTAAATTATCTTTTTGTTAAAATTGCAACTAGCTTTCATTTTGAAATTAATATAACAATTCAGTTTTAAGATTTTTACAAAAAAAAAATAATAATAATAATAATAATAATTGAAACATCGAAAAATAAAATAAATCAACAAGCAAAATAATATATATTTGGAAAATATGAAATGTAGTGATTGGTATTTAAAAATGAAAGGTATTTTAATTAAATAATGTAGTATAGTATCACCAGATGCTCTAGGGGCTTGGCAGCCAATTGGCTACCGCTCGGGCCATTGATATCATAGGCTTCAAATTCGGAATCCTGGCGGAGACATGATGTTTGTTAGGGTTCGTAGGCCACGTTAAATTGTTTTATTGGCCTATTGCTGGTTTAATTAGCCTAACGTGTGCGCAAAATAACCATAGAGTGACAAACCAAACCAGAAGTTCTAAATAAACTATTACAGCTAATAAAATTCATCAAAGTTCAAGTTAATGTTTTACAAAATTTTAAAATTTCCTTTTTAATATAAACCATTAAAGAAAAATATTTGTATAACTGATAATAAATCTCCATAATTCTGTTTAATTCTATCACTTTAATAAATTATTTATATTTATACCGTTAACCGCCTGCAGTTATGTAAAATATCTAAAATGGAGACAGTTGATTTCAACTCGAATTCATAAATACTTTTCGATAAATTTTTTAAATAATTTCATTTTTCAAAAACTTTAGCTGAAAGCTTTTAAGTTTGAAAAAATACGCTTTTCTATTTAATTACTGTTCATATAATTAAAATATCGATTTTACATTTGTAAATCGTAATAAAATATTCGGTTTCATTATGATTTTAAATTAATATTCATCAAACAAAGCGCTTTAATTAATGCAAGGTGCTAAAGTGGATATTATGCTTCTTTGCTTAAAAATAAGATAAATGCAAAACGTTTCCAATATATATTTTTATTTTATATATTGGAAACGAATATTAATTACTGAACTCGAATAATTAGATTTAAATCACAGATTTAACTGAGCGATTCATTTATCACTCACTTAGCGTGTCACTTGGCCAGTTATTTCTGTATGCTCTCTGCTTTTATGCATTCCATAATTAGCATAATATACTCAACCTGAGGATTACAATAAATCATAGTTAATTATCCTATTTAGCACTTTTTTTTTTGAATTCGGGGACAAAAATAAGTTTTCTCAATATAAAAAAAAAATCGTTTGTAAGAAAAATTAGTAACTTTTGCAAGAAGTAAAACATGTTTTCTATGATGAAAAATGTTAAGAATATTTTATAACTTGTATTTCTTTTTAAAAAACTTCTAGTAAATGTCGATGCAGGTGTAATCATTAGAATTCTAAGATTTTTTTCATTGGATATGAAACTTATTGATCAATTTACAATTGTAACCGTAACTATCCAACGCATTGCAAGAGCGTTCCCTGTGGCGTTGAGGAAAACAGGTCAGTAGGCCTCGGAACTCTCATCCGAAAGGAAGTACAGCGCAACCGGCGATTTCGGTGATAAATGTTTAATTTGTAATCTCTCATCCAGAGAGGAAATATATTTAACGCAAACCAGCGTATAAGTTGGTCTACAGGTAGTATATTTCCTACAGGCCTACTTTCACCCGGAGAGGAAGTATATTTCGCGCCTCCAACGCATACCTGAGTATCTTTATTTTCGGCTTATTCATGGAATCCTTCCACGAATCTATAAATGTGTTAAATAAACACATTTAAAGGCATAATTGTTTATGTGTGTGTTTGTGTTTGTTTGTCGCTAATTGTTTATGTGTGTGTGTAAATAAAGCTGTGAGTTGTCAAACATGTGTCTCTGGTCACAACCCAACCACACCCAGTTACAATCGAGTTGCTCCAACCCACAACACTACACAATTAAAATATCAGCTTAGGAACCAATTTTTGATCTCTGCTGCCATCAAAATTTGGAACAAATCCCTATAAACCTCTGAGAAGCTCATTTCGTAACTCTTTTATCTAAAACCTAATATAAAAATTTTTTCGGCTTACGGATTTATCATGTTTATCTTTGTTGAAAGTGCTGAAAATTCCTGTTAAAGTTCTGCTTTGAAAAGCTTCCATTACATCAGAAGCTTAAAACTTTAACTACCAAGTTTCTTTTAAACTATAGCATTGAAGGTTTATTCTGTCAAAAACAAAAACAAAAAAAAATTACTTTTTACAGTAAAAAAATATATATTTGTTTTGTTTTTTTGTACTTTAAATATATTGAATTGAATTACTTAATATTAATCAAAAAATTCTTCCCTTGTATTTTTTAAATATATTTTAATGCCTACTAGCAGGCATGGCCTGACGTTAAGCAGGTTGTATTGAAATAATTATTAACATAGAATTTTATCACATTCTGTTTAGAAAACATTTCAAAATTACAAAATTCGAATTTATTAAGGTTTCAAAAGAAAACTTTTTATGATGTCTACTTTAACTAGATTTGCTTTAGCTCAAACCGCCACAGAAACTTAAATTTGAAATATAAATAAAAAAAAAACTTTTATTTTCCTCTCTAAATTCACTATTCTATTCTCTCACTATTCAGTATTCTCTACTTCATACAAAAATAAGTAAAAGACGCATATAAGTTAAATAAGATATAATAAATATAAATTTAAAATAAAATATAAAATTTAAAATAAAATATATTTTATATTTTTATTTTAAATTTTATGAGTAAAAAGATCTTATAACGCGAATATAAATTAAAAATTAAATAAATTAATAAACTGAAGTACATTGAAACCAAAAGAAATAAAACAAAATATAAAATGCAAGTGAATATATTAAAATATTGAATGAAAACTACGAACATCATAAGAACAGACTTTAAGCATTAATAAGAATATTTGAAGAGAATAAAAAATAAAATAAATGTATCGTTTTTGCAAAAAGTAGAGTCTATTTATAAATTATTCTCATACGATATTCGAAGGATTTTTTATAATAAAAATAATTAAAAAATATTGATTCATTATTAAAATAAGATGTTAATAGAAAGTGAATCAATTAGGTATTAATTTCAAATCATAATTTTTTGAATGTCTCCAATTAATAACTTATGCTAATTTGAAATATTATTTTGTTACTTTCAATTTCTTTCATTTTAATTCAATTTAATTGTCTTTATTCATTTGAATTTTCGTATTTAAATTATTTCTAATTGAAAACTGAAAAATATATGAAAAGAATAAAAATGCTAAATAATTAATCTTTTACTGAATTCCTTTCTAAAATATTTTTTAAAAAATCCGCTTTGCCAAATTCTCTTTAGTTTAAAAAAAGCTTTTATTAAATTGCAATCATACAAAAAAAAAACGCTTTGACTTTTATCAATTAAAAATAAATAATCAATGCAAAAAAGGAAGCTCCACCTTTTTTGCACTCGACAACTCTTATTGATCGGAGTACTACTGTGCTCAAAAAGTAAGACCAATTTTTATTTTTTTCTGAAACTCTTTATTTATTCTTCCAAATTTATTTCATCGCCTTCAAAGTAATCCCCTCCGGACACAATGCACTTATGCCAACTTTTTTCCAATCCTCAATGTATGCTAAAATGTCATCGGCAGGGATGGCCTTCAAAGTGCTCGGCGATTCACGTTGAACCTCTTCAATCGATTCAAAACGGTGTCCCCGGAGTGGTCTTTTGAGTTTAGGGAATAGCCAGAATTCGCACGGGGATAAATCAGGTGAATACAGCTTCTATAGGTTTCCCCAAACAAAATTTGATGCAAGCTCTTTGCTCAATTAATTCACATTCAAAAATCGCCGGAATCAGTTTTAGCGTCTCACAAAGCCAAGCGTAATTCAAACACTAATGAATATTTTGACGTCAAATTTCACATGCATGTCAAGGACAGTGTCCGCAATTTAAAAAAGAAAAAAAATGTAAATTCCATAAGCCCGGGAAGTTTAAATTGAAAATTGGCTTTACGTTTTGGTCACAGTAGTACATAAATTTAAAAAAAAAACAATTCTTAATAAAGCTATTTTGAATTAAATATTATTTTTGACGAAATTAAAAGACAAATAACAATTTTCATTGTTTGATATTTGATGTAATTAACACAGAAAGCTTAAGACGCCTATAAAAAAATGAAGTAATTAAGTAGAGCTATCTAAAAAACATTTTAAACATTTATCACTCAAAGGTGGTATTATTAAAGATTTTATTGATTCTAAATGGTATAATTGCAATAAAATAATAATGCGTAATTTATCTAAATAAACAATTTCAATTATTTTTGCTTACAGACAGTTTTAAATGAAATCAAGCAAATTTCTCTTTCTTTTTCCTTAGTAAACATAAAAAGATTATAATATTTTATTCAGTTACTGAATGAAATAATTTGTAATATTGGTATGGGACCTTTTCTGAAATTGTAATGGTTATGGAAATGTTGTCATAAAAATTGGTGGAAATACTGTTTTTCACAATTAAATCGATTGCACGAAAAAACATGGTTTTCGTGTTGGAAAAATTTGCGTTAGCATTTAATAAACCATGTTAATTAAGTTTGTTAATTAACCACTTACAAAGTTTCAAAAGAATAGCACTTTAAATTTGTATTCTTCGAGATATTTCCAACTATATCATTTAAGTGAAGATATGAAAACTACAAAAGTAATTAAGAATGTTCCATTTTTTCCGGTTATTCACAGTCATGAAATTATTTTTTTTATGTGTACAAAAACAAGTTGATTTTTGTCCTAGTTCACTCCTAAAACTTAAATTATACTAAACTATTACTATTTAAAAAAAATTCGCAATTTTATTGCTTATTGATTCATTTAAACTTATAATGACCAGTGGTTTTTGATGAATTTGAAACTTCTGTTAAATTTTTTCACAAATGTAGTCTAAAGAATTTTCACAAATGTTTCCATAGAAAGTAAATTATAAAAAATTATGAATGAGAAAACCACATTAAATAGTAGAAATAATTTGAATTTAAACTTGACAGCGTGGCTCTTACATGTTTTCGGTTTTGATGTTCTTAATAAAACCAGATTTTTTTTAAGGTTCCAAGTACTATGTATGTTGAATATTAACAAGCAGATTTTATGAAATAGCAAATATTTTTTATTGGAAGAACTGATAGCAATAAAAACATGTAATTAATATAACGTTAATTGAATAATTTTAATGTTTTGTGTAATTTTAATTCTTCTGGACTACCAGGCTACAGAACGTAAACTTTTAGTGCCATTGCTTTATTAAATTTATTAGTGTAAATATTCCTTTTAGCTATTTGTGAAGTGGGATTATTTTTTTATGAATAATTTATCAATAATAATCAACATAAAATTCTTTTTTTAAATAAAATAAACATATGACACAATTTTCAGTCAGTCATTAATAGCAGTACTGTAAAAAAAGTAAAATGAATTTTAATTTATCTACTTTCAACTAATTGAAATGTATATCCAAGTTATGAGAACTTCCAAATTGCCACCAGTCTTTAAATCTTTAAAAATATAACAATAGTGTTTATTTAATTGTCAACGTAATGAAGGTAATATTAATCTATGTATTATATGACATCAACAATTTTAATAGTAGCAGAATAACCAACGTTCAGTAACCACAGCCAACTCCTGAAGCAGAATTTAATCATATTACAAGAACATCAAAAAAATTCAATATCTACATGAATTTTAGAATCGCCAACAAAAATTGTTAATTTATAGTCACATTTTTTTTCATAAATGATTTCTAATTTACACCATTCACTGAGCAGTTGAGTTGATTTGAATAAGTCAATCAAAACTTTGTTTCAGCTGAAATATTATTTTCCTTCCTTTGTATTTTCCACAAGACATGGATTTTATCAAAACCCATAAAACTATGAGCTCTTCAGGATATTTGTAAAGTTCGAGAAATTTTGTCATCATTTCAGTGTTTTTAAGTTCTAAAATATAGATCTTTGCTCACGTTCTCAGTTAGTTTCCCATTTTTTGCTACGTCGCGAACCTCGTACCTGATTTTTATTCACATAAGATATAAAAAAAATTACAAAATTAAGATATACAAAGGAGGAATCTGAAAAATTATTAAGTAATAGCACCGAATATAAAATACACTGTAAAATATGATGCATTATTTCCTTTTATCCTTTTGGATTAAAAAAATTAAATAAAGAAGGAAAACTGGGACAGCAAAAAGGAAGAGAATGAGTGATAGGAGGATGTGGACAGTTTGATGTATGGCACTGAAGTATGTTTTAAAGAACAGATACTTGTAATAAAACTGTAGTTCACTGAAACATTTTTCATTTTTCGATCTCTTTTAAAAATATCATTGTTAGCAGCAAAGTGAAATAGTTTTCGTCAAAGTGAATATTCCGTGTAATATTAATGACATATGTTAGTTATGGAAGTACTTCTAGAAAGGATTTATGAACATTTGTTTGGTAAAAGCTCTTAAACAGTTTTAACCTTACATTACGCTTTGTTTATATTTCAAAACAACTTGTTTTTATTAATAAATATCATATAAATATAAAACTAATGGTCTTGTAAACGTTTTATAGTAAGTATGTGAATTTTAATTTTATACATTCGATTATGTGAATTTGTGTATGTGAATTTTAATTTTAAAATGCTACTCCCTGCATAAAATATTTTGTTACAAGCATAGATATCATTTAAATCGAATAAGAGTTTGTTTCATAAAGTATAAATAACTAATTTCATGGAGATTTGGACTACTATTGAGTATTTTTATTATATTAATAAATAATCTAATAAAAAAGTCTTACAAGTAATATGAGTTTCGTAAATATTTTATGAGCTATAGAGAAACATGTTAATAAAATTTCTCTCAACTTAAATCTCTTCAAAAACATTATTAATTTTAAGAATATTCAATTCTCCTTTTTATTAAAATTATTTTAACTGAAGAAAAATATGTTATGTTGGTAAAATTATTAATCTTAGAATCATTCAACAGTAACAACAGAAATTCAATCGTATGATAGTACTGAAAAATATTTTGTTCTGCGTCATAACATTGCTTTATAAATGTTTTAAAATTAGGCAGTATACTTTTCTATACTAAAAAAAAGGACTTCAAAAATTTTTCATATCAAAAATTGAACCAGATAGAGTACTGCATTTTTGAAAAATTTAAAGATGTGCTAATGGCTCTGAATGTAAAAACATCTTTTTTTTTATAATTTACCATAAACTGCCAAATAAATGGACTTAAGATTTTTATGTAGAAGATTGAATAAAAGTTGTAATTAATATACCCATTGAAGCAAGTAGCAAATTAGCTGACACAATGTAGATGGATAAGGCATGATGCAACAGGGCATCAGTTATTTCTAGTCTTTTTGGGCAATTGCATCTGTCACTTGCTGCCATCATATACCATACTCTCGCTATTGACAACATAACTGGTTGTTAGTGGATTAATTGCGTTTCATCATTTTCTGTCACTCGCTGTTACCATTTATCATTCACTCGGTGTTGACAACATAACTTGGTGTTGATGGACTAATTATGTTACATCAGTTTTCAAATGAATTATGCCCTTCTTATACCATTAATACAAACCATGAATTTCTTTAATGCAGGTTGTGCTATTGTATCCTTGTCTTCCCCGGTGCCATAACTAGATATTTTTGTGCCCTATGCAAGAATTTGCATTTAGGCTCCCTAATGAATTCCGTTCATAAAATTAATATACATATACATTGCTATAGATAAGTCAGGCCTTAACATTGTATTCTTTTATTTAATAAGAAATCTTTTTTTATACCCATTTCGTAAGCCAAATTTGGTAACCCTGGAAATTTTGTTCAAAACCTGTGTCTCCAAGTCCTTGTAGTGTACTACGTAATCCAGCAATTAATTTTGTGTCGCAATCAAATGGCAAATCCTTCTGTTGTAATGCTTTATTTGTTCAATCGATGCACTGCAGAAAGTGTACAGAAAAATCTATAATTAATTTGCAAAATCAAATTTTTATGCATTCGATACAATTTCCTGATTAAAAAATCGTTTGCAATTGTTTGATGCCCCTTTCATAATTTCAGGTAATTGTAAATACAGCTCTTTTATTTCTCTGGCCTTTGCTGACCACATTATATCAGAAAACCTTTTAAGTGATAATTTTAGGCACTTCATTAAAATGTCCCAAAAAGTTATTGAGGACGAGAAAAATAAACTAATCTCTGCACAGTACAGAAAGTACTCATTTCTGGAATTACAGATGCAACGTATACACCAACAGAATTTAGATTATGAGCTACAAGCAAGAAAGGCTGGTGGTATTTAACTGAGTAGTGTGTGAAGTATCATATTACCTTCAATTACAAAAACAACAGAGTAAATAGTTACAAAAACCTTAATTTGAGTTGCAAAATTTTTTAAAAAGGGAAAAATTGACGATTGAATGGAGGGATGAGTACATTGATAGTTTAAAATTATAAGACAGAAATTAAAAAAGTAGCATCCTCGCCAAAATAAAAACGAAAACCTTTCTTGCGAATGTACCTAATGGTACAGAGAATAGTAATAGTTAGAAGTACACCTTTAGTTGTACATTAAGGACTATTCTGTTCTAGTGTAATGCAAGATTTTTCATCTCGGCCTTTTACTTTCTTCAAATAGGAAGTGCAGCTCTGATAGCTTGTAGTTGCAAGGATCCATTTACCCCTCCACGATTCCTTAGTTTCAGGATACTTGACATGAAGCCAAAATTATTTGAATGAGCTTCAGGATAATCAGCAATAGGAGAGGACTGTAATTTCTTATTCGCAGTGACATAAGCGAAAGATAGGTTTGTGGAGTAGGTCCTTGAACGAATTGTGTGTTTCTTCGATGTTAATATTACACTGTCGATTTTTATTTTTAGGGGCTTTTGATGTTTTTGATGGTAGTTCTTTTGATAAGAGGTTTGGAAATCTAAAGCATTCTTGCCAGAATGATGTGTGTTTTCCTTTGCAATTGGTATATACACTAGGGGAGTAGGTCGGGGAAGTATAGTTTTCTGTCAGATGATTCTCTGGACAGAGGCCACAGTAAGTTTTCAAGTAGCAAGTCTCGTTATTGTGAAAGTGTAGCAACTTCTAGAATGTGAAATAATGTTTCTCCCTTTGTATCATTGACATGCATAAGTATTTGTAGGAACTCTTTCATTTGGATTATCTCTTCGGATATGAGGGAATTTGCTAGTTTAATTAGGAAAAGAGGCATGGGCCTTTTATCCCTAGTGCTGGTCAGCAGGGCTTTATCAATTACTATATATATTCTCAATATGAGGGCATCTTTTATGGGTTTTTGTGCGTGTGTTTGTTGTGTGTGCAGATAACGTGTGGGGTAGTTCTCTAATTATTACCTTTAGAGGGTTAGTTTTCTTCAGGCTGTAGTATTTAAATTCCATATTTCTGGAGAGTGACGTGGATTTTCAGATTTCGTAATCCTCTTCGTTATCCATTGTTAACTAAATGTATGTATGTATGAATAAATAACTTCTAGATAAATTTGATTTTAAACTCTTTAGAGTTGAGGGAGCTGAACGTTTCCGACCAATATCATGGGGATGACGAATGGTTGAAAGCTCTGCTTTCTTTCGGGTTGTTTTTCTGACAAAATCAATTCTTAAAGAAGAGAAAATTGATTTTAAGGGGAGTAGAAGGGACGGAGGGTGTAGACATGTCAACGATCTTCACTTAAGATGCTTTGGTGGAGTGATAAAGCCATCTTTGTTCGGAGACTTTGGTCTCGGTGGATGTGAAGTTCCATCGATTTCCATATAGTTTGATTCGTTGATGGCAGGTTGTTCCTCTGGGGATGAGGTATGTTGTTTCTTTGGTGGATATTCTGGTGACAGAATGGGAATTCTTTTAAAGAGGGGGGATTTCATAAAGCTCTTCTAGAGATTTTGGAAATTTTTCATTGTTCAGGATATGAATATTTACTAAGCTTATCGTCAAGCCAAGCTCACAAGTGAAGTGATTTATTTGGTGTTCGATGACGTCGTCTTCTTTACTGCTGGGACGTCTATTTCTCAGGGCTTGATATAACTCATCAAGTTTGGTTTGATTTTCTATGGCATCTCATAGGGAATGTTATTGCTCTAAGTAAAGGGTCCTTAAGCAGAGTACAAGTGGTATCTAACTCGAGTTGGAGATTGATCTTATTGATGCTTTCTTCTTTTGCAGTTCTTTTCGCATTTTTAATACTTAGTCGATTTGCGAAAAATCAAGTAGAATTTGGAAGAAAAGAAGATCACAAAGGAAAGACATTAGAAATAATGTAAATACAATGTAGAGAAGAGATTAAAACAAGTTTCTTCAACTATTGTCATATGATTCACAACATACAAATATTGCTAAATTATTGATTTCCAGAATTTCCACTTACTCCCTTATATTTTCTTAGCCATATTGTCAGCTTTGTCAAATCCTTTCCCCCTCCAATACTGAATATCCAATTTATAAACTTCTATATTTAAAAATTCAGTTGATAAACCTTCTCTGGTTTTTTTCATGTGACAGAATAAAATTGATGAAGCGTTTTTCAATCTTTCCATTACGGTCACCACGGACACATCTTGTAATCTGATTCATTTGGGTTTTTTTCTTGAAACATACAGCCGAATAAAATGATGTAGTAGTTTGCTTTCTTAATTGTGCGTATGATTTTATTTTTAGTTTTGTACCCGACTAATTTTATTATTAGAAGTTTGATATTAAAACTAGTTCAATTTAGAATAAGTTAACTAGAAGTTATTCTTAAAACTAGTTCGCATATTACCAAGCATGGATCAGCTTCGACACAGGAGTACAAACAGGCATGATCAATCAGTAGAGGGCAGCCTGATGGCCAATTGACTAGCGCTCTAGCCATTGGTACCACAGGCTTCAGGTTGAAATTCTGCTAGTTAGTGGTTCGGAATCCATATTAAACTGTAGGTCCCTGTCTAATTAGCCCAAAGTGTGCACAAAATGACCGTAGAGCGACAAACCAAACCACACCAATCAGTGAAGGTCAGTGACTTCTTAATTGATCTTGGATACCGAATTGGCCAATAGTGGCCGATTTTAGATGAATTCAATTGGCCACGTTAAAACTATTTAAACAAACTGTAAGTTGTGCTACGACCTAATGTCAATTCTCCAAATGCTGAGTTGATACGACGTTGTCAATGGCTATCGTTAGCAATCGTGAATTAACAAAGTACAGAGTACATTTGTTTATGAATGACAGTCAATTGATGAACTTTTTTTGTAAGTTAAGATATCGTAAGAAGTCCAGAAATGACGAAAAATATTCAATTAAAAATATTCAGATTTTTAAAATTAATAAATAAGTAAGCATACACAAAATGGTTGTGCATTACTTGCTCTTTGGCAAACTTTGTTTCATACTTAATATATTTATTGTTTCAAGAATTTTTTTTTCTGTTTAACTAAATCACTGTCAATACAAAATGAATAAAACGTAATTTAATTTGAAAATAACATTTTTGTTTGGAAAAGTCGATAATAATTTTTTAAAATTCCAAAAAAAGGCCACAAAAAGGTCAAAATAATATTTTTTCTAAGTTTGCCAAAGGATGAAATGAAACAAAAATGAATGATCAAAATTGAAAAAAAAAGGAAGAAGTTTCAGAATGTGCTTCAATCATTGAGTAAATGGGTGTGTTGAATAAGAATTTAATCCCTAGCAATAAAAACTGCCATAAATGATTAAACAACGGACACTAAATAAAGAGTGGAAAGTGTGTTTCTGTGTGTTGATGGTTTAATACTGTTATGTCTTAGAAAACTCAAACCATTAGACAGCCAGACGCGTTTCAGCAATAGCAGTAAAAGAAAATGTTTCCCTGCAACGTGAGGAAAGTACGGTCTGAGGTCTTAGCTTTCCTCTCGAATAGTTTCTGGTGTTATTTCCGGAAGCAGATCAACATTTGTTTCTGCTTTGCAACTATTTGCATAATGCGTTTATCTTTCTCGCCTTATATAATGTATCTTTGCTTTGGTTGATACCATAGAAGATTCATATTAAAGGATTTGGGGTATTAGATATGAATAAGAGATCACGTGTTATAAAGGAATAAATTACAAGAAAAATTTGCATTACTTTCTTCCAATCTTAGAACGTGGTTTCTAACGAGTGTTTATTAAATTTGAGATCAACCATCTTAAAGTGAATGCAAAGTAACGTATAAACTTTTTTCAAGACAATGAAGTCTTTTTTATGTGATAAATGAAATCCAACTACAAATTACTTTTGGTTGTATTTAATGAGTTTTAACCATTTTTTTACTATATTTAGCATATATCACTTTAAAATAGAATAAAAAGTATTGCATAAAATAATTTATTATTTCTTGTGTATAGAATAATATGGGTTATAGATCATAATCACAAAAACTTGCATCTTAATTAAAATTAAATTAATTTTGATTAATGTAAAAGCAAAATAAAATTTATTTTAGTATTTTTACTAAAATAAGTGTTTGCCAGTGTGTCTACTGTTTCGTCATCTCAGAAATCAAATTGAATGAAATTGATCAAAAGAATAAAAGCGGTACCTCAAGAATTTATTAGAATAAGTGTTTGCCAGAGTATTACCTGCTGTTTCGTCATCTCAGAAATCAAATTAAATGAAATTGTCCAAAATAATGAAAGCGGTACCTCAAGAACTTATTAGAAAAAAAATGGTTTAGAATAAGTGATTGCCTGCTTTGTCATCTTAGAAATCAAATTAAATGAAATTGTCCAAAAGAATGGAAGCGGTACCTCAAGAACTTATTAGAAAAAATGTTCAGAATAAGTGTTTGCCAGTGTGTCTGCTTTGTCATCTCAGAAATCGAATTAAATGAGATTCTCCAAAAGAATGAAAGCGGTACATCAAGAACTTATTAGAAAAAGGGTTTAGAATAAATACTTGCTTTGTCATCTCAGAAATCGAATTAAATGAAATTGCCCAAAAGAATGGAAGCGGTACCTCAAGAACTTATTAGAAAAAGGGTTTAGAATAGTGTTTGCCTGCTGTGTCATCTCAGAAATTAAATTAAATGAAATTGTCCAAAATAATGAAAGCGGTACCTCAAGAACTTATTAGAAAAAGGGTTTAGAATAGTGTTTGCCTGCTGTGTCATCTCAGAAATTAAATTAAATGAAATTGTCCAAAAGAATGAAAGCGGTACCTCAAGAACTTATTAGAAAAAGGGTTTAGAATAAGTGATTGCCTGCTTTGTCATCTCAGAAATCAAATTAAATGAAATTGTCCAAAAGAATGGAAGCGGTACCTCAAGAACTTATTAGAAAAATTGTTTAGAATAAGTGTTTGCCAGTGTGTCTGCTTTGTCATCTCAGAAATCGAATTAAATGAAATTGTCCAAAAGAATGGAAGCGGTACCTCAAGAACTTATTAGAAAAGGGTTTAGAATAGTGTTTGCCTGCTGTGTCATCTCAGAAATTAAATTAAATGAAATTGTCCAAAATAATGAAAGCGGTACCTCAAGAACTTATTAGAAAAAGGGTTTAGAATAGTGTTTGCCTGCTGTGTCATCTCAGAAATTAAATTAAATGAAATTGTCCAAAAAAGAATGAAAGCGGTACCTCAAGAACTTATTAGAAAAAGGGTTTAGAATAAGTGATTGCCTGCTTTGTCATCTCAGAAATCAAATTAAAGGAAATTGTCCAAAAGAATGGAAGCGGTACCTCAAGAACTTATTAGAAAAAGGTTTTAGAATAAGTGTTTGCCAGTGTGTCTACTGCTTTGTCTTCTCAGAAATGAAATTGTCCAAAAGAATGAAAAAGCGGTACATCAAGAACTTATTAGAAAAAGGGTTTAGAATAAGTGTTTGCCTGCTTTGTAATCTCAGAAATCAAATTAAAGGAAATTGTCCAAAAGAATGGAAGGGGTACCTCAAGAACTTATTAGAAAATTGTTTAGAATAAGTGTTTGCCAGTGTGTCTGCTTTTGTCATCTCAGAAATCGAATTAAATGAAATTGTCCAAAAGAATGAAAGCGGTACATCAAGAACTTATTAGAAAAAGGGTTTAGAATAAGTGTTTGCCTGCTTTGTCATCTCAGAAATCAAATTAAATGAAATTGTCCAAAAGAATGGAAGCGGTACCTCAAGAACTTATTAGAAAAAGGGTTTAGAATAAGTGTTTGCCTGCTTTGTCATCTCAGAAATCAAATTAAATGAAATTGTCCAAAAGAATGGAAGCGGTACCTCAAGAACTTATTAGAAAAGGGTTTAGAATAAGTGTTCGCCTGCTTTTTCATCTCAGAAATAAAATTAAATGAAATTGTCCAAAAGAATGGAAGCGGTACCTCAAGAACTTATTAGAAAAATTGCTTAGAATAAGTGTTTGCCAGTGTGTCTGCTTTGTCATCTCAGAAATCGAATTAAATGAAATTGTCCAAAAGAATGAAAGCGGTACATCAAGAACTTATTAGAAAAAGGGTTTAGAATAAGTGTTTGCCTGCTTTGTAATCTCAGAAATCAAATTAAAGGAAATTGTCCAAAAGAATGGAAGCGGTACCTCAAGAACTTATTAGAAAAAATTGTTTAGAATAAGTGTTTGCCAGTGTGTCTGCTTTGTCATCTCAGAAATCGAATTAAATGAAATTGTCCAAAAGAATGAAAGCGGTACATCAAGAACTTATTAGAAAAAGGGTTTAGAATAAGTGTTTGCCTGCTTTGTCATCTCAGAAATTAAATGAAATGAAATTGTCCAAAAAGAATGGAAGTTGGTACCTCAAGAACTTATTAGAAAAAAGGGTTTAGAATAAGTGTTTGCCTGCTTTGTCATCTCAGAAATCAAATTAAATGAAATTGTCCAAAAGAATGAAAGCGGTACCTCAAGAACTTATTAGAAAAATTGTTTAGAATAAGTGTTTGCCAGTGTGTGCTTTGTCATCTCAGAAATCGAATTAAATGAAATTGTCCAAAAGAATGAAAGCGGTACATCAAGAACTTATTAGAAAAGGGTTTAGAATAAGTGTTTGCCTGCTTTGTCATCTCAGAAATTAAATGAAATGAAATTGTCCAAAAGAATTAAAGCGGTACCTCAAGAACTTATTAGAAAAGGGTTTAGAATAAGTGTTTGCTTGCTTTGTCATCTCAGAAATGAAATTAAATGAAATTGTCCAAAAGAATGAAAGCGGTACCTCAAGAACTTATTAGAAAAATTGTTTAGAATAAGTGTTTGCCTGCTTTGTCATCTCAGAAATCAAATTAATTGAAATTGTCCAAAAGAATGAAAGCTGTACCTCAAGAACTTATTAGAAAAGGGTTTAGAATAAGCCTGCTTTTTCATCTCAGAAATAAAATTAAATGAAATTTTCCAAAAGAATGAAAGCGGTACGTCAAGAACTTATTAGAAAAAGGGTTTAGAATAAGTGTTTGCCTGCTTTGTCATTTCAGAAATTAAATTGTCCAAAAGAATGAAAGCTGTATTTCAAGAACTTATTAGAAAACGGGTTTAAAATTATTGAATAAGTAACACAAGATCAAAAGAAAAATTTCCATTTACTATTTGAAATTCTTCTAGCCTTAAGTATGAAGAAGGAAGTATTCTGGCAATGGTTATATATGGGTGCAGTTAATTTTTTTTAACGAGAGCCAATATAAGCATACGGTTAAATGGGAACACCAAAATATATTGATGGAAAATATGACTGTGCCATAAATTTATAAAAAAGCTCTAGAATCATAATACTACGAAGAAAGCAATGTGGATACATATGCAGAAACAAGCAGTACAAAAAAAAGTAAACTGATTAAAAATTAACAATTTAATGAAAGGTATTTCGAATGAAAATATAAATTGATTCCATCTTTATAAGTAATAACTACCATTTTTTTAATCAAAAATTTTCAATCGATCTTAACGATTAAGATATAATTTATCTAGCTTTATATAAAGATGCTTATTATCATAAGCACAAAATATTTCATTGTATAATGATCATACAACCTTACTGTTTTTGTTCACTATATGTACTCTTCATTTTAAGCACAAAAAATAAAAATAATAAACAAAACAAAGAAAATGAAGAAAGTTTACATATTTTTATTTTTTCATTTAATTATTTTGGTTATAATAGTTCTGTAATAATTAGCAACATGTATTAAGCAAAGTTAAAAAGACTTAGTTTCCATAAGAATTGTGCGATAATTTAATACTAAAGGATATAAATTTATTGTATTTACTTTTGCATCAATTTTCATGATTTTATGATTTTTTTTTTGTTGACTATATTTGCTCTTCAATATAAGTACAAAAAATAAAAAATAAAATAAGCTATGAAAATGAAGAAAATTTACATATTTTTATTTTTTCTAATTTATTTATTTTGTTTATAATTTCTCTGTAATAATTAGCAACATGTATTGAGCAAAGTTAAAAAGTCTTAGATTCCCTTAACTATATTATTTAACAGACTTTAAACAAATTACAAAACAGTGAGCAATAATTTAGTAGTAAAAGCCATAAATGTATTGTACTTATTTTGCACCTATTTTCGTAATCCTATTATTAAACTTTTTATAACAAATTTGGTTAACTAATTTGCCTGGATTTAAATTTATTTAATAAATATTTTTATTTTGTGCAACTGCATTTTTTTGTGCAACTGCATTTTAAGTGCATTATTAATTATATCAAACATTATATTAAAGTTAATACTTTTTAAATTAACAGAAAGCATAGAAAATAAATCTTAAGCTGGTTTCAGTTTTAATTCGAACAACAATACCAGAAGAGGATTAAATTTTGAAAACCAAAAACAAAACTAGAATCTTACTTAAGAGCAAACAAACAGCCTATCAGATTTAAAACGAGTGAAATAATTATTTTCCTGCGCTACATTTGACATTGTGAAAAATAATCAGATTAAATAAATTAAGACTTTTCTCAAGGAATGATGGCCAACAACAATGCAACAATTAATTGAAATTTGGACTTATTAATGTAAAAATAAATTTAATAAGTAGCAAGATAAAAATTGCCAGCGTAATTCTAAGCCAAAGACTTAATTAAAAGATTTAATTACTATAAATCTGAGAATCTCTACAGGAATTTCGAATAAAGTCCTTTTATTTTAAAAGTAGCATTTTATACTTTGATGTTTTTTTAAAAATAATTAAAATTATCTGTATGTTTTTTGATTTTATTTCAAATAAATTCTGAGCAAAATTTTAAAAATCTGTTTTACATCCGTTTCTATTTATTAATCCACTTTAATTACTTTCTTTAGTTTGATAATTCGCTTTTACGAATTAAAAAAAAATCATTAGTATCAATAATTTCATAGAAAGTCCTATGTTGTTGTCAAATTTATTTTTAAATACTTTTACAACACCGCTTTTAATTCTTTCCGAATTCCTGTCATTAGGAAAGAATTTTCATATTTATGTACTGATATAAAATTAATTATTCATTTAATATTTCTCTATAACAATTTAAAAATATTGATTAGATCATTTTAATTTATTTAACCAATGTCAAAAAAAAAAGAAAAGAATGAAGTTTTACGGGAGTATGTAGTTAGTACTTGTTTGAATTTTATTATGAGGTTTGGAGAAAAATCAAAATAGGCTTACAAAATTCATTTTATGCCTTAATTTTTTCAGTTTTAAAAAACAAACAATAATAATTTTTTTTTCATCAAATTTGTTTTATTTTATGTTGATAGTCTTTTTCCCAAATAAAATGTTCAGTTTATAAAAATACCATAATACCTTTAAACATGAAGCGTTATTTTATTTTTTGAGCTATTGAGGCTTGAAAAATAAAAGAAATAATCTAACCGTACTGTAATCTATAAGTACTGTAACCATAAATTCATCTACACTCTGGCAAGAGCGTCCCCTACGGCGAAATGATCAGTAGGCCTCGAGACTCTCACCCTAGAAGTACAGCGCAATCAGAAAAAAAATGTTTAGTTTATAGTCTCTCATCTCGAGAGGAAATATATTTAACACAATCCTGTGTATTGGTTGGCCTACAGACTACCCAGAGTGGAAATATATTTCGTGCACCCTTCGCGTACCTGAGTATCGTGTTTTTGGCTTAGAAGTGGAATCCTTCCACGAATCTATAATTATATGTCTTTAAATGTTTTATATATTGGCTGTATTTGTATTTGTGTAGTGTTTGCGCATGTGTAAACGAAGCTGTGAGCTCACCAACCTGTGCCTGAAATATCTGAACCCAACCACATTCAGTACAACCTGTTTGCCCAACCTGAACACTACAGTACTATATTTAGGATATTTTAATCTATTTGTAATTACTATCACATCATTTTATATGGAAAATTTGTGTATAAAATCACTTCTTGAGGAAAAGGAAAATAAGTTATTCCATAAGTTTTTAAGTGACTGAAAATGAAGTGCTGAAGTGAAATTTTTAAGTGACCAAAAGACTTCCATTGTTTCTAATGAAAAATTCTTTTTGCACTGTCCTAAAACACAACATTCAAGTCCTCAAAAAGCTATAAATAAAAGAATTTCCAGATTTCTCAAAATTTATTTGCTCAAACATGTCTACATCAAATGAAACCAAGATCTGGAATTGATAGCCAATCAGAATGTAGATACAACGACAGATAAGAATCGAAAATCAATATGGTCGACATGATTCTAAGTTACAATCTTCAAACAGAATCTTTATCGCATTAAATTTATCGAAAGATAATTTTTTAGAAGTATTTTGATAAAATGTGTCTATTACTTCTTTACAAATTTTAATTAACATGATATAATTTCTACGATAGAATTTTTTCATGTGCGTTCCATCAAATAAAACTACCTATGATTCCAACGTCAAAATAATATATTATCCTGATCAAAGGGCTGTAGCAATAAAAAAAAATTACTGAAATTTCTTTCACTTAAAAATCTTACTGCAGAGCATATTATTTGTATTTCTGTTTTTAATTTATACGTATTTTTTCCTACAAGCATTAAAATAGTTTCGAGGACTACACTACTTTCCGCATTTAAAAACAAAATATCTTTTTCTGAATATTATAATAAGAAAAATATAAAAAAATTGCGTATATATATATATATATATCTTACTCCTTTTCTACCCAATCAATGGGCTTAGCGCTTAAGAAACTTCACTCATTCACAAAGCAGGAGATAGAGGTTGCTATGTAACCAAGGCTTTCGGTCAAACTGGCAAATCGTCTTTGTTTGAAAAGAATTCAATAGCAATTCAACCACTGATTTTTCAAAAACGTTTAAAGGCCACAAGAAAGATTCCAGGCAAAGAATTAGTTTAAGGACTTTTCCTCCCAGTTTACTCTTCGATTCATCTAAAGGTGTCTGCATACGTTAACGGCAACTTTCTTACAACTACATCACCCTATTTGTTTTTTATTTTAACACCAAACGCACGTTCCTCAACCCTTATCCTCCAGAAATGTTATTGTTCTTTAGGATCAAAGCAACGATTTTACGCTTGGACTGTTATGGTCGCCATGCTTACGACGAGAGCAACATCGATAGCAGTCTTTGAGTAGTTTGAAATCCTTTCTCTCCTTTTTTTTATATTCGTATTCCCCAAGGATTTTACGACCCATAAAATTTGCCCTTTCCTACATACGTTCCTTTCTAATAAAGAAACGGTTAATAACCATTCCAAATAAATGTAGATAATTAGATTTGGTTTAATATGCAAGCGAAATAAATCTTGATCTGTCGAACAGTCAAGTTGTGCTGTGATTATTGCTCCTTTGATATGTATTTTAAAATTTGCTCAAGGGATATAAGAAACTTATTTGCCCTCAAAATGGTGTTGTTGTAAGTTATGCTTTAAGTTATGTATTTTAAAATTTGCTCAAGGGATAAAAAAATTCGTTGTCCACAAAATGGTATTGTTTTAAGTTATTTTTCTGGAACGTTTTTATGCTATATTTTTATGTAAACCACTTGATTTTCTATCCTTAAGTATGCAAAAATGTTTTAGGACAATGCAGTTTTTTTTTTTTTTTTTTTTTTGAAAAAGAAAACATAATGATTTCGTGTTGTCAAAGTAAAAAGGCCATTCGCAACCCTTACTTAATGCCAAAAACAAGAAAACGCGATGAATTCGTCAACTCATTTTTACCTTTCTTCAAATGTCTAGATCTATCAAGCATGCGCATTTTGAAGAACTAACCCATTTACGTTTACTGATATGCTTAAATTTTAAATTTGACGCACAATATTTGGTTGTGGTATGCAAACATTTTCTTAAAAAATGCTGGATTATGCTTAACGAATCTTAAATATTTTTTTTCATTTTTTTTAATAATCGAATCTCATTGTGTCAGACTTTTAATTTATATTACCAAAATAAACACACACAAAATATTTTGTAAATAATATTTTAAAACTGCTGATATTCCAGGCATAAAGTGTGGAATTTTTAACATATGATTCTCTGCTCTTTATAAACAGGTCTGCAGCATTATTAATGTTATCAAGTGAGGGATCTGCTATATTACACCCATATTGTACCACCCCAAGTATTGGTTTAGTTAATATGGGTGGTTTAGTTACCTTTTTCCTACCCTCTCGATCTCTAGGTGGCATGATGGCAAATTGGCTAGCGCCCTGGCCTTTGGTACCATAGGCTTCAGGTTAAAATCCTGGCGGTAGCATGGATGTTTGTTAGTAGTTCGGAATCCCCGTGAAACTGTAGGTATGTTTAGCCCTAATGTGCTCAAAATGACCTTAGTTTAGTTTGTCATTCTACGATCATTTTTTGCACACTTTAGGCTAATTAAACCCGGACCTACAGCCTAACGTGGATTTCAAACCACTAACAAACATCCATGCTACCACCAGAATTCGAACCTGAAACCTGTGGTACCAAAAGCCAGAGCAAAATGACAGTACAGTGACGCACCAAACCAAACGAAAATCTCTATCCAAAGTATCCAACACCCGCATAAGTACAATGGATTAGCTTCACATAAATAAGTTTGATTCAAATTTGACCATTTAGAAAATCTGATGCACTTTTCACAAGGCGACTTCAAGACTATTATATCAATGTAGAAGGAAACAGAATTAAATGTACTAGTATTGCATTTTCAATATAAGTTTATTTCAAATGCAAAATTATTTATACATCGAATAAAATTTGTTACATCAGCATAAATCAAATAGCAAATCAGCAAAATTGTTTGAAGAATCATAAGAAATGCATAATTGTTGCACATTTCCGGGTGCGTCTTTCTTTGGGCACACTACAAACGGAATGGTACACTCATACGAAAAAGCAGCCAACCCATGTGCATTTTGGAGCAGAGCTTATGCAGCAGACTTTTTTGAATCCAAACTGGATACAGCACTGAGCTGAAATGAACAACACAAATGTTATTGTTTAGAATGCTTTTATACTGAGAGTAATTTCACACGTGAACTGTAGGATACAAACAACTGAAACTTTCCAAATTTGGCGTCCAGCCTGACAATATTGGCACTGAATTTTAAAATTATTTGTGCATCAAAGCAAGAGAATCCTCCATCATTTATTGATTTCTATGAAAGGATCCCCCAGACGAAGATTTTGTTCAAATTGACTTCAGGTTTTATTGATCTAAGTAATGTCAGATTCGTTTGAGCTGACTTTGAATTATGATACATTTTACCTATTTTTGTATATTTAGGCTTTTTGTTCTTGCTTTTTACCTACTTGGCTTTTTTAAATCTTTATTTAATGTAAATATTTATTATCAGTTCATTACAATATATTTTTACATGATTTTCTAGGAAAACAGTTAAAAATAACATCTACCCTTTTTTTAAAAAAAAATCTGTATATTAAATGATGTCCTATCCAATTGAGTGGGCGTTAGTTTCATCATCGAGTGACATTGTTTTCGTGGTTGGAATTCCTTACGATTTGGAAAAAAATCCCCTATAATGACATAATTTTCCATAAAGAAGAAAAAATGTTGTCATCATCGTGTACACATCAATATAATCGTTTTGCTATGTAAAAAGAACTTGATAGTTGACATTGCAAGCCGATCTCCGTCTTAATCACAATGTTAGTTTTTGACAATAGGAAGAAGAAGATTCACTGGAATGAAATCAGTCAGTTATAATTCTCGATGTAAACACTATTGGCTGGAGTAAGTACTGGATCAAATGTCAATCACACATTCAGGCTTGTAAAAGAGAAATGATTTGCTTTCCTCGAAGAAAATAAGTATCGGCGGTTTTTATCTTCCAGTGATTCGTTACCAAAGCGGAATATGTGGTAGAAATTTTGCTATTTAATTAAATCTGAATCGTATGATTAATTTTTGGCATGACTCAGCAACATTTGTAGCTAGTTTATACTCGTAAAACAAAAAAGCGGTGTCCTTCACGACTTGAAATGTGAATCCATGCCACCTGAATTTTAAAAAATAGGAGACGCATATTTATTCCTTTATTGTGTCACCATTTCGTATTTGTAAGTCATTGATCAAGTGAATTTAAAAGTTGCTCTTGAGAAACAAAATTGTACCTCCAATGGCATCCTGTTTCGGACAGCAATCCCACTTGCCGTCGTCCTTCTTGCAGCAGTCGGCAGTAGTATGACAAACATGGAGCTTGAGCCTCGCACATCTCGATTTCCCATTTTCTTCAGGTTCTGATTCAGCTTCATATATTCGGGCAAAGCACATTTGTTTTGGCAGACATCATCTCATCTGAGGAAGAGATAGAAGGAAATGTCCGGTCATTTATTGCCGCCTGGGCAGTGAATACACGGCAAAGCTATATATATATATATATACATATATCTTCTTCAATGGCACCACGACAACCCCATGATGGGTGAAGTCCTTCTTCCTTCTGACAGATGGGGATATTGCTTTCTTTTTACGGAGTAAGTGTCACAGCTCTACCCCAACAGTCATATTATACCGGTACCTACTGTTCAAAGTGGATTCCGAACCAATATAAACATCCATCGTACAGCTAGGATAAGAACCTGAAACCTGTGGTACAGAGCGCTAGTCCCGCATCCATTAGTATATATATATATATGTGTGTGTGGTCCAGTTTGTCCTTTCAAAAAGATTTAAGTTCGCTGACGTTGTGTATTTTGTCGCTTTATCAGGATGCCTGGTCAGTTTTCTTTTTTTCCAGACAGGATATACAAAATGGTCATCTTTGGAAATCCTGTCTCATTATCCTGGTACTGGCATGAAGTACAAAGTCGGAAAATGACTCTCTTAATGATGGAAAAAAATTATTCTACAACTCTATTAATTCGCCTCGAAAAGATTTTTAAAGAAGATTAGAAATAAATGGCTGCTATGTATTTGCTCAACAAAACTAAATGTTCACAGGATGGATAATAGTGCATTTTTAATAATGGCTTATAAAAGAACACTTCATTATTAAAAGAACACTTCAAATTTAAAAAAAAAATTATGTAGGGTTTTTAATCATTAACATTGAAACTTTTAGTAGTCAATCGATTAATTCAATTTTTTTAAACATTTGCATAAAAAAATTATATATTTAATTCAATTCGAAATAATTGAAGCCTAAAATTATACACTCTTAATTTATTTCATGCAATAAAATTGAAAAAAAATTTAAATATAAGTAAAAAACTAAAAACATTAATATTAAACTTTTTCCTAAAATTTGTAACTATACGTATATGCTTGAAACATTATAACTTTAAATTTAAATCATTGGATTAATTACAAAATTATCTTAACTCGTCATTTTTAAATTGCTTTTATTCAAATTTTTAAAATGAAAAAAAAAGCTATGCCCAGTAATTAAATAAAATAGATGTTATGTCTAATTATTTATAAAATTTTCAATAAACAATATTTTCAACTATACTCACTTGGCAGTGCTGATGAAAGGCCTACCATCAAAATAATGAATAACATTCTGAAAGAAAAGAAAGCAAAATTGATATGCATAATGATATGAAAACATGTAAATAAACATGCAAATCCATCCTACTTTTAATAGCCTAGCAGGTTTCATATTTATTTACAGCTTAACTTGTTTACTCTATTATGTAAACTGTGCACTATGTAAAGTAAAAATTATGTATAAATATCACGAAGCAGTCTATTTGGGCATCAGGCATAGTGATGTTGATTGTTGATTTACCTTGGTGTTACTAGAGATTGTTCGATTAGCACGAGTCAGCGTATGTAAATAATAAGAAAAACAGAGTTGGCTATTATTCAGTTTCAGTTTACTTTATTATATAAATTGGGCATTATATAAAGTAAAAATTATTAATAAATATTACGAAGTAGTCTATTTGGGCATTAGACATTGTGATGTTGATTGTTGATTTACTTTTGCTCTGCTCTGACTTGTGACTCTTTTACTCAAGGATTACAAGTCAGAGCATGTAAATCACAATAAAAAAAAACTAATAACTAGGCCATTATTCAATGAGCCTAATGAAGAGTTATGAAAGGCTACCATTGTCGATAATTGATTCTGTCGAGTTTCTGTTCTCATTTTATGATGTTAGAGTAATATCTTTGTACTTTGTTACTGATTTAAACAATTTAATCAATCTTTATTAATTAATTAATTAATTGATTAAACTTGCATTTATTATTTTTTATAAAACCCTGTGGTTTTTTTTAACGTGATGTTTAACTTTCCTGTAAGTCCACAAACAAAAAAAAACAAGATCGGAATTCGGCAATGTTATGATTAAGTTGTCCAACTCGTAGCCTAATAGTAATAAGTGCAGTTATGGGGCAAAAGGGCTCAGATTGGTATCTACTGGGGCGTTTATTACACTTACTGCTTTGGGAAATGACGAGACTTTATGACGATTGTGACAGAGTGTATAGGCGCCACATATCCATGGCCAGATTGCCTTGTTCAAGTTTCCTGGGTTTACTTTCACATGAAAAGCAAATACAAGACAGTTACGCCTAACAGAATTCCTCCCTGAAGGCGATGACCCCCTTTTATCGCCCTCTATAGGGGCTGTTTGTGCAACTATTGGGGCTGTGCTTTTATTAACTAGTGGGTTCAATCTTATTCCTTAGTCATTTTTACTTTTTAACTACCTTATTTATTGCATTCTCATAATTTTAATATTGTGTTTTTGAATAGTAGTTAAAAGATAGAACTAAAAGTTGTCTCGTTTCAATACGATTTGTTTCAGGGGAAAAATATAAATTTTCTAATTCCATCTTTAAAAAAACCTGGAGAAAAAAAGCTGGATTTAAAAGTCAATAATATTAATATTGCAGATTCAGCATGTCACGTAGAAATAACTTATTTTATTTTGAAACGAAAGATTTATATAAGAAGAAAGAAATATTCAGAAAAATTATTTAAAATAAGAAATCATTAAAAAATAATTGCACTAGAGCAGACGTTCTTAATTTTAATAAAGTGAAATTCAGGACCACACAGCATAATATTATTTTTAGATGCATAAAATAAAATTCCAAAGTAACTATATTACATTACAAAATTAAAAAAAGATTATATAAAGTTCTATGCTTATAAGATAGCGGGCACTCATTAACATTTTGGTCATTGAGACCGACTAGTTTCAGAATGATTACTACTTTACTATTTGGTGTTAGAATAAGTAATACTGAACTAATCGACGTTAGTACGACTACTACTTTACTAATTGGTGTCAGAATGACACTTTACTAATTGATTTCAGAATGACTACTACTTAGTATTTTAGAAAAAAAAACTGGAGAAAAAAAGCTGGTTTTAAAAGTCAACAATATTAATATTGCAGAATTAGCATGTCACGTAGAAATAAATAATTTTATTTTTTATTTTAAAACGAAAGATTTGTAAAAGAAGATAAGAATAATCAGAAAAATGATTTAAAAAGAAAGAAATGATTGATGTCAGAATCACGCTTTACTAATTGATTTCAGAATGACTACTACTTTACCAATTGGTGTCAAAACGACACTTTACTAACTTATTTCAGAATGAGTACTACTTTGCCAATTGGTGTCAGAAACACTACTACTCGTTCAAGCTATCTGATAACTTATTAAGTAAAATCACCCTAGATTATAAAGCCACTGTAGTAATCACACTAGGACTGCAATCAAGCACCGTCCTGTTGCCACTAAGTTCAAAATACCGATGAACTTAGATATGCAGCAAATGCTATTGATAAGAATTATCTGTTATTTCTATAGGTATCTATGGCTTAGGAGCTACTATTCTAAAAGTATTGACGGAAACAAATTAGGAACTTATGCTGCTAGAAAATATAGCTTGTAGTATTCATTGCTTTACTAAGTCAAAAATCAAATTATAAAAGAAATGGTATGCTGTACAAGAAAAATATGTGAAAAATACATCTAGCTTTGTATTTATATATTTATTATGTTTTTATTAAAAACTTCGTCCTTCGCATGTAATTCAATACTTTAAAGATTTCTGTAAAATGTTCTAGAATTAATCAAATGAGAAATTTTATTGAAGCATTGAGACTATAAATTTAAGTTTGTTGAAGAATGCATTTCTACAATATGATATTGTATATAGAGTTCTGTATAAATATTTATAATGTAATATGATATGGAATACAATATAATATGATATTGAAAACCCAAATTTATTCTCTAAGATAATATATTAGATATATCTTATCATCTTTCTTAATATGGGCGTGGTGAAATACAGCATGTTATACATACTCCTTAAATTCTATATGAGTATTTATTTACAATTGAGGTTGAAGAATAATGAAATATTTATGTCTAATGAAAGCTTGATATTTATCATTATTTTTTCATTAGCATAATATAGCAACTTTACAGCTTTTAATTAAAATAATATGTATTTTTGCAATATGTTTAAAAATATAATGCCAATGTTCCAATATAAATATTTTTGCAATATCCAAAAAATTATAAGCAACTTTAATTTTCGCAACTAATTGATTGTCCTTCAAATTGAAAAAAAATTGGCGTTACTTTGGAACTGCTTCCTTATAGCCAAATAGGAATAATTTATAAAAGTAAGAAGTGTAATTTATTCGAAATAAGATGCACAAGTTTAGACACTCAGAAATAACTGCTGTCTCATTTACATGTGGAGAAAATCCAGGAAACAAATCTGGCTGGTAGACTGCAAAGCCAATTAACGGTGCTTTACTTTTTTCAAGTTGATTGTAACTATCACGCAAACCAGCTGCGAGCGAAACTTTGCTTTATAACACATTAGTTATCGTATATAGTCGCTTAGTTACGAGTAGGGCTCTTAGCAAAGTATAATCAACTTATGTTTAAATAGCGGTAAATATCTCTAAATATAAAGCAAGAAATTAATTTATATTTCCAAAAATTTAAAAACTATTAAACAATTTTTTTTTTCATTTATAATCTGTGATCAGGTATGTAGTCGTGTATAAAAATCACGATAAAATTCTTATTAATTATTTTAAAATGTTAATTAAATTATTTTAAACTGTTAATTAAATTATTTAAAACTGTTAATTAAATTATTTTAAATTGATTATATATTATTTTAATTGTTTACCAATGACTTTTATATTTCGTATTTAATGCATTTTTTTTCTATGAATGAATATTTACTAAACAATTGAGTTAAGGAGATTAAAAAATATTTTAAAAATTATTTTGAAATTAAAATAGTACGTTTTGCCATTGTGTTTGTATGTTCTTAATTGTTACTTTAAATTGTTAATTTAATTAACAAAATAAGGTCATTGTTAATTAAATTAACAATTTAAAATAATTTCATCATTTTAAAAAATAAAATAAAAATGGTTTACTATTGGCTTTTATGAAAGTAATTTAATTATTTTAAATTGTTAATTAAATTATTTTAAATTGTTAATTAAATTATTTTAGATTGCTAATTTAATTATTATAAATTGTTATTTAAATTATGTTAAACTGATAATTAAATTATTTTAAATTGTTAATTTAATTATTTTAAACTGTTAATTTAATTATTTTAAACAATTTAATTATTTTAAAAAGCTAATTTAATTATTTTAAACAATTTAATTATTTTAAAATGTTACTTTAATTATTTTAAACAGTTAATTAAATTATTTTTAATTATTAAATAAAGTTTAAATTGTTAATTTAATTTAAATTAATAATTGTTAAATTGTTAATTTAAAATTATATTATTTTAAATTGTTAATTTAATTATTTTAAAGTTATTTCCATTATTAAATAGTGGTTTCGAACTATTTTGTTTTAAAAATCTCCAAAAAAAAAAAAAAAAAAATTACGAATAGGATATGTCATAACTTTATACTCGTTCTTGTTTACCAATGACTTTTATAATTCGTATTTAATGCATTTCTTTTCTATGAATGAATAATTACTAAACAATTGAGTTAAGGAGATTAAAAAATATTTTAAAAATTATTTTGAAATTAAAATAGTATGTTTTGTTATTGTGTTTGTATGTTCTTAACTTCTTTATTGTTCATTTTAAATGTTTTATTATAAAGGTTAGCAATTTTTTTTCCAATTTTCTTTGTTTTCAACATTAAATTTTTTATTTCTGTAACTAAATAAATATTTTTGTATCATTTCTATAGATATTTTTTGGTATGAAGTTGATCAGTTGGGAATATATATATTTATAGAAAAAATACATTCGTTTCAAAAATACAATTCGTTTTTAAACACATTTAAAAAAAAAACATTCACTTGTCAGTTTACACGAATATTTCATTTTAGAATAAACTTTATTTAATTTCTTTATAATTTAGAAATATTAATTTTTATCTAATCGAATGATATCTAGCAGTTTATATGAAAACCCAAATGATTATTAATATCCAAAAAATTATATATAATAATTATTATTATATTCTCTGGGTTTCTTTACACTTTTCTCTGATATTTTCAATTGAATTTACCAAATTAAAAAGTATATCACTGCATTGATATTGGGCTACTTCTGGTCATATCTACTAGCAGTTCTTAATTGCATTTTAAAAGGTTTAAAATTAAATATATTTCTTGTAAAAGTTAAATTTAATAGTTTTTTTCTACATAAAATACATAAAAAAACAGTTCTTTGTTCTTTCAGCTTTAATTTCACTTAAATAAAATCACATGAATAACAATATACTTTAAAACACTTAGAAAAACTTATTTATTTGAATTTTATTAGAAAATATTTCACAAATAAATACAGTTTATAATTTTAATTTTTATAATTTTTTACAGTGCCGTAAAGAATCTATATTATGTATATCAATGAATATGAACAATATAGCAATATTATCTTCTAACATTGGTGAATAATTAGCAAAGTAATGCTTTTAAAAAACGACCATTAAAATTAAATTTCCCGTATTTGTGTTTTGTACGGTAAAAAATTTGGTAATTTTAAGAAAGACAGTCCTGTTGTCAATGTTGAATTTTTCGTCTCAATCTTTGGTGTTGTGGAATTAAAATCATATTAAACTAATTTCATATCATTCGCTAATAACCAAATCTCCATAATACAACTAAATTAATATCAGCCAATAAACTTTTAAACTAAAACAATATCTGCCTATAGAATCCCCAACAACTAACTGCTCGAATATCCCACAAACTAATTCCATCAAAATTTAATTAAATTATAAATGTGCGAGTTCTGCAACAATGCATAAAATTCCAAATCAATTAAACACCGCCACATTATATATATAACCTGACAGATTATATAGAGAAAGGACGGATGCCTTGTTAAACACCAGAATCTTGGAAATTGATTATTACATACTCATAAAATAAAGAACATAGTAAATTTTGAAGTAAAAAATTATTTATATAAATATAGCAATCCAGATTACACAAAATAATGTTAATTACAAAAATGTTAATAATATTAAGTAAGCCCTTGGGCTTAAGACAGTTAATTCCAATATCAATTGTTCAAGTTAAACATTAATCGTCTATTGGCATCAAGGAAATAAATTTTTAAATGAATAAATAAATATATATATACGAGTACATAAGTGCACATGATGCAATTTACTAATTCTTTCCAATAGCAATTGCTAGATATAATTTTTTGTTACTCTATAAGTAATTTTCATCAAATATTTAAAAATCCATCTTTATTAATTTCTTTTTCCAAATTTTATAACTAGGGAAAAGATTTTTTTCAGCAAACTCAAATTTTCGCCCTTATGGCAGTAATTGTTTTTGTTTGTGTGTGTGGTGAGTCTGTTGATAAGGCCATTAAGACATAATACAGATTACGGCCAGGTATGAGTATATTCGCCGTTGAAGACGTAATGGTGTTAGTTAAATTTTGCTTAATCTGCAACTTTGAAACTTTCGCAAAAGTAAAATTTTTAGTTTCCGAAAAAGGGGGAACATAAGATTAATAGGAGTATTGAAATACTAGAATTGATATTGACTACAACATATAATTTATTTTCTACAATGCAAAGCAATGAATACAACGCAAAGCCTAAATTGCAATTAACCAATTTGTAACTTTTAAAACGATGTAACAATCTACGGTTGCCACACATCTCCAATAAAGTTTATTTAAACTTCTCTATTCTCTTCACGTGTGGTCAGCTATACAGTTCTCGTGAGAATTCATGGTGGATTTTAATTGATATAGTGCTCTGCTTTCAGCCAGACACTGAATTCCATCTAGAGAATACTCTTCGGAAAGTCTGTACTGATCTTTGGAATTGATTGACCCAGAGACGAGCTGTTTTGTCACTTGACAACAAGACAACAAATAGACTTTTTAGCAAATGGAAGACCTTATCAGGACGAAACTCTATCACGTCGACTATGTTTCTCAGCCCCCACACATTCTCTTACATAGAAGACCTTCAGCTTACGTTCTACACTTTGTACTACTTTACTGTTTTGTCACTTAGCAACAAATAGACTTTTAACAAATGGAAGGCCTTATCAGGACGACATTCTGTCAAGTTGAAGATGTTTCTCAGCCACCACATCCTCTCCCACAGAAGACTTTCAGCTTATGTTCTATACTTTGCACCACTTCTCCATTTCTTTAGATCATCTCCATCTCTTCTCGTTTTTGATAATCTCACTCACTGCCACTTTTGACCATCTCATCTCTTCTATTCTCTTTACCTCAATCTTTGATCATCCTATTTCTACTCCTACCTTCTCCTCATCTCTCGATCACTTCTCCACCATCCTTGCCGTCGTCTGTCTTCTACCATCTATCAGATTTTTCAATTCCTGCTATTAGTTCACACACTCTCCCTATGTATATATTTATATATCTTGTTCAAATTTTCAATTGTTAATAAAATACTTTTTATTCCTCCTTCACTTTTTACTCATCATTCACTCAAGTTCAAATGCCTTTTTTTAAACTTGTAGGGGATGGCACTTGATGGTAATACAGTTTTTTCAAATATTAATTCATTAATCAAATTTAATTAATTAACTTTATTTTGACATGGGAGATATAAAACTCACTGGAAAGGTTACTTGCAATAATGAAGCATTACAAGAGATGGATAGAATGAGAAATTATAGACCAACATCAGCTTCATAAATTTGAAACGAAAAAAAAAAATAGAAAGCGAATAAATAGTAACAAACAAAAATAATAATCCAACACCATATATAGAAAGAAAAATTTAAAATTACAAGGAAATTTGCTTTTTATTTTGCCACTTAATATTGTTATTCTGTCATATGTATATGCATATTTATATTAATTGTAATTATTTAATAAAAAGTAACTAAAATGAAATTTTTCTTTGTTGACCTAAGTAGGAATTGACTTTAATTTTGTTTTTATATTACTTGCTTTACATCCAGTTTTAAATCGCTTTATTTGCCAGTTCCTGCATCCAGAAAACCATCTTAAGACCGGAATTGGTTTGAGGGGAAAATCTTTGCACTAGTCCCAGGTGGGTGAACTCCTAACCCCATGCTGAAACTCCAGTCCACGCAAACAATCCCTAGCTTAACGATCCACTTAAGGCATTAATCAGTCCTGATTTTTACTACTTTTTACATCGCCTACCAGTTTGTCAAACCTTTTAATCCGGAAAAAGTAATTGAAGAGAGGAACGCATTGGATAATTGGGCCCATAAAGAACCACACGGTAGATCCATTAAATTACGCTAACCAGACCGACATAGAAGAATTTTTATTGCTTTACACAATAACAAATATCAATTGTTAATTTTATTTATTTTTCAATTCCTACTATTAGTTCACACTCTCCCTATATATATATTGGTATATCTTGTTCCAATTTTCAATCATTAATAAAATACTGTTTATTCATCCACTCAAGTTCAAATACATTTTTTAAACTTGTAGTGGATGACACTTAATGTTAATGCAGTTTTTTCAAATATTAATTCATTAATTAAATTTAATTAATTTTTAATACTTTAAATAGAGTTTTAGCAGTTTGTAATGATAATTGAAATAACCAGGCAGTAGTTAAATCAGTAAAATGCAAGATTTCAGTATTTTTCACGTGAAGGTGACGAATGCCAGTTCAATTCTTGCGGAAATCAATATTTAATTGATAAATTTTTGAAATTTTAGCTTTAAGTAGACGTTTTATCCAAATGATTTTCGAGAGTGAGTTAGCAGTTGTGGCTTAGTGGTTAGAATGAAGGATTTTTCTCAAAAAATAAAATTGAAGAATTTTTTTTCATTTTGCCCTTAATATTGTGATTCTGTCATATGTATATACGTATTTATATTAATTGTAATTATTTAATAATAAGTAACTAAAATAAAAAATTTTCATTGTTGACCTAAGTAGGAATTGACTATGATTTTTTTTTTTATATTACTTGTTTTAAATCGAATGAATTACGAAATAAAACAGATTTCAAATTTACACAATTCCAGACACACAAAAGAAACGTGATATAACAATGTAAAAACTTAATTTAAATAATAAATTTTTCTCTGGACAATATGTCGACACGATAATCTTCACTCCATATACATGTTTTTTAAAGAAGAAAAATACATTACTGCTAATGGTATACTTAAAGCATACTATTAACAGTAATGTATCAACGTGCTCTTCATGATAATGAAAAGTCTCAATACTAGGCCAAAAATGTTCAATTTTTTTGGGACTTTTATAAATTATTTTATTTATTTTATTTTGAATTTATATTTTTCCCGATTATTTTTGTTCTTTCTGATTGCCCTTAATTAAAATACTAGATGAAAGTACGATTGAAAGTATTGAATATTTGAAAACTTTTAATTTTAATAATCATAATGGCACTTTGAAGTTCG
Organism: Caerostris darwini; assembly: GCA_021605075.1. NCBI lineage: Eukaryota > Metazoa > Arthropoda > Arachnida > Araneae > Araneidae > Caerostris > Caerostris darwini. The sequence goes on from BPLQ01000249.1 coordinate 49,997, forward strand.
ACAATTTTCTAATCCAACAAAAACGGGAAATATTTACGCTCTTGAAAATGCAGATATACCCTAAACAAAGAGAAAGACAGCAAATTATTTTCAAAAATCTTTAAGGACAACAAAACGAATTCACATAAAAAATTCGATTAAAACTGTTCCAATCCAATTTTCCCTTCAATTCATCTAAAGGCCACTACGTACGTTATGTCATCTCTCATGCAACAACATCTTTTTCATCAGAATGCAGTTACAGTGAGAAATAACATCAAAATCCATTATCACCAACCTGATTCTCAATTACAATATTCAGGCAGAAAAACAATTCTTTTCAAAAAAATGTTATTGTATTCAAGTTACTGAAAAACAATGTTCTGGATATTCTTTAAATGAAATCTATTTAAAAATATATTTTTTAATGAATTTAAAAATATTTTTAATGAATTTAAAAATATTTTTAATGAATTTAAAAGTATTTTTTTAATGAATTTAAAAATATATTTTATTAATGAAATGTATTTAAAAATATATTTTATTCATGTATTTAAAAATATATTTTATTAATGAAATGTATCTAAAAATTTATTTAAAAGCATTCAACATGTTGTCAAAAAAGTTTAATATGTGTTCCATGAATTAAAATCATCTGAGGATAAAACGATAGAGCAGCTTTTTATATGTAAATTCAGATATTGTTTTTACTAAAGACAATAGGAATAGGAAAATGAAACGAAATCTAGAATTTTGAAGTCGTATATGGTTTGGTTAGACGCTCTATTTTGCGCATTTTAGGCTTGTTAGACATTTAGTTAGTCTAGTTAAACTAGTTAGGCATAACATTTAGGACTAGTTTGGTCTAGTTCCAGAAGGGATTTTTAGATTTTGTATTGTAAAGGTCTGTCTCCTGATTTTAATTGTAATCCATGGTACTTTTTTTAAAAATAAAATAAGTTATATATATATATATATATATATATAATAAATGCATATAACATACACATACATACATATATATATACACCGATATATGTTATATGTATTTCTATCTAGATTATGTGTGTTTTCATAAAAAAAATATTAAAAATTTTTAATTGCTTTACAATTTAAAGAATATTTATTTTTCTGGGTGCATTTGAGAGATTAACGTTATAAATTATTTTTAAGGCACAATTATAACTGATATTAATAACAATATTTTAGATTTGGGTTGTCGGTCTACTATCATTTTGTGTACACTTTAGGCTAGTTAGACAGGGATCTACAGTTTATCGTGGATTCCGAATCACTAACAAACATCCATGACACCGCTATGATTCGAATCTGTGACCTGCGGTACCAACCGCCAGAGCTCTAGCCAATTAGCCATTAGGCTGCATTTAAACTTGATATCTTACCTTTTACTAAAGAAAATAGGGATAGGAAACTGAAACGAAACCTATAATTTTGAAGTCGTATTGTGAAACATATTTTGTCAGGTATATATGTTTATATTTCTATTATACGGATTTTTCTCAATACTAATTGCAAATACGTTATAATTTGAGTGAGATTAAGATTCAGAAGACTCTATTTTAATTTTCATATCAAAAAAGAATATCATTTTCTGGATAGAATTCAAGAGCAATCCAACAAATAATTTTTTAAAAACTCTAAACGGCAACAACAAAATTCCACTCAAATATATCGATTAAAAATTGTTCCTTCGAATTTCCCGTTCGATTCATCTAAAAACGTCTGCATACGTTAACGTCAACTTGGTTGCTACGACATCACCCCATTTTTTGTTTCTTTTAACACTAGAGATACGTTCCTTAACCCTTATCCTCTAGAAATTTTATTGTCCTTTAGGGTCAAAGCAAAGATTTTACGCTTAAATTGTTATAGCAGCCATGTTTACGACGAAGAGCAACATCGATAGCAGTCTTTCGAGTAGTTTGAAATCCTTTCTCTCTTCTTTTTTATATTCTTATTCCCTGAGGATTTTATGACCCATAAAATTTGCCCTTTCCTACATGTATTCCTTTCTAATAAGGAAACCGCTAATAACTATTCTAGATGAAAGAGCGGTATTAGATTTCATTTAATAGCGACGGGAAATAAATCTAGACTGTCAAATGCTGGGATTTTTATAATGATTATTGCTTTAATTTACATTCTAGAATTATTTGAGGGATTTAAGTGTTTTCATGTTGGAAATGTCTGTCTTATATATTTATCAATGTTTTGGATGCGTTTTGTATATTAATATTGACTGACACTTAGTAATTTAAAAATAAATAAATGCTGTAATTGTTAATAAATTTTGTTCATATTATTAGTATAATTGCAAATGTCCAAAATTTTATCACAATTTCTTTTTAGTCTATTATTTCTTACATTGGCTGCCGTAAGCGTATTTTTTATTTTTCCAACAAATTTAATTATCATCTTTTTTTTACTCAATTGTATTCTTCTGATACAACAGCCCCTTGGTGGGTTAAAGCCGTTTGTTCACTGGCAGATTTCGAGACAGAAAATGGTTTCTTTTTACATAATAGAGTTTTCATATCCCAGCCGAGCCCAATTTTTGTACCGCAAGCCTTCGGGCCAGGTCGGTTATGCTTTTAATTAATTACATAATAGAGTTATCGTCCCTACCTCTAACTTTCTACAGTCATATTAGATCGGGACCTATAATTTAACGTGGATTCGAAACCACTAAGAACCTAAAGCCTGTCGTGCCAACCGCCACAGCGCTACCCAATTGCCCGTCAGGCCCCATGTAAATTTGGATATCTTATCTTTTATTAAAGACAATAGGAAATTGAAACGAAACCTAGAATTGCGAAGTCATATTGTGAAATATATTTTGTTAGGTATATATGTTTATTTTTCAATTATACAGATATTTTTCAATTGCAAATAAACTATAATTTGGGAAAAAATTAAGATTCAGAAGACAATATCTTAATTTTCATATTAAAAAAGAATATCGTTTTATAGATAGATTTCAAGAGCAATCCAACAAATAATTTTTCAAAAACACCAAATGGCAACCACAAAAATTCACACAAATAAATCGATTCAAGACTGTTCCTTCCAATTTTCCTTTCGATTCATCTAAAAACGTCTGCATACGTTAAGGTCAACTTCCATTCAACGACATCGCCCCAATTATTTTCTTTTAACACCAGAGATACGTTGCTTAACCCTTATCCTCGAGAAATTTTATTGTTCTTTAGGGTCAAAGCAACGATTTTACACTTAAATTGTTATGGCCGCCATGTTTACGACGAAGAGCAACATCGATAGCAGTCTTCGAGTAGTTTGAAATCCTTTCTGTAGCTCTTTTTTATATTTTTATTCCCTGAAGATTTTACGACCCATAAAATTTGCCCTTTCCTACGTGTATTCCTTTCTAATAAGGAAACCGTTAATAACTATTCCAGATGAAAGAGCGGTATTAGATTTTATTTAATAGCGACGCGAAATAAATCTACACTGCCAAGTGCTGGGATTTTTATAATGATTATTGATTTAATTTGCATTCTAGAATTATTTGAAGGATTTAAGTGTTTTCATTTTGGAAATGTCTATCTTATAAATTTATGAGTGTTTTGGATGCGTTTTGTACGTTAATATTACTTGACAGTTGGTAATTTAAAAATATAAAAATTCTAATGCGGTAATTATTGATAAATTTTGGTCATATTATTATCATTGCAGATCATTGCAGATTTTTATCACATTTTCTTTTCAATGTTTTATATCTTACACTGGCAGTCATAAATATGCTTTTGATTTTTCCAACAAATTTAATTAAGATTGATGATTTCAATCAATTGTATGAGTGAAATTAATTTTAAAAAAAAAAAAATGTTTTAAATATACAAAAAGAACACATTTTTTACAAATATAAATCATCCTATATTTGTAGTTTATCTTTAAGTAGTTTGTAATATCAATGAGCAGAAAATAAATAATGAATTTCATATTAAATTATTTATTAGTTATTTATTTTTAAAACATATGCATTTTTAAAAAATTAGATTTTATATAATTTGTTTGCAATTCACCGACAGAACGTATGAATCTAATGCTAAAATGACTGATATTTCATCGTAATCCAAATGTTTGGGGGAGGGGTAATTAAAGATTTAAAATTATTTTTCTTTATGCCATAAAAGTTATTATTTTTTTTTTTTTTAAAAAAATGTTGAAAAGGATTCTGGAATTTTCAGTAAAGTGATCCGAAAAGATATATAACTTTATTGCACACGCCTGATCTTATTAAGTGCGCAACTAAAGTACGGAATGTTTCATTTGGAATCTACTGTTTGCATGCTTTGCTGTCAGTGACGTAACAATAGAGTGGCAAAACGGGGAAATTGCCACGGGCCCGGCCCGAGGAAGTAGGCTATGAGTAAAGGATCCTCGCTGAGATCAATAAATAATTCGCTCCACTTTTATACATCAAATAAAAAATCTTTTTTCATAACGGTGCTGGCATATTTATTAATCAGAATGAATCATTTTATGTTTTCAAGCTTTTCTGAAGTGTGCAATTTTTCTTATGTTATTTGTAACAATTCCTGTGACTATGGATAATGCTGAGATATCATTGCCAAAATTAAAATTGATAAAAACCTATTTAAGAAATTCTATGGGACAAGACAGATTAGGCAATTTGGCTATTCTATCCATCGAACATTCTAGGGCCCGAAACTTCAACTTTGATGCTGCCTTTGACATTTTCACTGAGCGGAAAGCCCGAAAAAAAATTAATAAATAAATTTTTACCAAAAAAATCTGCTAATTTTAATTTAATACCCCCTTTAAATTAAAAGTTCATATTATCAACTCAAAAATAATACGGAGTTTAGGTAGTACTTTATTAAATAGAAAATACAGGGATGATACTTTGTATTGAGTGGCTCCCATTCAAAACATTTGCCATTGGCCTCAGATAGTATAATTAAGCCACTGGTTGCAGTCGTAGTCATAGTAATCAGTTTTAAAAAACGATTAAACTATACAGCAGTCCAGGTAAATAGTGGAAATGAACTGTTATGGAAAACTCCTATCAGTTAACTTGACAGCTATTGCATGACGCTGACTGTTACAGTAATCATAATGTCTCCTTGATTTTGAATAGAGTAATTACAATGATCACCAATATGTGACTTCCTGACCCTTAACTAATCACGTTACCACAAGATCATGACTCAAATATGTATCAATTGAGTAGGGTATAAATTAATATAAGTGCTTTTCTTATATAATTTTTATATAATTAAATTTTTATAAAACAAAATACTGAAAGCAGTATGGCTCATTTTATCTTTCACAAACACTTGTGAGTAAGCGACATTAAATACTAGAGTTCTTTTAGAAAAATAACATATTTGATCTATGCAGCAGTAAATTCTCGTTCGTTATTTCAGGCTCAGCTCTTGTTTAAAATGTTATTCAGTATTAACTTCTGGACGTAAATTTAAACCCCGACGCAGACATGGATGCCTTTTTTTTTCTCTGTTACAAAGCATATTGTGTACTTGCCTTATTAAATTCTGCTGACACATCAGATGCAGAATAGTTTGACTGTCCCTGTTCATGATTAATAAATAATATTCTAAACATTTTTCCTCCTCGCTTGCGACCTTCATAAGGCTAGAAGTTTTGTTCTCGAAGCCGGAAAAACTTTATGTCGTGTAATCTATGGACGCCGTTTTCAGTCGCTGTATATTGGCTCACGAAAAGTAAAATACGTAATTTATAGATCACAATGTCGTATATATTAGAGATATAATAGGCTGTGCTTTAGTTCTGTTGATAAATAGTGTTTTAAATCATCGTAATGATGGGCGGCGCATATATAAGCGTTTTTATAACATTAAATGTAAACAAAATGTTTTCTAAATTATTATTATTTTTAATTTCAAATAGAATTGAGTAAATATAAATAATTATCTGATTTCAATTAGGTTTTTAAGAGCATGCAACTTTTGGTATAGTCTTAAATAAATTTTCTTTGATTTCTTTCTTTCAACGATTTTTCACCGTTGCATGACGCTAAACATATGCTGTCATGATAATCATATGTCTGCTAGTTTTTAAATGGAGTGACTACGATGGACGCCACCGCGGACTCAAATACGTGGCTTCCTGTCCTTTAACAAATCACGTTACCGCTAAGTAGAGAGTCGAGTACGAATCAATTAAGTCTGGTATAAATTAATATAAGTGCTTTTATATGATTAAAACGAGGGATGATTCAGGTGGAAATTCATTGTCAGTGTATTTTGCAGTCATTGTTTTTAAAAGCGATTCAACTAGATTGTCACAGAGCACATGCGCTTGCCTTGGTAGTCAGGGAGGAAAAGAGGAAATCTATCGTTCCTAAAAATTCCTATCAGTTAGCTTAACAGCCATTACATGAGGTTGATATATGCTGTCGAGGTATTCATTATGTCTACTCGTTTATGAATGGAGTGACTACGATGGACGAAACCAGGGATTTCCTGTCCCTTAACCAATCACATTACCCTTAATGATGTTGATTCTTTGAAAATGATTCTTTAATTATCTGTAAAAGGATTACAAAAGATATGCACCACTATTGCAAACACCCGATTCTACAACGTGCACAATTAAGGATTCTGTATGTTTCAGTTGGAATATTCTGGTACTGGGAGTTGCAGACATGGTTTTTAAAAACGATTATACTAGTTTGTCATAGAACGCATGCTCTCGCCTCAGCAGTCAGGGTAAATAGAGGATATTTATAGTTACGAAAAATGCCTATTAGTTATCTTAACAGACATTGACCTATATTGTCATAGTAATCATAATGTGTAATCGTTTCTGAATGGAGTGACTACGATGGATGCCACCAGGGATTAAAATGTGTGATTTTCTTTCCCTTAACCAATCACGGCCGGCTAGAGGGCCAATTGACTCTGGTCTTTGGTACCACAGGCTTCAGGTTCGAATCGTGGCGTGGATGTGTGTTAATGGTTTAGAAATTAACATCAAACTGTAGGCCCCAGTCTAATTAACCTAAAGTGTGCAAAAAAATTATAATAGAAAGACAAACCAAACTTAACCAATAGCATTACCACGAGTCGAGTATGAATCAATTGATTCAGGTATAAATTAACATAAGTACTTTTCCTATACAGTTTTTATCAAATTAAATTTTTATAAATTTGTATATTAAACAAACTATTGAAAGCAGTATGGTTCACTTTATCTTTCACAAACACTTGCAAACAAATGACATGAACTACAACAGAGTTCTTATAGAAGGATCATTTTTATATAAAATAACGTATTTGATCTATGCAGCAATATATTCTCGCTCGTTATTTCAGGCCCCACTCTTGTTTAAAATGTTACCCGGTATTAACTTACGTACGTAAATTTAAACCCCGAATATCAATATTACACGCAGACATGGCTGGTACCTTTTTTTTCTTTGTTAGAAAGTTTATTGTTTTATTGTGTGCCTTATTAAATTCTGCTGACACATCAGATGCAGAATAGTTTGACTGTCCCTGTTATGGTTATTAAATAATATTCCAAACATTTTCCCCCTCGCTTGAGACCTTCATAACGCCAGAAGTTTTGTTCTCGAAGCAGGAAAGACTTTATGTCGTGTAATCTATGGATGTTGTTTTCAGTCGCAGGATATAGGCTCAAGAAAAGTAAAATATGTAATTTATAGAGCACAGTGTCGTGTATATTACAGATGTAACAGGCTGTGATTTAGTTTTGTTCATAAATAGTGTTTTAAATCATCGTAATGATGGGCTGCACATATATAAGCATTTTTATAAATCAAATATAAACAAAATGTAAAAATTCGAAATTTTATTTTTAATGTCAAATAGAATTGAGTATATATAAATAATTATCCGATTTAAATTAGGTTTTAAGTGCATGCTAGTTTTGGTATAGCCTTAAATTAATTTTAGTCAGAGTCACAGTCTTAAATATATAAGTTTGACTAATTTGAAAATTAGTGTAATTTAAAGCGCACATTCAGTTAAAGAGTAATTAAAGTCATTAATTAAGAGAACTCAGTTCAAAGTCCGCAGCCGAACCGCGGTGAAAGTTCCCTTGTTTACGCCGGGAATGAGAACAATAAATAAAAAGTTATATTGAATTAGAACTGAAAAAAAAAAGTAAATGGCGAATCTTTAGATGTTTACTTTTATTATTTCTATGTTTTACTAAAATCGAACACCAAAATGGTGGTTTTGTTATAAAAAGATCCGTAATTTCTCTAACGTGTAAGAGAAAAAAGAAAAATTAATTATAAAAATACAAATTACAAAAGTAGTCTGCAAAAATTATTTTGGTGATAGCTGGTATGAGAATTATGAGTAATGTTCTTTAAGAATTTTTGAAACAGTTTGTAAAATTCTTTAAAGAAATATATATATATACTCACAAAAGAAATAGGTTTTAAATAAATTATCTAACGCAATGATGCTTTGATATATAACAATAACAATATTCATTTAAAATATTATCATATATATATCTCATAAATATTGCCGATATATAATATTAATAAATATTATATTATATATAATAAGTTCTTAGTTATAATAAGTTAATAAACAATATAGTTATCTTATATATAATAATTTTTTTTTTTTAAATGTTATATATCAATAATATTTTAAAACTAAAACAACGAAATTTACGACTAAAACAATGAAAATTTACAAAAAATATTTTAAATTGCCTATATTTTCCCTTAATTTCAGCTTTAATAATAATAATAATAATAATAAGTATGAGTTTTTTTAAAAAATTAAATTGCTCCCATTAGTATATAAAAAGAAATCAACTTTACATTAAAACAATTAATTTATTTTAATTATCAGCTATTTATTTAAAATTCACATTTTCTACTAATTATTTCAGCTTAATTTTTTTTTTAAATTAAGTTTCTATTGATAATTTTACAAAAAATAGTAATAAATAAAAAAACTAGAATAAAAATTAACCTCATTATCCAAACAATTTATATCAATTTGCCAGAGGTACATTTATATTCATGAGAGGCAACAAGTAAAATGAAAACAAATAAAAAATCACAAGAATAATTAATTGCTTTCTTTCATTAAAAAAAAAATATGTTTGCATGCATAATTCATTCTTTATAAAAAAAAATAAAGAATTTATTAAATCGTAGCTGCCAAAGGAAATGTTTAATTAAGGAATATTTCGTAACAATACGCTGATCATAATTATTGTCAACGATAATTGCGGGAAAAAAATAATAATAACTTGCAAAAGAATTATTGTTTGGGACAATTAATTTCATATTCCGTAAATAACAATGTGAAACCTTTGCTCACTAAGTTTGCGTTGTCCAATTAAATATGAGTAATAGGGGAAAAAATTAATCTGAACATAATTTGGATAATTTGATTCTTATTTCACCAATTAAAATACATTTTTATTCTTTATTTTGTGTTTTACATTTTAAATAATGAGTATTACAAAATGTGTGATTAATTTTGAAATATATTTTTCCCCATAAAATTAAATTTTGAGTGGAAATTTCTGGTACACAACTTATTGGGCTATATAATTGAGGAATCAGCAAATGATGCCAAACAGTAAGTTCCTGTATATATTCCGAAGAAAGGCATGATAAATATATTAAATGGGGTATACCCATGTTAAGCTCGATAAATTGTGAGGAGAATGTAAGATCCTAGACACACTATTAGATGCCGCCTATGGCGTGTTCGTTGCAAATTATATTAGTATAACGGGAAAGCAGTAATTTAATGTTTCGACTTTTGAGTTACGTCTAATATGTTATACATATGCTGTTTCAGTGACAAATGATCCAAACTGTAAATTCCTGTATACAATGCCAAACAATACTTTCCTGTATACAATGCTAAACAGTAAGTTCCTGTATACATACCGGCGATAGGCATGATATGTATGTTGACTGGGAACACAACTGTTAAGTTCAGAGGAAAATATAAGAGCCTAGATACACTCTTAGATAGCACCTATAAAGTGTTCTTTGCAAATGTGTTAGCACAACATGAAAGCTGTAGTGTAATATTGTGCCCTCTGAGTTACGTCTAATCAACTAAATATCAGTTGTTTCAGTGGCTAATCAATCAAACAGTATGTTCTCGTATATATGCTGCGCACGATGTCAAGAGAAGGCTTACCCTTCTCTAATTTTTATGGCTGTACGAGTTTGAAAATCTCGCAAGAAATTAGATGTAAATAAATGTTTTAAAAACAGTTTAATCCTAAAATAAGAAATGGCTGTATTAGGATGTTGTAGTAAGCTGGTATCTCTTTTTGCAAGGAAGTCAGCTTGTTCATTGCCGCAAAGAGCACAACGGCCATTGAAGAACGATTTGTTTCTCCTTTAAAATGAGCATTCTCTATAATTCATAATATTATAAAATCGCAAGATTAAACTAGATTGTCATAGGACACATGCTTTTACTTCAACAGTCAGGGTGAATAATGGAAATCTGCTGTTACAAAAATTCTAACAGTTAGCTTGACAGCCGCTGCATGACGCTAACATATGTTGTCCCGGCAATCATAATGTCGATTCCCGGTAATAATAATTTTGAATGGAGTGGCTGTGATGGACACCACCAGGGATTCAAATATGTGACTTCCATTCACTTAACCAAACACATTACGAGTCAAGTATGAATCAATTGAATCAGGCACAAATAAATATAAGTACTTTTCTTATATTTTTATAAAATTAAATTTTAATAAATTTGTATATAAAACAAACTATTGAAAGCAGTATGGCTCACTTTATCCTTCACAAACACTTGTGAGTAAGTGACATTAAATCCTAAAGAGCCCTTATAGGAAAATAACATATTTGATCTATGCAGCAGTATATTGTTGTTCGTTATTTAAGTCCCCGCTCTTGTTTAAAATGTTACCCAGTATTAACTTCTGTGCGTGAATTTAAACACCGAATATCAATATTACACGCAGACATGGATAGTACCTTTTTTTTACTCTGTTGAGAAGTTTATTTTGTACTTGCCTTATTAAATTCTGCTGAATCAGATGCGGAACAGTTTGACTGTCCCTGTTCATAGTTATTAAATAATATTCTAAACATTTTTTCGCTCGCTTGAGACCTTCATAACGCTCGAAGTTTTGTTCTCGAAGCCGGAAAGACTTTATGTCATGTAATCTATGGACGTTGTTTTCAGTCTCTGTATATTGGCTCTAGAAAAGTAAAATATGTAATTTATAGAGAACAATGTCGTGTATATTACAGATGTAATAGGCTGTGATTTAGTTTTGATCATAAATAATGTTTTAAATCATCGTAATGATGGGCAGCGCTTATATAAGCGTTTTTATAAATTAAATGTAAACAAAATGTAGTCGAAATTTTATTTTTAATACCAAATAGAATTGAGTCAATATAAAAAATTATTGGATTTAAATTAGGTTTTTAAGTGCATGTTAGTTTTGGTATAGTCTTAAATGAATAAGATTGACTACTTTGAATATTAGTGTAATTTAAAGGGCGCATTCAGATAGATAGTTGTAATACAAAAGTTGTAAATAAATTTGTAATTAGTATTGTAATACAAAAGTTGTAAATAAGTTTGTAATTAGTATTGTAATACAAAAGTAGTAAATAAGTTTGTAATTAGTATTGTAATACAAAAGTCGTTAAGTAAGAGAGCTCAGTTCAAAGTCCGGGGAAGAATCGGTTTGAAAGTTTCTCTTGTTTACGCCGAGAATGAGAACAATAAATAAAAAGTTTTATTGAATTACAACTGAAAGAAAAAAGAAAATGGTGAATCTTTAGAAGTTTCCTCTTATTATTTCTGTGTTTTGGTACGCTAAAATCAAAGACTACCAAAATGGTGGTTTTGCTGTAAAATGATCAGTAATTTCTCAAATGTGTAAGACAAAAAGTAAAATTAATTACAAAAAGTACAAATTACAAAAGTAGTATTCAAAAACTTTTTCTTAACTTGTATTAGAATTATGAATAATCTTCTTTAAGAATTTTATAAATGGTTTGTAAAATTCATTAAAGAAATATCCATACTAACAAATGAGTTATGTTTATAGAAATCTATCTGGCAAAAAGAAGCTTTGATATATAGCAATAACAACATTCATTGAAAATATTATCTTGATAAGTTAAGAACTTTTAAAGAAGATGTTGTTTATAAAAATATTTTTAAACTAAACATAATTTTCATAATGAGATTTGTATAAAATATATTAAATTTGCCAATATTTTTCCTTAATTTCAATTTTAAAATAATAATAATAATAATAATATGTATGAGCTTTAACATTAAAAATTAAATTTCTGCTATTAGTACGTAAAATGAAAACAACTTCATATTAAAACAATTAATTTATTCTAATTATCAGCCATTTATTTAAAATTTACATTTTTAGCTAATTATTTCAGCTTAATTTTTTTTTTTAAATTAAGTTTCTCTTGATAGTTTTACAAAAAATAATAATAAATAAATAAATAAAATATCTAGCATAAAAATTAAACTCATTATTCAAACAATTAATATCAATTTGCCTGAGGAACATTTATATTCATGAGTGGCAACAAGTAAATGAAAGCAAATACAAAAAAAACCCAAGAACAATTAATTGTTTTCCATCATTAGAAAAAAAAAAATGTTTGCATGCATAGTTCATTCTCTATAAAAAAAAAAGGAAAGAATTTATTAAATCGTAGCTGCCAAAGGAAATGTGTAATTAAGAAATATTTCGTAACAATGCGCTGATCATAATTATTGTCAACGATAATTGCGGAAAAAAATAATAATAACTTGCAAAAGAATTGTGGTTTGGGACAATTAATTTCATGTTCCATAAATAACATTGTGAAACTTTTGCTCACTAAGTTTGCGTTGTGCAATTAAATATGATTAATAGAGGAAAAAATTAATCAGAACATAATTTGGATAGTTTGATTCCTATTTCACTAATTAAAAACAGCATCTTTATTTTGTGTTTTACAATTTAAATAATGAGTATTATAACATACGTAATTAATTTTAAAATAGATTTTTTCCAATGAAATTAAATTCTGAGTAAGAATTTCTGATGTACAACTTGTTGGGCTACATATTTGAGGAATCAGGTAAATTATGCCCAACAGTAAGTTCTTGTATACATGCCGAAGACAGACATGATATATATGTTGACCTGGGAACACTTCTGTTAAATTGAGAGGAGAATATAAGAGCCTAGATGCACTCTTAGATGCCGCCTATAGAATGTTCGTTGCAAATTGTGTTAGCACAATACGAAAGCAGCAGTATAATGTTGTGCCCTCTGACGTCTATTCTACTATACATCTGCTGTTTCAGTGGCTAATTATTCAAATAGTTCTCGTATACATGATGTACACAAAGCCAAGAGAAGGGCGTATACTTCTCTAATTTTTAGGGGTGTGCGAGTTTGAAGATCTCGCAAGAAATTAGATGTATATAAATGTTATAAAAACAGTTTAATATTACAATAGGGAATGGCTATATTAGGATGTTGTAGCAAGCTGGTACCTCTTTTTGCAAGAAGTCAGCTTGTTCATTGCCCTAAAGAGCACAACGGCCATTAAAGAACAATTTGTTTCTCCTTTAAACTGAGCGTTCTCAATAATTCTTAATATTATAAAATCTCACGATTAAACTAGATTGTCATAGAACACATGCTCTCGCATTCAACAGTTAGGGTAAATTGTAGAAATTCACTGTTTGCGGAAAACTCTTATCACTTAGATTGACAGTCGTTGCATGACGTTGACATACTCGTATAATGTTACAGTAATTATAATGTCTACTTGTTTCTAAAGGGTGTACTATGATGGACGCCACCATGGGATTAAAATATGTGACTTAATGTCCCTTACCCAATCAGATTACCGTTAATGATGTTGACTTTTTGAAAATTATTCTTTAATTGACAATAAAGGGATTCAAAAAGATATACAGCACTATTGCAAATGTCCAATTCCATAATATGCACAACTAATTTGATGGATGATTCAGTTGGTATCCATTGGTAGTGTGTGTTGCAGTCATGGTTTTTTTAAAAACGATTAAACTAGATTGTCATAGAACGCATGCGCTCGGCTCGACTGTCAGTGTAAATAGTGGATATTTATAGCTGCAGAAAATTCAGTTTGCTTGACAGACGCTGACATATACTGTCATAGTAATTATAATGTCTACTCGTTTCTGAATGGTGTGATTACGAGGGACGCCACCAGGGATTCAAATATGTAACTTCCTGTGTTTTAACCAATCACGTTACCACTAGGTCACGAGTCAAATATGATTCAATTGAATCGGATATAAACTAATAGAAGTACTTTTCTTATACAGTTTTTACATAATTAATTTCTTATAAATTTGTATATAAAAACCAAATATTGAAAGCACTATGACTCACTTTATCTTTCGCAAACACTAGTGAGAAAATGACATTACATGCTACAAAGTAATTATAGGAAAATAACCTATTTGATCTATGCAGCAGTATATTCTAGTTCGTTATTTCAGGCCCCGCTCTTGTTTAAAATGTTACCCAGTATTAACTTCAGTACGTAAATTTAAACCCCGATTATCAATATTACACGCAGACATGGATACCTTTTTTCTTCTCTGTTAGAAAGTTTATTGTGTACTCGCCTTATTAAATTCTGCTGACACATCAGATGCGGAATAGTTTGACTGTCAATGTTCATGGTTATTAAATAATATTCCAAACATTTTTCTTCTCGCTTGAGACCTTCATAACGCTAGAAGTTTTGTTCCCGAAGCCGGAAAGACTTTATGTCGTGTAATCTATGGACGTTGTTTTCAGTCGCTGTATATTGCCTCAAGAAAAGTAAAATATCTAATTTATAGAGCACAATGTCGTATATATTAGAGATATAATAGACTGGGCTTTAGTGTTGTCCATAAATAGTGTTTTAAATCATCGTAATGATGGGCAGCGTATATATAAGCGTTTTTATAAATTAAATATAAACAAAATGTAGTCGAAATTTTATTTTTATTGCCAAATAGAATTGAGTCAATATAAACAATTATTGGATTTAAATTAGATTTTTATGTGCATGTTCGTTTTGGTATAGCCTTAAATAAATTTTAGTCACAGTCTTAAATAAATAAGGTTGATGAATTTGTAATTTAGTGTAATTTAAATTGCACATTCAGTTAAATAGTTGTAAATAAGTTTGTAATTAGTATTGTAATACAAAAGTCGTAAACAGGTTTGTAATTAGTATTGTAATACAAAATTTATAAATAAGTTTGTAATACAAAAGTTGTAAATTAGTTTGTAATTAGTATTGTATTACAAATGTATTACTAAGAGAGCTCAGTTGAAGGACGGGGACGAACCGGTGTGAAAATTCCCTTGAGAACGATAAATAAAATGAGAACAATAAATAAAAAGTTGAGAATAAAATGAGATGAGATAATAAATGAGATGAGAATAAAATGAGAACAATAAATAAAAAGTTTTATTGAATTAAAATTGGAGGAAAAAAGAAAAGGGCGAATCTTTAGATGTTTACTTTTATTCTTTCTATGTTTTGGTGCTCCAAAATCAAAGACCGCTAAAATAGTGTTCTGTTTATATAAAGGTCAGTAATCGGTCAAACATGCTAGAGAAAAAAATATAATTAATTATAAAAGTACAAATTACAAACGTAGAATACAAAATATATATACTCACTAATGAGTCAGTATGTAATATATATTTTTTAATGAGTTATACAAATGAGTTAGTATATATATAAACTCATGTTTGTGAAAATTGCAACACCATGAAGGACTTACGCGAGTGAGCTGAAATTTTCAGGAAATGCAAATTAGCGCATGATATGCAAATGATTAGAATGTCAAATCCGTAGCGCATGCGTATGCTGAGCAGCGTCCTCTGAACGGCGGATGGATTCGAATAAATAAACGGCTGTAGCGAGGCGTGTATGGTTATCGGTGGTTATCTGCTAGTGTTAAACGTTAGCTCAATCGTTACTTATACCTCTTCGACGAAAGAGAGCTAGATTTGAACAACTTACAGAGTTTGAACGGGGGAGAGTCATCGGCCTTCGTGAAGCTGGATTGTCTTATCGTGCAGTAGCCGCTCGTGTGCAGCGTAACAGCAGCACAGTGATGCGTCTTTGGAAGCAGTGGACGGACGAGTGTCGGACAACTCGGAAATCCGGGAGTGGACCCCGAAATGTGACGTCAGCTCGCGATGATAGACACCTGGTCCGCCTGGCGCTGACGGGCCGTACAGTTTCCTCTAGACAATTGGCAGCACAGTGGTCAATAGCTGCAGGTGTTTCATTGCGTGCTTCATCAATTCGTAGACGTCTGCTGCAGCGTGGACTGCGCGCAAGGACTCCTTTATACAGGATCCCTCTCACGCTAAACCATCGCCGCCTGCGGCTACAATGGGTCGCTCAGCATAGAGACTGGCGTGCTGATTGGCAGCATGTCGTGTTTTCTGACTAATCCCGCTTTAATTTGTGGTACCATGATGGCCGCATTCGTGTCAGACGCTATGCCGGTGAACGCCACCTTCCGGAGTGCATTATCGAACGCCACAGTGGACGAACACCCGGAGTTAGGGTCTTTGGTGCCACAGCATATCATGGACGATCTCAATTGCTAAGAATTGTGGACAATCTGAACAGCAACCGGTACATCAGTAAAGTTCTACAGCCCAAAGCTGTTCCCTTCCTTCAAAGCTTGCCAGACGCTGTATTTCAACAGGACAATGCCCGCCCTCATATCGCTAGGACTGTTCAATCCTTCTTTGCAACGCGGCAGGTACAGCTTCTTCCTTGGCCTGCGTATTCCCCGGATATGTCGCCGATTGAACATGTGTGGGATTTCGTTGGTCGGCGTCTCGCTCGGGATCCTCGTCCTGTTGCTTCTGCAGAAGAACTTTGGGTGTGCATACAAACAATATGGAATGCTCTTCCTCAGGCAGACATTCAAAATTTGTTTGACTCCATGCCACGTCGTGTAGCAGCACTTATTGCGGTGCGTGGTGGCTACACAAAATACTGATTCCGATCTCTTGTTATTGTTTGTTTGCTTTGAACATTTAATCATTTATTTGTACCACTACCACTTAACTGTGTATTAAATTTCATTCAATAATGACGATTCCTTCATGGTGTTGCAATTTTCACAAACATGAGTTTATTTCTTTCTATTTTATATATTTCTTTAAGTAGGAGCTTTAATATTAAAAATTAAATTGCAGCTCTTAGTATATAAAATGAAAACAACTTCATATTAAAACAATTAATTTATTCTAATTATCAGTCATTTATTTAAAATACATTTTTTTTTACTAATTATTTCAGCTAAATTTTTTTAGAGTTATAGAAAGTTATCTGGCGAATTGATGCTTTGATATATAACAACAACAACATTCATTTAAAATATAATCTTATTAAGTTAAAAACTTTTTTTAAAAATTATTATATATAAAAATATTTTTAAACTAAAGCAACATGATTTTCATAATGAGATTTACAGAAAATATTTTAAATTGCCTATGTTTTCCCTTAATTTCAGCTTTAATAAAAATAATAGGTATGAGTTTTAACATTAAAAATTAAATTGCTCCTGTTAGTATTTAAAATGAAAACAACTTCATATTAAAACAATTAATTTATTTTAATTATCAGCCATTTATTTAAAATTCACATTTTCTACTGATTATTTTAACTTAATTTTTTTTTAATTAAATTTCACTTGATAATTTCCCAAAAAATAATAATAAATAAATAAATTCACCAGAATAAAAATTAGCCTCATTATGCAAACAATTAATATCAATTTGCCAGAGGTACATTTATATTCATGAGTGGCAACAAGTAAAATGAAAGCAAAAAAAAAAATCACAAGAACAATTAATTGTTTTCCCTCATTAGAAAAAAAAATATGCTTACATGCATAATTTATTCTGTATAAAAACATAAAGAAAGAATTTATTAAATCGTAGCTGCCAAAGGAAATGTGTAATTAAGGAATATTTCGTAACAATACGCTGATCATAATTATTTTCAACGATAGTTGCGGGGAAAAAAATAATAATAACTTGCAAAAGAATTGTTGTTTGGGACAATTAATTTCATATTCCGTAAGTAACATTGCGAAACCTTTGTTCAGTAACAGTAAGTTTGCGTTGTCCAATTAAATGTGATTAATAGGGCAAAAAAATTAATCTGAACATAATTTGGATAATTTGATTCTTATTTCTCTAATTGAAAACTACATCTTTATTCTTTATTTTGTGTTTTGCAATTTAAATAATGAATAATAAAAAATATGTAATTAATTTTGAAATATCTTTCTTTTCAATGAAATTAAATTTCTAAGTTTAAATTTCTGTTAGGCAACTTGTTGGACTACATAATTGAGGAATCAGGCAAATGATGCCACACATTAAGTTCTTGTATACATGCACGATAAATATTTTTTCTGGGGAACACTTTTGTTATGTTAGAGAAATTGAGAGGAGAATGTAGGATCATAGATAAAGTCTTAGATGGTCGCGTATGGAGTGTTCGTTGCAAATTGTTAGCACAACACGAAAGCAGTACATATCTGCTATTTAAGTGGCGAATATTTAAAGGTAAAAGGAATCTATATGCTCAGTATTAACAAGCTCAATTGGAGTGCAGGAAGTCTCAAGTTTGAATCCGACAGCGGCGTCGATGGAAGTCACGGCTTTCAAAAACGAAGATACATTTACGTCGATGGCGATAACATGTGTAAAACAACTACAATCAGGTTTCCTGGCTGGAGATTTCCAGGTTAATTCTCATTTAATATTCAGATGCATACAGTTACGACTAAAAATTCTGCCGGAAAGCAATGTTCTCCCTTAATTATCCCTCGTTGGAATGTTCATGGCCTAAGTTGAAATGCGAGATTTGCTGATATACCACGAACTAAAAACCGAGCAGGATGCAAAAACAACGTTGAAAAAAAATATAAAACTAAAAGTTAAAAAAACTTTTCACAAATTTCAATTTATCATGTGTGAGCATAATTTGTAGGACGAATACTTATGAGAGGATACCAGTGTTCAACCCAAGAAATTTATGAACCATAGCTCAGAATACTACAAGAACATAAATCCACTTTAGGGATCCACTTGTATGTTTCAAATTATGGTTTTCGCCAAGTACCCTCTTAAACAAACAAAATGGTAGCTGCGTTTACAAAATACTGCGTTTTGGCGATTCCATTTAGAGCGGAAAAGAGACTTAAAGAAATTGGAATCCTAAAGCTCAGAATTCCCGCAAGAACTATCAAATTCAATAGCGATAGGAATATAACTCTAGAACTTTATGAAGTAGAATTGTTCGGATACCACAAGAAGAACTACCCAATTCAGACAGGTAAATGTACTAAGTGCTGGTTAAATTAACTTTTATAAACATAAACTTATACTCAGACACTATTTTGAGGATATTGAAACAATAATCTGTTTGTATTTTGAAAACCAAACAACTCAAAGTGAGCTTCAGAGCACCTGATTTGTTATTGGACAATCGTTATATTTAGCAACACATATTTCATGACAGTTTTAAAACACAAATAAAATCTCGTGAAAATCAGCGTTTTTGAAATGAAAGTTTATCACTTTCAGGCAGGAGTTAATCTGTTTTAATCTAATCTGTTTTAAATAATAACTTATAGCCTTACATATATTTTTTTATTTTATCGCTTCACTTTTTTAGAAAGTTAATTAAATTATCTCAATCTATGAATCTTTTCCTGCAAATAATAAATCAAAGCCTTTTTAATTAAATATATAAATATAATATGATTTATTTTAATTTAATAATTAATTTAAATTAGTTTATCAGTTATTTGCTAAATTGTACACTTCTTTTAAGTCTTGATTCCCCATTTGTGAATTTTTCAAACCTATACGAATCTTTTCCTTCATTATCCTTTTCAAAATCAAGTAAATATCGCATGAAGTTTTTTCTTTGAGAAGAAATTGTCACAAATCTAATAATCGAATAAAAAGCTTTAAATTAAAATCTAATTTCGTCAAAAGTATATTTTTCTTCCGTTTATTCGCACTAGTTCGATAAACAATTTATGTTCTTGGGAAAAAAGTATTCATCTTCAATTTAATTTCTGAAATCGCAGAACTTCTTTTGAAATCTAATTTATGTTTCAAGAATTTCTCGTAAAAGAAGTAAAGTAGTATCTTCGAAAGGAAAGTTTGAATTTTTAAGGCAGCTTATTTTGAATTCCGTAATTTATAATAAGAAAAGCAGAATGTAAGGAAAAGGAATATTCTACATAAATATAACAAAATAAAACAATAAAGGATAAAAACGTTACTTTAAGATTTTAGAATCTGTAAAAAAAATGAAATGCAATTGAAACAAAAGTTGTAAAACAATGGCTAATAAAATATAAATTAGGTTCTTCATTTGTTTTAATCTAGAAATTGCGATGTAAACCTATTGTTACACGACACAACAGACAAATTTTCTTAAATGTAATAATAGTCATTTTCTTATTAATGTTGGAGTAATAATTCAAAACTGATAAGAAAATTTGACAATTGGCTCTCGTTTAGGGCATACTGAGGTAGGCAGTTCTCGCATTTTTGAAATGTATTTGAGAAATGTAAGAGTATGTAAATTACTACTGTGTCCAAAAAGTAAGACAAATTTTCACTTTAAAATTTCCGGGGCTATATGGAAGTTCAATTTTTTTTTCTTTTTTAGGTTGCTGGCACAGTCCTTGACATCTGTGTGAAATTTGGCGTCAAAATATTCATTAGAGTGTGGGTTACGCTTGTCTTTGTGAGACGCTGAAACTGATTTCGGTGATTTCTGAAATGTCTGAATTAATTCAGCAAAGAACTTGCATTAAATTTTGTTTGCGGAAATGTATAGAATGTTGCAGAAGGCATTCGGTGAGTATTCCTATATTGGAAATAAATGTTTAGAAGTGGTAAAAACAGTTCAAAGAAGGCAGAGAACGAAGAGCGAAGAGTCCTATGGTCGACCATCAACCTCAACTGACGAAGCTCACGTTCAAAATATTAAAGATTTGGTGCTTGCTAACCGTCGATTTACAATTAAAGATCATGCTGATGATGTTGGAAGGAATTTCAAAAGGATCGGTCAATTCCATTTTGGGCCTCAAACGCGTCAAATCTCGATTGGTACCGAAAGCACTGTATACGCCAGATCACATTCATTGTTTCTTCGTGGGGTTTTCGCCAAAAATGAAAGCCATATCCTTCCACAACCACCGTATTCACACCGTGCGGCTTCTGGCTACTCCATAAACTCAAAAGACCACTCTGGGACCACCGTTTTGAGTCGATTGAAGAGATTCAAACTGAATCGCCGCGCGCTTTGAAGGCCATCCCTGCCGATGACTTTTTAGCATGCATTGAGGATTGAAAAAAAAGTTGGCATAAGTGCATTATGTCCGGAGGGGATTACTTTGAAGGCGATGAAATAAATTTGGAAGAATAAATAAAGAGGTTTTGAAAAAAAATTGGCCTTACTTTGTATATTACATATATTACTTGAATAGCGAGTTGAGACATTCTGGAATTCATTAATTCAACACCATCTTTCTCACTGAAAATTTAAATTTATTCATATAATGTCTAGTTAGTTAGTATTTCACAAATGTTTTTTTTAATTTTGATGAGTAATTTATTTTTAATTAAGTATTTATTTTTTCATTAAAAAATACCGCTACAAAATAATTGCATTGGTAATTTATATTAATGTCTAGTTGCCTATATTTAATTTTCTGAGAAATATCAATAATTTCAATCTCAAATGCTAGATGACCCGCGAAATCCAAAGAAATATTAATTAACAATAGTAAACAAAATATTTATGAAAAAGGGTAAATAAAAGATTTGTAAAAAATGGTAAACAAAGCATTAATATGAAATTAAAAAAATATTAGTAATTCCAGTTCTAAATAATTTTTTTGAGATATATTAAATTTTTTCTTCTTAACCATACCATGAAATAGAACTTTAAATCCTTGTCAACATCCCAAAAAACACACATGAACTCTTTATTTACTTTATGTAAAATAATTTAATTTTAATTTTATAATTAACTTCGGGAATTGAGTTTTTTTAATCAAGGAAAGATATTTTATTAAAAACGAAACTTAATAATTTCCTGTTTTCTGATTATCTCTTAAATTTCACCGTCTCTTTCTAAAAAGAAATAATAATTGAATTTTTTTTTACTTCTGTTCTTACTACGCTAACTGAGCCCATATTTCCAAATGTTATTATCAGCGTAATAACTTTAGTTATCTTTTCCATGTTCATATAAAACTTTATTAATTCATAACATTCTCATATTACTCAAATCTATCCTAAATCCATATGTCCTAAGCCAGGAGTTTGTGGACATTATTCAAGGGGCTTATGAACTTGCTTCAGGGAATCTGTGAGCTTTGTTCAGGGTGTCTATGGACTTAGTTCTGGGAATCCATACTTGGTTAGGGAGATCCATGAACTTAGTTCAAGGGATCTGTGATCTTGGTAAAAGGGATCCATGGGCTTAGTTCAGAAGGATCTGTAAGTTTTGTCGGGGTGACCGTTGAGCTTGGTTCAGCTGGTCCATGAACTAGAATAAGAAAAATTATTTTTATTTCACTAACTTATATTTAAATCTAAAATATCTCATAAGAATGTATACAACAAATTATCATAGCTTAAGTTATATTTATGATTATTTTATTTCTTCATTGGTGCAACATTCCCATGGTGGGTTATGGTCATCTGCCTACTGCCAGATTTCGAGACAAGAGATGTTTTCTTTTTACGGGGTAAGGTTGTCAACCCAACGCTCTTGCAGTCATATTAGACCGGGACCTAAGGGTTAAAGTGGATTCCGAACCACTTCAAACATCCATGGTAAGTCGCTACTCGAACCTTTTTTGGCACCGAGCGCCAGAGTGCTAGTCACTCGGCCATCGGGAGCCTATATTAGTAATTAGCAATCGAAATAGCATTACTTTTCATGAAACATTTCGTTCAAGATAAATAACATTACTATTTCCATTAATTTAATTTAAATTATTTTGTACTTTATAATCAATTTGATTATTATTTAATGTGCCTAGTTAAAAGTATATATTTTATTATTATATATATAATTATTTTATAATATAAATATTATTAATGATTGTGATACCTTTAAAAATATTATTCTGAAAAAGGGTCCGTGGCTTTTCTTATACTGCTGAAAGGCCACGGTGAAATATTCAAGATCTCCTAACCTTAAAAAGAAACCTTATCCAAATGGAATTTTATTCTTGTATAGAATAAACACAGAATCAATTTAAAATCAGTGAATCAACATCGAAAAATACCTTTCTACTTATTTATTTATACATTTGAAACAAAGTTCAATATTGTGACATGGATATCAGAAATGAGAAAACAGAGAATTCCGTCTACAAGTATCTAAAAACCGCCACTGGAAAAAACAAATTCTCTTTCAGGAAGCAGCTTCTCTCAGATACTAATGACACAGGATTAGGTTTCCCTAATCTTATTTTCTACGCAGTATCATCCACACAGTATCGATTCAAACCCTTCTGGTAAGAGTTCGCTGTACAGTTTCATTAAGCTCTGTCTCAAATTAAATAAGCAAGATAAGAATCAGTATATATTTCTTTGTGTTTCTGTGGTATTTGTTCCTCTTTATTCTTTTGCAAATAATAAACATTATTGAAATGGGGTTTAGTTTCGGTAAAATAAAAACCCGCATAAATTTTTTCGGTAAAATTGTATTTTGGCGAACCAAAAAAAAAAAAAAAAAAAATGTCGGCTTTAAAAAGTCAAAATCGAGCGAAGCAAGCAAGTTTGTTTCGATGCATTTAAATCAAAACAAATATTAGTTACAATTATATTTATAAAGGTTAAGTTTTGAAAAATGGGGGGAAAAATAAAGGGGCAACTAAATTAATTCTGCTGTTTAAAAATTGGTTAATAAGGAGCTTTAAGAGCTATTGCTTTTGCTGTAAAATCATTTTATTTAAACAGTATAACTTTAATTTGGACGATATAACTCCTACATAGCTCTCTCTGCCCATATATTTATGCTTTGTCGCTCTGGTCCGCCGCTTCGTTAACTGTAACGTGATGCACTCCGTGATTACATTTAGCTAACCTCCCCGCCAGGTATTAGTTACAGATGCTTATTTTCATTGTAATACACGAAGTACAATAAACAGTTGAAAAAGTCTTTAATTTTTCAGTTTTGTAACGCATTTATAGAACTCTCAATCATACACTTCTTACATTCAATAATTAAAAAAAAAATTATTTTTTATTTTTCAAATTAAAAAAAAAAAAAGAAATTCATTAGCTCTTCATTTTTATTACATGGCAGTCACGGGAACAAAAAAGTACAGCACAAGTGATATAGCACGTAATGGTGAACGAGGTTGCCATATTCTTTATTCAATAAAGATTTACCGACCTGCCCGAAGGCTTACCGAAGCTGAATGACCAGAAGCGCAGACAGAACCTACTAGTGCTACCTGGATTCCGCCTTATTCGGCTCCACGGATAGGGTGATATGTAATAAGTACAACACCCCCACAGCCTTTGGCTGCCCTCAACTGGGCTTGTACTCCAAGGCATCAATATAGAATAGAACTATATAATGTGTTCTATAGAACGTGTTCGAGATAGTGTTCGAGAACACCCGCGGAGATGTGTGGACCTCTTGGCCGTCTTAAGTGACGTCACCAGGAAGCACCACGGGGAGGTGGATCCACTTCGCTCCCCTGCCATATTCTTTATAAACCTCATACCAAATTTTGTAAATTAAAGCCAGTTTGGCGGTTTGGCAAAATTGTTGGGCGAAAGTACGATTCATCCTATTCGGCAAACCAATGTGGTCCTTATGACCGTAAAAGTGGTTCGAATCTTAGAAAGTATACTAGAGTATACAAAGAGCGAAATAAATAATAATAATATATATTTTTTAATATTACATAAGTTAAATATTGTCAGGTAAGGATTCCAATCAAATGAATTTTATTTTAAAAGATAAGGAAAAGTGATGGCCTGGAATA
Organism: Caerostris darwini; assembly: GCA_021605075.1. Lineage (NCBI taxonomy): Eukaryota > Metazoa > Arthropoda > Arachnida > Araneae > Araneidae > Caerostris > Caerostris darwini. Next base: position 75,139 of record BPLQ01000249.1, read on the forward strand.
ATAAGTACCAAAATGCTGCTCGTGGCCCAGTGATAACCCACACAATCCACCTACACTTAACTTGCAAGCTAGCGATATGTTGTGGTCAGCCTTAATTTGCCTTACATAACATAAACGTGGAGATACGACGACGATTTCACAAGTATGCAAACTGTCTGACATTGATAGTGAGGCTGCCTAGTGAACCTGTCACCAGGCATAATCTCTATCAAGCTTCCTCGTATCTGAAAGCAGTAATGGCAAAGGCGCTGCGCCAGCAAATTTGGTATCCTGTCACCATGCATATAAAATAAAATTACTTACATAAAGCAAAATAACTATAAATGGTCATATTTTTTAACCGTGTATGATCTTGATTTTGAACCAGTATGAAGCCGGTGATGTCAACAAAATTTTGACGGCATAAAAAAAACTGTAAAACTTGTGTAAAAATTTGTGTTTCACAGGTTAAAACCCCATAAATTAATACCATTCTTAATTAATGCCTCTCCAGAAATTAATGCATATTAAACTTTGGCATATTCCAGTGACTACTCTACCTGATTGATGATCTTATAATGTAGTGGCTAAAATTGACTTCATCACTAACGAATTTCATCATTACTAACGGGCACCAATTAATACTAATATAATTTCAATAGCTTTAATAATTCCGGCATTATTCACGGTCTTTTATTATTCAGTATAAGTCATACGTTTCATTAATTTAATTATTCGTTTCATTTTTTCATTCATTATTTACTACTGTGCCCAAAAAGTAAGACTAATTATTTTTTTCAAAAATTCTTTATTGATTAATCCACTGCCACTATTTATTACTCCCTCACTGACACTATTGATTATTTCATCTCTTTTAATCTCTTCACCTCAATCTTTGATCATCCTATTGCTATTCCTCCTTCTCCACATCTCACGATCCCTTCTCCATCTTCCCTGCCATCCTCTGACTTCTGCCATCTCTTAGTTTTTTTTATACTAGTTTTAATTCGCTTTATTTGTCAGATCAGGCATCCAGACCACCATCTTAAGACAAACCATTACTAATTGGTTTTAGGGGAAAATCTTTGCACTAGCCCCATCTCCTCATCTCTCGATCACCTCACCATCATCCCTCCTTTTTTTTGTCTCCCACCCCTCTCAATTTTGTATACCCAGTTTTAATTCTCTTTATTTGCCAGTTCCTGCATCCAGACCACCATCTTAAGACAGTAATTAGTTTGAGGGTAAAATCTTTGCACTAGTCCCTGGTGGTTGACCTCCTAACCCCATGCTGAAACTCCAGTCCCCGCAAACAATCCCTAGTGTAAAGATCCACTTAAGTCATTAATCAGTCCTGACTTTTACTACTTTTTACATCGCCTACCAGTTCGTCAAGCCTTTTAATTCGAAAAAAGTAATTTAAGAGTGGAACGCATTGGATAATTGGGTCCATAAAGAACCACACGGTAGACCCATTAAATTGCGCTAACCAGACCGACTTCAAAGAATTTTTATTGCTGTACACAATAATAAATATCAATTGGCAATTTTATTATTTTTTTTTAAATAGAATAAATTACGAATTAAAACAGATTACAAATTTACACAATTCCAGACAAACGAAAGAAACGTGATGGAACAATGTAAACATTTTATTTAAATAATAAATTCAACTCTGGACAATATGTCGACACGATAATCTCCACTCCATATACCTGTTTCTTAAAGAAGAAAAATACATTACTGCTAATGGTATACCTAAAATATACCATTAGCAGTAATTTATCCACGTGCTCTTCATGCTATTGAGCAAGTCTCAATACTGGGCCAAAAATGGTTATATATCGATTTTTTTGTCACTTTTACAAATTATTTTATTTTATTATTATTTTTTTTTTTAATTTTTATTTATTTATATTTTTGTTGATTATTATTTTTTTTCTTACTGATTGCCCTTAAATAAAATACAGAATAAAAGTATGAATGAAAGTATAGAACATTTGTTTTAATATTTAACATTTGTTAATTTGCTCTTTATATTATTTGAACATTTGTTTAATATAACGAAAGTTTTTAATATAAATAATCATAATGACACTTAGATGTTCGACAATTTTTAATGCAACAAAGATGGGAAAGATTTGCTTACTCAAAAAAATGCAGACTCACCTTAAACAGAGAGCCTTATACCATTTCATCAGAAAAAAAATTTTAATGTGTGTTTCATAAAATAAAATCACCTGAGGATAAAACGACAGAACAACTCTTTACATGTAAATTCGTATATTCTTTTCATTAAAGACAATAGGAATAGCAAATAGTTAGTCTAGTTAGTTAGTTAGTCTACTCTACTTAGTTAGACTAGTTAGAAGCACATTTTAGGCTAGTTCCAAAAGCGAGCTTTAGATTTTGTATTTTAAAGGACTGTCTTCTGCCTTCTGCTTTTAATTCTACCATGGATTACAATTAAAAGCAGAAGACAGTTCTTTAAAAATAAAATAATATACATAATAAATGCATATAACATACACATACATACATACATGCGTACATATATACATATCTCTCTCTCTCTCTCTCTCTATATATATATATATATATATGTGTGTGTGTATTTCTAACTGGATTATGTGTGTTTTCGTAAAAGAAATATTAAAATTCTTTAATTGATTTACAATTTAAAGAATAGTTATTTTCTAGAAGTATTTTAGCTATTAACTTCATAAATTATTTTTAATGCAAATTGTATCTGGTATCAATACAAATATTTTGGATTTGGTTTGTCGCTCTCCGGTCATTTTGTGCTCCCTTTAGGCTAATTAGACAAGGGCCTACTGTTTAACGTGGATTGCGAACCACTAAGAACCTGAAGCCTGTGGTACAAACAGCCAGAACGCTAGTCAATTGGTCATCTGGCCGCATGAAAATTTGCATATCTTATCTTTTATTAAAGACAAAAGGAATAGGAAATTGAAACGAGACCTAGAATTTTGAATTCGTATTGTGAAACATAATTTGTGAGGTATGCTATGTTTACTTTCTCAATTATACGAATTTTTCCAAACACTAATTGCAAATACATTATAATTTGAATGAGATTAAAATTCAGGAGACTGTATTTTAATTTTCATATTAAAAAGAATATAGTTTTATGGATAAAATTCAAGAACGATCCAACAAATAACCTTTCAAAAATTCCAAACGGCAACAGCAAAATTCCACACAAATAAATCGATTAAAAACTGTTCTTTCGAATTTCCCGTTCGATTCATCTAAAACCGACTGCATACGTTAATGTCAACTTAGATGCAACGACATCGTCCCATTTTTTTGTTTCTTTTAAGACCAGAGATATGTCCTTTAAGCCTTATCCTCCAGAAATTTTATTGTTCTTTAGGGTCAAAGCAACGATTTTACGCTTAAATTGTTATGGCCGCCATGTTTACGACGAAAGCAACATCGATAGCAGTCTTCAAGTAGTTTGAAATCCTTTCTCTCCTCTTTTTTATATTCTTATTCCCTGAGGATTTTGCGACCCATAAAATTTGCCCTTTCCTACGTGTATTCCTTTCTAATAAGGAAACCGCTAATAACTATTCCAGATGAAAGAGCGGTATTAGATTTCATTTATTAGCGACGCGCAAATAAATCTAGACAGCCAAGTGCTCGGATTTTTATAATGATTATTGCTTTAATTTGCATTCTAGAATTATTTGAAGATTTAAGTGTTTTCATTTTAGAAAGACTATCTTATAAATTTATTAATGTTTTGAATGAGTTTTGTATGTTAATATTGCCTGACACGTAGTAATTTAAAAATATAAAAATGCAAATGCGGTAATTATTGATAAATTTTGGTCGTATTATTATTATTGCAAATGTCTAAAGTTTTACCACATTTTCTTTTTAATGTTTTATTTCGTACTGTGGCTGTTATAAACATATTTTTGATGTTTCCAACAATTTAATCAGCATTTATTTTTTACTCAATTGTATTCTTCTTCATTGGTACAACAGCGTCATGATGGGCTAAGGCCGTTTGCTTACTAGCAGATTTCGAGACAGGAAATGGTTTCTTTTTACGGTTTAGTGTTATCATCCCTGCTTCCTATTCTCTACAGTCATATTAAACTGGGACCTATAGTTTAGCGTACATTTAAAACCACTACAAACATCTATGGCCCCGTAGTGATTCCAACCCGAAACTTGAGATACCGAGCGCTAACTCAATTGTGTTAGTGAAACTAAAAAAAAAAAAGTTTTTAATATACAAGAAAAAATTTATAAATTTAAACTATCCGATATTTATAGTTTATATTTAAGTGGTTTATATTATCAATAAACACTAATTAAATCTTGAATTTCATATGAAATAATTTATCGATTATTTATTCTAAATCATACACAAAGAATTATTTTTAAAAATATTAAATTGTATACAATTTGTTTAAAATTTATCTTTAGAACTTATGATTGTAATACTAAAATGACTGATATTCTATTATTATCCAAATTATTGGAAAAGCCCGACTCGTGTTTCAGTGGCAACGTACGCCGCATTATTGCCGAGATTCAATCCGCTGATGGCTTTGTTGCAGACACTGTTTCAAAAAACAGGCAGACTCGATGGAGTTTGTGATGTTCAGCATCGTGCCTCGTTAGTCGGACTACTTGGTGGAAGTTTTTCTTGTTTTCTCCAATACGATATGCAAATGCGTGGTAGTTCCCCCTAAAGAAGGAACTGTCGTCTTCCTTCAGCTACACGGAGCTAAATCAGACTTTTAAATAAGAATGCTCCATTACAAATAGAAGCTGCTCCCCCTTCCCTCCTTTCATAAAAACGCACAAATTCATGGACTTGATCTAGATGTGGATGTCGATCAAGTAGGATATAAAACCAACAAATATGGTTAGAAAAAAAAGATTACAAAATTTTTTTTATACTATAAAATGTATTATTTTTTATTTTTTAAAAAATTTTGAAAACGATTCTTTAATTATCAGTAAAAGGATTCGAAAAGATATACAACACTATTGCGCACTCCTGATTCTATAACGAGCACAACTAATGTGCTGAATGATTCAGTTGGAATCCACTTGTAGTGCGCATTGCCATCATAAATTTTAAAAACAATTAAACTAGGTTGTCATAGAACACATAACACAAACAACATTCAATTAAAATGTTATCTTATTAAGTTAAAAAATTTTTTTAAAAAGTGTTATATATAAAAATATTTTTAAACTATAACAACATAATTTTCACAATGAGATTTACAGAAAATATCTTAAATTTCTTTTATTTTCCCCTAATGTCAAATTTAGTAATAGTAATAATTATGAGTTTTAATATTAAAAATTAAATTGCTCCTATTAGTATGTAAAATGAAAACAACTTAATATTTAAACAATTAATTTATTCTAATTAGCAGCCATTTATTTAAAATTCCCATTTACTACTAATTATTTCAGCTTAATTTTTTTTTAAATTAAGTTTCTCTTGATAATTTTACAAAAAAATAATAATAAATAAATAAATAAAACAACTTGAATAAAAATTAACCTTAATATGCAAACAATTAATATCAATTTGCCAGAGGTACATATCTATTCATGAGGGGCAACAAGTAAATGAAAGCAAATAAAAAATCACAAAAATAATTAATTTTCCATCATTAGAAAAAATATGTTTGCATGCATAATTCATTCTTTATAAAAAAAAAAAAAAAAGAATTTATTAAATCGTAGCTACCAAAGGAAATGTGTAATTAAGGAATATTTCGTAACAATACGCTGATGATAATTATTGTCAACGATAATTGCAGAAAAAATAATAATAACTTGCAAAAGAATTGTTGTTTTGGGACAATTAATTTCATATTCCGTAAATAACATTGTAAAACCATTGCTCACTAAGTTTGCGTTGTCCAATTAAATATGATTAATAGTGGAATAAATAATCTGAACATAATTTGGATAATTTGATTATTTCACTAATTAAAATACATTCTTATTCTTTATTTTGCCTTTTGCATTTTAAATAATGAATATTTAAAACATATAATTAATTTTAGAATATCTTTTGTCCAATAATATTTAATTCTAAATGGAAATTTCTGATAGACAACTTATTGGGCTACAGAATTGAGGAATCTCGTTTCGAAATCAGGCAAGTGATGCTGAACAGTAAGTTTCTGTAGACATTCTGTATGCAATGACAAACAGTAAGTCCCTGTATACATTCTGTATACAGTGACAAAGAGTAAGTTCCTGTATACATTCTGTATACAATGACAAACGGTACATTCCTGTATGCATTCTGTATACAATGACAAACAGTAAGTTTCTGTATACATGCTGATGATAGGCATGATAATTGTTTTGACTAGGGAACACGTGTTAAGTTTGAGAAGGTAAGAGGAGAATATGAGAGCCTAGATACATTCTTAAATGCCGCTTAAGGAGTGTCCGTTGCAAATTGTGTTAGAACAACGTGTTAGCAGTAGTAAAATGTTGTGCCTTCTGAGTTATGTCTAATCTGCTACTTATCTGCTGTTTCAGTGACTAATTATCAGAGGTAAAATGAATATATACGCTCAATATTAGCATGCTCAATTAGAATGCAAGAGGCCTCCAGTATGCAGCCATTGCTTTCAGAAATGAATAGAATTTCACATTTATTGCGACAAAGTGTGAAAAGCCACTACAATTAGGTTGTCTTGCGGAAGTTTTCTTCTTTAATATCCTTTCAATAAACAAATGCGGATAGTTATGCCTAAAATTTCTATTGGAAAGCAATGCTCTGCCTTCATCGTCCATCAGTGGCTTATTCATGACGTAAGTGAAATATGAGATTCGCAGGTATACCGCGAATTAAAAATCAATCAGTATGTAAAAACAACATTGAAAACAAATGTAAAACTAAAAGTAAAAAAAAAATTGAAATACTTTCACGAATTTTGATATATCATGTGTGAACATTCTTTGCTGGACGAATACATATGGGAGTATACCAATGTTCAACCCAAGGAATTCATGAACCACAGGTCAGAATATTATGCAAAAACCCGAGAGCAACTCCGTTCTTATAATATTCTGACCTATGGTTAACATACAAACCTGTGGTAAACAAGCGAATCCCTCTTTAGGGATTCGCTTGTTTATTTGGCGATTTTTCCCCTTGCGGTTTTCGCAAAGCCCCATCCTAAGCAAACAAAATGGCCACTGCGGTTACAAAATGCTGCGATTTGCGCTATTCGTTTTTGCGCGGAAAAGAGACTTGGCAAAATAGAAACCCTCAAGTGCAGAATCTCCGCAAGAACTATCAAATTCAATAGCGACATGAATATAAATTTAATAACTCTAGAACTCAAATATCACAAGAAGCACTACCCTATTCAGACACAGAAGTCTGTTAAGTGATGGCTACATTAACTTTTATAAACATAAACTTATCCTCAGACACTATTCTGTGGAAATTTAAGCAATAATCCGTTTGTATTTTGAAAGCCAGACAATTCAAAATGAACTACAGAGCCCGTGACTTGATATAGGTCAATCGTTATATTTAGTAACTCTTTTTTCTTGTCAGTTTTAAAACACATAAATAAAATCTCATAAAAGTGTGTGTTTATTTTAAATTAAAGTTTTTGTACTTGAAGATTCTCACTTTGAGGCAGGAGTTTAATCTGTTTTAAATAATAACATAATATTACATATATTTTTTATTTTAATGATTCACTTTTTAGAAACGCCAAGGACCTCTAACCGCGACATCCTGTTATCACACAAAAATATTTTTTTTTAAATTCAGAATTTTTAAAACGATTACATATCAGAATTCAGATTTTTCATTTCTGTATGTATGTCCATTTCGTAATTGTATGATAATGTGAACAACTAGCATGTAGGAATGCTCAGATTACACTGGCATTGATTCTGAAATAAGGATCACTGCTCCCATAAGAAAAGTAAATGCATCTAAAAGTTCTCCCTTTAACAACCTTTTTTATTTCTTTCACGTAATTATTTTTAATTTGAAACTGTTAATATAATGCAGATATTTTTACATCCATTGCATATTTTAATATTTTACGTAAATTAAATTTAATTCAGATATAAATCTTTTTTCAAGAAAAGTTAATTGAATTATCTCAATCTATGAATCTTTTTCTGCAAATAATAAATCAAAGCCTTTTTCATTAAATATATCAAGATAATATGATGTATTTTTAATTTAATAAATAATTTAAATTAGTTTAAGACAGTTACTTGCTAAATTGTACATTTCTTTTCAGTCTTAACTCAATTCCACATTCTTTCACACAATCTTTTCATTCATTATCTTTTTCAAAATCAAGTTAATATCGCATGAAGTTTTTTCTTTGAGAATGAAATTGTCACAAATTTAATAATCGAATAAAAAGCTTTAAATTAAAATCTAATTTCGTCAAAAGAATATTTTTCTTCCGTTTATTTGCACTAGTTCGATAAACAATTTATATTCCTGGCAAAAAGTATTCTCCTTCAATTTGATTTCCCAAATCACAAAACTTCTTTTAAAATCTAATTTATGTTTCAAAAATTTCTCATAAAATAAGTAAATTAGTATCTTCGTAAGGAAAGTTTTGAATTTTTAAAACAGTGTATTTTGAATTGCATAATTTATAATAAGAAAAGAAGAATGTAGTGACAAGGAGTTTTCTGTATAAATGTAACGAAATAAAACAAGAAAGGATAAAAATGTTACTTTAAGATTTTAAAATCTATAAAAAAAATCAAATGCAATTGAAACAAAAGTTGTCAAACAATGACTAATAAAATATAAATTACGTTCTTCATTTGTTTTAATCTAAATTGCGATTCATTTCCAATTAAAATGTAAACCTATTGTTACGCGGCACCAGAAACAATTTTTTTATATATGATAATAGTCATTTCTTATTAATATTGGAGTAAGGAATTCTAAACTGATAAGTAAATTGACAATTGCCTGTTGTATAGGATACACTGAGGTAGGCGGTTCTCACATTTGAATGTATTTGAGAAATATAATAGAGTATATAAATTACATAATATAACATATAAATTATAATAATTTGTAAATTACATAACAAAGTTTATAAGAAATGTATTAAATTATTTGTCTAATATATTGAATATAGATCAAATGTGTAAATATTAAAGTATATTACTTATATTACTTGAATAACGAGTTGAGCCATTCTGGAATTCATAAATTAAATTCAGCACCATTTTTCTCACTGAAAATTGAAATTTGTTCATATACTGTCTATTTATTTAGTATTTAATAAATGTTTTTTAATTTTGATGTTAAATTCATTTTTAATTAAGTATTTATTTTTTCCGTGAAAAATTAACTGCATTGGCAATTTATATTAATTTCTAGTTGCTTATATTTAATATTCTGAGAAATATCTCTAATTTCATTCTCAAATACTAGATGACCCACAAAATCAACAGAAATATTAATAAACAATAGTAAACAAATAATTAATAAAAAAGAGTAAATAAAATATTTGTAAAAAATGGTAAATCAAGCAATAATATAAAATGAAAAAAATTAATAACCACAGTTCTAAATCTTTTTTGAGATATATTAGATGTTTTCTTCTTAACCATACCATGAAATAGAACTTTAAATGTTTGTCAACATCTTAATAAACACACGTGAACTCTTTATTTACTTTATGTAAAATAATTCAATTCTAATTTTATATTTAACGTCGGAAATTGGGTTTTGAATCAAGGAAAGATATTTTATTAAAAAACCACACCTAATAATTTCCTGTTTTCAGAATATCTCTTAAATTTGACTGTCTCTTTCTAAAAAAGAATAATAATAATTGAATATTTTTGTTTGTGTACTCACTACGCTAAGAAAGCCCATATTTCCAAATGTTATTATCAGCGTAATAACTTTAGATATCTTTTCCATGCTCATATAAAACTCTATTAATTCATAACATTCTCATGGCAAAATATTACTCAATCTATCCTCCAAACCACATGTCCTAAACCAGGAGTCTGTGGACTTTATTCAAGGGTTTATGAACTTGCGTTAGGAAATCTGTGAGCTTAGTTCAGAGTGTCTGTGGACTTAGTTCAGGGAATTCAAGCTTCGTTCGAGAGATCCTCGAGTTTGGTTCAAGCGATCTGTGATCTTGGTAAAATGAATCCATGGGCTTAGTTCAGTAAGTTATCTGTAAGTTTGGTTTGGGGTGACCGTTGAACTTGGTTCAAAGGAGACGTGAGCTAGAATGAGAAAAATTATTATCTTTATTTACATTTTCTTTATTACTTCTATTTAAATCTAAAATATCTCATAAGAATGAATTAATATTAAATTAATCCTGCATTAAATTACCATCGCTTTAGTTATATTTATGATTATTTTATTTCTCCATTGGTGCACCAGCCTCATGGTGGGGCCGTCTGCCTACTGCAGATTTTAAGACAGGAGATGTTTTCTTTTTACGAGGTATAGTTTTCAGCCTTAAGTCAAACGCTCTTACAATCATATTAGACCGAGACCTACGGGATAAAGTGTATTCCGAATCACAACAAACATCCATGGAACCGCCGGGACACGAGCCCAAAAGCACCGAGCGCCAGAGGGCTAGTCACTGGGACATCAGGAGCCTATGTTAATGATTATCAATTGAAATAACATTACTTTTTGCCCAACATTTCATTCAAGATAAACAACATTACTATTTGCATTGACAAATTTTTATATCAAAATCTAAATTATTTTGTACTTTATAATCTATTTGATTATTATTTAATGTGCCTAGAAAAAAGCATATTTTTTATTATATACATATATATATAATTATTTTATAATATAAATATTATTAATGATTGTAAAACATTTTTAAAATATTATTCTGAAAAAAAGTCCGTGGCTTTTCTTATACTGCTGAGAGGTAACGTTGGACAATTCGAGATCTCATAACCTTAAAAAGAAATATTATCCAATTGCAATTTTTATTCTTGTATAAAATAAACTCGGAATCATCTTAAAATTAGTGAATCAACATTGAAAAATACCTTTATACTTATTTATTTATACATTTGAAACAAAGTTTTAACATTGTGGCACGGATATCAGAAATAAGAAAACAGAGAATTCCGTCTACAAGTATCTAAAAACCGCCATTGGAGAAAACAAATTCTCTTTTAGGAAGCAGCTTCTCTCAGATACTAATGACACAGGATTAGGTTTCCCTAATCTTATTTTCTACGCAGTATCATCCACACAGTATCGATTCAAACCCTTCTGGTAAGAGTTCGCTGTACAGTTTCATTACGCTCTGTCTCAAATTAAATAAGCAAGATAAGAATCAGCATATATTTCTTTGTGTTTCTGTGGTGTTTGTTCCTCTTATTCTTTTGCAAATATTAAACATTATTGAAATTGGCTTTTAATTTCGGTAAAATAAAAATAACAACATATATTTTTTCGGTAAAATTGTATTTTGGCAAACCAAAAGAAAAAAAATTTGTCGAATTTAAGGAGTCGAAATCGAGCGAAGCAGCAAGCTTGTTTCGACGAATGTAAATCAAAAGAAATATTAGTTACAGTTACATTTAGAAAGGTTAAGTTTTGAAAATGGTTAAAAAATAAAGGAGCTATATTAATTTTGCTGCTTAAAAATGCGTTATTTAGGATATTTAACAGTCATTGCTTTTGCCGTAAAAACATTTTATTTAAATAGTATAACTTAAAATTGGGCGATCATACTCCTCATTGCTAGGGCTGCCCTGCTATTTATACTTTGTCGCTATGGTCCGCTGCTTCGTTGATTGCAACGTGACGCACTCCGCGATTATATTTCGCTAACACCACTTGCAGCTATTAATTACAGGTGCATATGTTCATTGCATCTGTAATTAATACGTTAATAATGTACGTTCATACACGAAGAAGTACTATAAACAGTTGAAATATTGCTTAAGTTTTCAATTTTGTCGCGCTTTTATAGATCTTTTAATCATACACTTCTTGCATTTAATAACTTAGAAAAATAAATTAATAAAAAATTATTTTTTTATTTTTCAAATAATCAAAAAAGGAATTCCGTCTGCTCATCATTTTTATTACCTGGAACAAAAAAATACAGCACTCGTGACACGAGGTTGCCATATTCTTTATAAAACTCATACAAAATTCGTAAATTGACGCCAGTTGGGCGATTTGGCGAAATTGTTGGGCGAAAATACGATTCCACCTATTCGTCAAATCAATATAGTCCTTATGACAGCAAAAGATGTTCGAATCTTAGAAAGTATACTGGAGTATACTAAATACGAAATAAAAAATAATTATAATAATATAATTTTTTTTAAATATTACATAAGTTAAATATTGTCAGGATTCCAATCAAATGATTTTTATTTAAAAAGATAAGGAAAAGTGATGACGTGGCATAATAAGTACCAAAATGACGTCACGTGCTACTCGTGGTCCATTGATAACCCACACAATCTACCTGCACGTAACTTGCATGCTTGCGATATCCGTTGTAGTCAGCCTTAATTTGCCTTACAGAACATAAACGTGGAGATACGACAACGATTTCACAAGTATTCAAAGTGCCTCACATTGATGGTGAGACTGCCTAGTGAGCCTCTCACCAGGCATAATCTCTGCCAAGCCTCCTCGTATCTGATGGGGCCTGAATGGCCGAGTGGCTAGCGCTCTGGTGCTCGAGTCACGGTGGTGCCTTGGATGTTTGTAGTGGTTCGGAATCCACTTTGAACGGTCTTTTTAGCCTAACGTGTGCCCAAATGACCGTAGAGTGGCAAATCAAACCTCGTATCTGAAAGCAATTTTTGCAAAGTGGCTGCGTCAGTGAATTCAGTATCCTGTCATCATGGATATAAAATGGAGTTGCTTGCATAAATCGAATTAATTATAAATGGTCACATTTTTTACCTATGTAGATCTTGATTTTGAACCAGTATGAAGCCGATGATATCAACAAAAATTTGACGGCGTAAAATAAAACTTTAAAACTTGTGTTTCACAGGTTAAGACCCCATAAATTAATACCAATCTTAATTAATGCCTCTCCAGAAATTAATGCATATTAAACTTTGGCATATTCCAGTGACCACTCTACCTGATTGTTGATCTTATAATGTAGTGGCTAACATTAAATTCATCATTAACGAACTTCATCATTACTAACGGGGACCAATCAATACTAATATATTTCCAATAGCTTTAATAATTACGAAATTATTCACGGTCTTTCATTATTCACTATAAGTCATACGTTTCATTAATTTATTTATTCGTTTCATTTTTTCATTCATTATTTACTACTGTGCCCAAAAAGTAAGACCGATTATTTTTTTCAAAAACTCTTTATTTATTAATCCGCTGACACTATTGATTACTCCCTCACTGCCACTATTGATTATTTCATCTCTTTTAATCTCTTCACCTCAATCTTTGATCATCCTATTTCTACTCCTCCCTTCTCGTCATCTCTCGATCACTTCTCCATCTTCCCTGCCATCCTCTGTCTTCGACCACCTTTCAGTTTTTTTATACCCAGTTTTTATTCGCTATATTTGTCAGATCATGCATCCAGAAAACCATCTTAAGACAAACCTTTACCAATTGGTTTGAGGGGAAAATCTTTGCACTAGTCCCAGGTGGGTGAACTCCTAACACCATGCTGAAACTCCATTCCACGCAAACAATCCCTAGCGTAAAGATCCACTTAAATCATTAATCAGTCCTGACTTTTACTACTTTTTACATCGCTTACCAGTTTGTCAAACCTTTTAATCCGGAAAAAGTAATTGAAGAGAGGAGCGCATTGGATAATTGGGTCCATAAAGAACCAACCGATAGGCCCATTAAATTGCGCTAACAAATATCAATTGTCAATTTTATTTATTTTTCAAATTCCTACTATTAGTTCACACTCTCCCTATATATATTTATGTATCTTGTTCAAATTTTCAATCGTTAATAAAATACTGTTTACTCATCCACTTAAGTTCAAATACATTTTTTTTAAACCTGTAGTGGATGACACTGGATGTTAATAAAGTTTTTTCAAATATTAATTCATTCATTAAATTTAATTAAATTTTAATATTTTAAATAGAGTTTTAGTAGTTTGTAATGAAAATTGAAATCAACAGGCAAGAGTTCAATCAGTAAAATGCAAAATTTCAGTATTTTTCACGTGAAGGTGAAGAATGCAAGTTTAATTCTTGCGAAAATCAATAATTTTTTGATAAACTTTTGAAAATATTTGCTTTAAATATACGTTTTATCCATATGATTTTCGAGAGAAAATTAGCAGCTGGGGCTTAATGGTTAGAATGAAGAATTTTTCTCAAAAAATTAAATTGAAGAAATTTTATTTTGCCATTTAATATTGTGATTCTGACATATGTATATACATATTTATATTAATTGTAATTATTTAATAAAAAGTTACTAGACTAAAAATTTTTCATTGTTGACCTAAGTAGGAATTTACTTTAAAAAAAATTTTATATTACTTGTTTTAAATAGAATAAATTACGAATTAAAACAGATTTCAAATTTACACAATTGCAGCCACACAAAAGAAACGTGATACAACAATGTAAAAACTTAATTTAAATAATAAATTCAACTCTGGACAATATGTCGGCATGATAATCTCCACTCCATATACACGTTTCTTAAAGAAGAAAAATACATTACTGCTAATGGTACACTTAGAGTATACCATTAACAGTAATGTATCCACGTGCTCTTCATGCTAATGAGAAAGTCGCGATACTGGGCCAAAAATGGGTATGTATCTTTTTTTTTTTTTTTTTTTTTTTTTTTTTTAAATTTTACAAATTATTTCATTTCATTATTTTTTATAGAATTTTTATTTATTTATATTTTTACTGATTATTTTTTTCTTACTGCTTGTCCTTGATTCTCCTTACTGATTGTCCTACTGGATGAAATTAATTAACATCAGAAATACTTTTAATATTAATAATCATAATGACACTTAGAAGTACGACAACTTTCTAATGCAACAAAAATAGGAAATATTTGCGCACTTCAAAAATGCAAATGCACTCTAAACTGAGAGAAAGGCAAGAAATATTTTTTTTTCAAAAACTCTTAAAAGCAATTTAAAAAAATATTCACATACAGAATTTGATTAAAAACTGTTCCAATCCAATTTTTCCTTCGATTCATCTCAAGGCAACTTCATGCGTTAACGTCAACTCTCATGCAATAACATCTTTTTCATCAGAATACAGTTACATTAAGAAAAAACATCGAAATCCAATATCACCAACCTGATTCTCAATTACAATATTCAGTCAGAAAAACAATTTTTTTTCAAAATAATTTTATTGTATGAAAGTTAGTGAAAAATAATATTCTAGATATTTTTTTAATGAAATGTATCTAAAAAATACATTTTATTAATGAAAATAATAATGAATTATGAATGAGAAAATTAATGAATTACATATTATTAATTATTTAAAAAATTATTTAAAAGCATTTATCATCATTTTATTAAATAAAAAAGTTTATTGTCTGTTACATGAAATAAAATCACCTGAGGATAAAACGACGGAACAATTTTTTATATATAAATTCGCTTTGATTTAATTTGTTGCTCTATGGTCATTTTTTGCACATTTTAGGCTAATTAAAACGAGACCTATAGTTTAATGTGGATTTCGAACCAGTAACGAACATCCATGCAACCGCCAGGATTTGAACCTGAAGTCTGTGGTACCAAAGGCCAGAGAGCAATGAAATTGGCCATCAAGCCGCCAATGCCTTCTAGAAGATTTCAAAAAGAAAAAAATATATTAAATTGCTTAATTAATAATTTCAGGAATTAGTATTACATGTTGTTAATCATTAGACAGAAAGTCCACTATCGATGTGATACACTTTGTCATAATTTCCACCGACTGCACGTTTTTCGAAGGTGACATAATGTGGGCTATCAATCTTCTTCATGCAATATAAAACAGTTTTTGCAATATAGACATTCTTTGCAACATTGAGCGGCCACATGCAAATTCCGATATCTTATCTTTTAATAAATTCAGTAGGAATAGCAAATTGAAATGAAACCTAGAATTTTAAAGTCGTATTATGAAACATATTTTGTCAGCTATATACATTTATTTTTCATTTATACAAATTTTTTTCAAGAACTAATTGCAAATACGTTATAATTAGGGTGAGATTAAGATTCAGAAGACTATATCTTAATTTCCTTATTAAAAAAAGAACATCGTCTTGTGAACAAAATTCAAGAGCAATCCAACAAATAATTTTTCAAAAACACCAAATGGGAACAACAAAAATCCACACAAATAAATCGATTAAAGACTGTTCCTTCCAATTTTCTATTCGATTCATCTAAAAACATCTGCATACGTTAACGTCAACTTCCATGCAACGACATCACCCCATTTTTTTTTTCCTTTAACACCAGAGATACGTTCCTTAACCTTTATCTACCAGAAATTTTATTGTTCTTTAGGGTGAAAGCAACGATTTTACACTTAAATTGTTATGGCCGCCATGTTTACGACGAAGAGCAACATCGATATCAGTCTTCGAGTAGTTTGAAATCTTTCTCTCCTCTTTTTTATATTCTTATTCCCTGAGGATTTTAGGACCCATAAAATTTGCCCTTTCCTACATGTATTCCTTTCAAATAAGGAAACCGCTAATAACTATTTCAGATGAAATAGCAGTATTAGATTTTATTTAATAGCGTAGCGAAATAAATCTTGACTGCCAAGTGCTGGGATTTTTATAACGATTATTGCTTTAATTTGCATAGAATTATTTGAAGGATTTAAGTGTTTTCATTTTGGAAATGTCTATCTTTAAAATTTATCAATGTTTTGGATGTTAATATTTACATACACTTAGTAATTCAAAACTATAAAAATTTTCATATTATTATAATTGCAAATGTCTTCTTTTCAGTGTTTTATTTCTTACACTGGCTGCCATGGATACATTTCTGACTCTTCCAACAAATTATCATTTATGATTTCACTCAAATAAATTAGTGAAACTAATTTTGAAGGAAAACACTTTCTTAACTTTTTTTTCTTTTTTTATAAAAATAAATTTTTTTTTATAAATATAAATTATCCTGTATTTATAGTTTAAATTTAAATAGTTTATAATATCTCTAGGACTCTATGTCACAAGTTAAGAATTCGTGTTCCGGTGCTTATATAAATGTTTATAATGGTTTGAACTCTATTTTAAAGCGTAGATCCCGGTCTAATATGATTGTAGAGCTTTGGGCGTAGATCTGAATACCCTTCCACGAAAAAAGAAGAAAAAAAAGTTTAGAAATTTACCAGCAGGAAGACGGCCTTTGCCCGCCAAAGAGCTCTTATACTAATGAAGAATAAGTTTATATTATAACTGGATACAAAGGAAATCTTGAATTTCATATTAAATGATTTATAGATTATTTATTTGTAAATAAACGTTTTAAAAACAGTTTAATCCTCCAATAAGGAATGCCTTTATTAGGATGTTGTAGTAGGCTGGCACATCTTTTTGCAAAGAAGTCCTCTTGTTCGTTGCGCCAAAGACCACAATGGCCAGGCACCCATTAAAGAACGAATTGTTTCCCTTTTAAAGTGAGCAACAATTCAACAATTCTTGACATTGTAAAATTTTACATTTAAACTATATTGTCATAGAACTCATCCGCCCGCCTCGACAGTCAGGGTAAATTGTGGACATTTACTGTTGCAGAAAACCATCAGCTTAACAGACGTTGCATGATGCGACATGCTATCACAGTAATCGTAACTCGTTTTTGAATGTAGTGACTATGATGGACGCGACCAGGAATTCAAATATATGACTCCCTGTCCATTAACCAATCACGTTAACACTAGGCCTCTTGTCGACTATGAATCAAATGAGTCGGGTATAAACTAATATAAGTTCTTTTCTATAACTGAAGTGCAGGATGATTCAGTTTGAATCCGCTGGCAGTGTTCGTTACATATTTCTTTTTTTAAATCATTACACTAGATTGTCATATAATGCATGAGCTCGTCCGTTGGCAGTCAGGGTAAATAGTGGATGGTTATTTTTGCAAAAATTCTTAGCAGTTAGCTTGACAGACGCCGTCATATGCTGTCATATTAATCATAATGTTTACTCGATTTTGAATGGAGTTTCTACGATAGATGCCACCAAGAATTTAAACATGAGGCTTCCTGTCCCTTAGCCAACTACGTTACCACTAGATCACGAGTCGAGTATGAATCAATTAAGTTGGGTATAAATTAATATAAGTGCTTTTCTTATACAGTTTTTATAAAATTAAATTTTTCCAAGGTATATAAAGCAAAATATTGAAGGCAGTATGGCTCATTTTATCTTTCACAAACACTTGTGAGTAAATGACATTAAATCCTACAGAGTTCTTATAGGAAAATAACATATTTGATATATGCAGCAGTATATTCTTTTTCATTATTTCTGGCCCAGCTCTTGTTTAAAATGTTACCCAGTATTAACTTCTGTACGTAAATTTAAACACCGAATATCAATATTACACGCAGACATGGATACTGGTTTTTTTTTCTCTGTTAGAAAGTTTATTGTGTACTCGCCTTATTAAATTCTGCTGACACATCAGATGCGGAATAGTCCGACTGTCCCTGTTCATGTTTATTAAATAATATTCCAAACATTTTCCCCCTCGTTGAGACCTTCATAACGCTGGAAGTTTTGTTCTCGAAGCCGGAAAGACTTTATGTCATGTAATCTATGGACGTTGTTTTCAGTCGCTGTATATTGGCTCAAGAAAAGTAAAATATGTAATTTATAGAGCACAATGTCGTATATATTAGAGATATAATAGGCTGCGCTTTAGTTTTGTTCGTAAATATTGTTTTAAATCATCGTAATAACTTTTATATATGATGATATATAAAACTTTTATATATCATCATATATAAAAGTTTTTATAAATTAACTGTATACAAAATGTATTCAAAATTATTATTTTTAATGACAAATAGAATTGAGTATATATAAGCAATTATTGGGCTTAAATTAGGTTTTGAAGTGCATGTTAGTTTTGGTAAAGCCTTAAATAAATTTTAGTCGCAGTCTTAAATAAATAAGGTTGATAAATTTGTAATTTAGTGTAATTTAAAGTGCACATTCAGTTAAATAGTTGTAATACAAAAGTTGTAAATGAATTTGTAATTAGTATTGTAATACAAAAGTTGTAAATAAGTTTGTAATACAAAAGTTGTAAATAAGTTTGTAATTAGTATTGTAATACAAAAGTCGTTCAATAAGAGAGCTCAGTTCAAAGTCCAGGGACGAACCGGGGTGAAAGCTCCCTTATTTACGCCGGGAATGAGAACAATAAATAAAAACTTCTTCTATTGACATAGAACTGAAAGAAAAAAGAAAATGGCGATTCTTTAGATGTTTACTTTTATTCTTTCTATGTTTTGGTACACCAGAACCAAAGACCACAAAAATGGTGGTTTTGTTATAAAAAGATCCTTAATTTCTCAAACGTGTAAGAGAAAAAAGTAAAATTAATTACAAAAAGTGCAAATTACAAAAGTAGTGTTCAAAAACTTTTTCTTAGCTTGTATTAAAATTATGTATAATGTTCTTTAAGGATTTTAGAAATATTTTGTAAAATTCATTAAAGAAATATATCTATTCACAAATGAGTCAATATATAATATATTTCTTTAATGAGTTATACAAATGAGCTAGTATATATATATATATATATATATATTTTTTAATAGTTTATACAAATGAGTTAGTATATATATTTCTCTCTTTTTTATATATTACTTTAATGATTTATACAAAGGAGGTAGTATATATATTTCTTTCTTTTTTACATATTTCTTTAAGTATCAACTTTAATATTTAAAATTAAATTGCAGCTATTAGTATATGAAATGAGAAGAACTTCATTTTAAAACAATTAATTTATTCTAATTGTCAGCCATTTATTTAAAATTCACTTTTTTTACTAATTATTTCAGATAAATTTTTTTAGGTTTATAGAAAATTATCTGGAGAAATGATGCTTTGATATATAACAACAACAATATTCATGTAAAATTTTACCTTGTTAATTAATAACTTTTTTTTAAATGTTATATATAAAAATATTTTTTAATTAAAACAACTTTCATTATGATATTTGCAGAAAATATTTTAAATTGCTTATATTTTCTCTTAATTTCAGCTTTAATAATAATAATAATAAGTATGAGCTTTAACATTAAAAATTAAATTATTACTATTAGTACGTAAAATGAAAACAACTTCATATTAAAAAATTAATTTATTATAATTATCAGCCATTTATTTAAAACTCACATTGTCGACTAACTTTTTAAAAAATTGAGTTTCGCTTGATAATTTCACACAAAATAATAATAAATAAATAAATAAAACAACTAGAATAAAAATTAACCTCATTATGCAAACAATTAATATCAATTTGCCAGAGGAACATTTATATTCATGAGTGACAACAAGTAAATGAAAGCAAATAAAAAAAATCGCAAGAGCAATTAATTGTTTTCCATCATTAGAAGAAAAAATATGTTTGCATGCATAATTCATCTTCTGTAAAAAAAAGAAAAGAAAGGTTTTATTAAATCGTAGCTACCAAAGGAAATGTGTAATTAAGGAATATTCCGTAACAATACGCTGATCATAATTATTGTCAACAATAATTGCGGAAAAAAATAATAATAACTTGCAAAAGAATTATTGTTTGGGACAATTAATTTCATATTCCGTAAATAAAATTGTGAAACTTTTGCTCACTAAGTTTGTGTTGTCCAATTAAATATGATTAATTGGGGAAAACATTAATCTGAACATAATTTGGATAATTTGATTCCTATTTCACTAATTAATAACTACATTTTTATTCTTTATCTTACGTTTTGAATTTTAAATAATGAATATTATAAAATATGTAATTAATTTTAGAATATTTTTTTTCCAATGAAGTTAAATTCTGAGTGGAAATTTCTGATAGACGACATGTTGGAATACAGAAATGAGGAATCAGGCAAATGATGCCAAACAGTTCCTGTATACAGGCCGAAAAAAAATGATAAATATGTTGGCTGGGGAACACTTTTGTTAAAATCGATAAAGCGAAAGGAAAATGTAGGATCTTAGATACACTATTACATGCCGAATATGCAATGTTCGTTACAAATTGTATTAGCACAACTTAAAAGCAGTACCATAATGTTACCGAAAATCACGAGGATTCTATATGAATTACAACAACTTGTGTAAAGCCCACAATCAGGTTGTTTGTCGGGAGTTTCCAAAATTAATTAATTAAATTTAATTACTGAATTCATTTGAAAAAAAATGTATTAAAATCAAGTGTCATCCACTACAAATTCAAAAAAATGTATTTGAACTTGAGTGGATGAATAAAAAGTATTTTATGAACGATTGAAAATTTGAACAAGATATATATAGGGAAAGTGTAAGCTAGTAGAAGGAATTGAAAAAATACAGCACACAAGATATACACTGAAGTGACAAAAGTCATGGGATACGTCATAATATTGTGTCGGCCCTCCTTTCGCCCGGCGAAGTGCAGCAACTCGACGTGGCATGGACTCAACAAGTCGTTGGAAGTCTTCTGCAGGAATATTGAGCCATGCTGTCTCGATAGACGTCCATAATTGTGAAAGCGTTGATGGTGCAGGATTTTGGGCACGAACAGACCTCTCGATGATGTCCCATAAATTCTCGATGGGATTCATGTCGGGCGATCTAGGTGGCCAGATCATTCGTTGGAATTGTCCAGAATGTTCTTCAAACCAATCGCGAACAGTTGTGGGCCGGTGACATGGCGCATTGTCATCCATAAAAATCCCATCGTTGTTTGGGTACATGAAGTCCATGAATGGCTGCAAGTGATCTCCAAGTAGCTGAACATAAGCATTTCCAGTCAATGTTCTGTCCAGTCGCACCAGAGGACCAAGTCCATGCCATGAAAAAACAGCCCACACCATTACGGAGCCACCACCAGCTTGAACAGTGCCTTGCTGACAGTTTGGGTCCATGGCTTCGTGGGGTCTGCGCCACACTCGAACCCTACCATCAGCTCTTACCAACTGAAATCGTGTCTCATCGGACCAGGCCACGGTTTTCCATTCATCTAGGGACCAGCCGATATGCCCACGTGCCCACGAGAGTCGCTGCAAGCGATGTCGTTCTGTCAGTAGAGGCACTCGAGTCGGTCTTCTGCTGGAATAGCCCAAGAAAGCCAAATTTCTCCGCACAGTTCTAACACACAAGTCCCTTGTACGTCCCACATTGATTTCTGCGGTTATTTGACGCAGTTTTGCTTGTCTGTTAGAATTTACGACTCTTTGCAGACGTCGCCGGTCTCGGTCGTGAAGTGCAGGCGGTCGACCACTGCGCTGTCCATGGTGGGATGTTACGTCTGAAATTTCATACTCTCGGCACACTCTTAACACAGTGGATCTGGGAATGTTGAATTCCCTAACGATTTCCGAAATGGCATGACCCATGCGTCTAGCTCCAACTAACATTCCGCGTTCAAAGTCTGTTAATTCCCGTCGTGCGGTCATCATCACGTCAAAACTTCTTCACATGAATAACTTGAACATAAATGAAAGCTCTGCGAAAGCACTGCGCATTTATACCTGTTCTACGTGATACTACTGCCATCTGAAAATTTGTATATTGCTATCCCATAATTTTTGTCACTTCAGTGTAGCACGTAATGGTAAACGAGGTTGCCATAATCTTTATAAACCTCCTACCAAATTTTGTAAATTAATGCCAGTTTGGCGATTTTGGCAAAATTGTTGGACAAAAATACGATTCACTCTATTCGCCCAACCAATGTGGTCTTTATGACCGCAAAATGGGTTCTAATCTTAAAAAGTATACTAGAGCATACAAAGAGAGAAATAAAAAATAATAATAATATAATTCTTTTAAATATTACATAAGTTAAACGAATAGCCGGTGATATCAACAAAAATTTGACGTCATAAAATAAAACTGTAAAACTTGTGTAAAAATTTATGTTGTCAGGTAAGAATTCCAATAAAGTGATTTTATTTTAAAAAATAAGGAAAAGTGATGGCATGGCATAGTGGGCTGGCATAGTACCAAAATGACGTCACGTGCTACTTGTGAACCAGTGATAACCCACACAATCTACCTGCACGTAACCTACAAGCTAGAGATATCCGTTGTAATCAGCCGTAATTTGCCTTAGAGAACATAAACGTGGAGATACGACAACGATTTCACAAGTATGTAAAGTGTCTCACATTGATAGTAAGGCTGCCTAGTGAGCCTGTTACCAGGCATAATGTCCGTCAAGCCTCCTCGTATCTGAAAGCAGTAATGGCAAAGGGGCCTGAGCCTATGTATTCGGTATCCTGTCACCATGCATATAAAATGAAGTTGCTTGCATAAAGCAAAATAACTATAAATGGTCACATTTTTTAACTATGTATGATCTTGACTTTGAACCAGTATGAAGCCGGTGATGTCAACAATAATTTGACGGTATAAAATTAAACTGTAAAACTTGTGTAAAAATTTATGTTTCGCAGCTTAAGGACCCATAAATTAATACCAATCTTAATTAATGCCTCTCCAGAAATTAATGTTAATTTCTGCTTCAGAAATTGGCTGTGCATATTGAAGTGTGGCATATTCCAGTGACTACCCTACCTGATTGATGATCTTATAATGTAGTGGTTATTATTAACGAATTTCATTATTACTAACGGGGACCAATCAACACTAATATATTTTCAATAGTTTTGATAATTCCGGGATTATTCAATGTCTTTCATTATTATACGTTAAGTGATACGTTACATTAATTTAATTATTCGTCTCGTTTTTTCATTCATTCAATTCATTATTTATATAGTAATTCCATTGTTAATTCATTCACTTCATTATTCATTCATTCAATTCACAGTTCGTTTCATCATTCATTCATAAATTTTATTATTTATTCACTCATTTCACTATTCATTATAGTCCATTAAAATAAGCATGTTTACACATGATAAATTGATATTTCTTAGTGGATTTTATTATTTTTTTGTTGCAAATTATATAAAATGTTATATGTATGTTCTTTATATTCTTTATATAACGTTTAATATATATTAAACGTTATATATATGTTCTGTTTTTTTTTATACTTATTTATTAACTTTATTGACTTTCTAAATTTTTACTCGCTAAATTGCTGTCGGTATAAAGTAGATGAAATGTCATTCACAATTTTTTTTTAATTTTATAATATTTCCAAACCTAAATTCTAAATAACTTTAAAAATTTAATGTTAAGAATAATTATTGTAGTATAAGCATTTTTATTGTTGTTTCTAATAATGATTACCACATTATTATTAGTTCTCTCATTAAAGTTTTAGTTCTCGTAAAATTAATAAATTATTAATTTAACTGCAGGGTAATCAAAGTTATTTTTAAATATTAAATCATGCTTGCATAAAGTGCAAGACAAAATAAATAAAAATCTTTTCAATTTTTTATTTTATCAAGATGAAAATATTATGATATAATATTTAATTAAAATCCCTCTGTGCATTCTATTCCTGCATCCTAATAAAATATAACCTCTAAAATTTTGAATCTATAAAAATAGCAATATTTAGTTTCATATTTTTATTTTGATTAAATTTCTAAGTTATAATCTAATTTATTACCAAACAAAAAAGCAAAAAATAATATTTTATTATATTTTCCTTTTAATTACTTGTTTGTTTATTAAACATTCTTTAATGTAAGTTTTCAATTAATTATACAAAAACTTATGATGCTTTACTATATAGCACCCTTTAAATTAAGTCCATACCAAAAAGAAATAAAAATTTTGATAAAATCTTTTACATATAAAATTTCTAGTTAATTATATGTAATAATAAACAAAAATAATACGAAAACATACAATAAAATATTGACTCTAATCTTAAACAAGTTAAAATAAATACTTAGATTGGCAGATGTTTGTTGAAATTAATTTTAGTAGTTAAATATTTCCTTTATAATTCTCAAATTTCATATATTTGTAAAAAGTATTTGGTATTTTTGAAAAATTTTCATAGTATTAAAAAGTTTATCTAGATAAATAACTGTTGTATAATTAATAACACACTAGATTTTGGTTAAAATTCGACATATATAAAATCTGCATATAAAAATCCAAATATATAAAAAATAAAGTCTTTATATGTGTATCTCTTTATATTTCTTGTAGCTTTAAAACCATAAGAAAACTCATTTTTTTTTCACTGAATTCATCATTTTTTATCTGGTAAATAAGTAAAATCACGAAATAATTTTAATTACTTTTTTTAATAAGCGGAAAAACTAAATTTCAAAGTATTATATCAATAAATGCTATTGTTATAATACATTATTAATGTACTTGTAAAATACATATATTTTGTAACCAGTTTTTATAACAATATCAATTTTTGCTGTGCAAGAAATATATGTAAATGTGTTTAAATTCAAATGTTCTAAAATAGAATAGATGTTTAAAAAAAAGAGAAAAATCAAATCAAAATTTTTAAAATTTTTAATAATCAAATTTTAATTTAATTTAAATAGAAAAGACAAAATGTAATTGTTCTTCCTCCTACGCACTAGCAAGAACCCCCTGCCTCCTGTGGCATTCAGGAGAAATGGTTAGCAGGCCCGAGACTCTCACCCCGAGAGGAAATATATTTACACAACCCTGTATAACAGTTACCCTACAGATTCCCACATGGAGAAGAAGTATATTTCGCGCATCCTGCACATACCTGAGTATCGGGTTTTCGGCTTAGAAATGGAATCTTTCCATGGATCTATAATTCGTCTTTAAATCTATTATCTACTATCTTTAAATGTGTTATATATTGTCTGTATGTATATGGTGTTTATGGGTGTGTAAAAAAAAGCTGTAATTTCTCCAACCTGTGCCTCAGGATCTCATCCGAACCACGCCCAATTACAATCTGGTTGCCCAACCTGCACGCTACAAAAGTGAGATCAAATATAACTAATGAACAACTTGTTTATACTTACTTGAATGATGGAATAATGAATACTTTGATAAACATGATTGATATTGTTTTTATTTTAAGTATCCTAAGGCATAGTATTTCAATAGGAATAATAAAAAATATATAAAATTTATAATATTAAAAAATATTGATAATTTGAAACATTAAAAATATATTAAAAATTAAAAATATTTAAAAAATATTAAAAATTAGAAATATTACATTTTCTTATTTGAAATATAAAATTTTAAAATCAATTTTTTCTTAGATATATAGTACAAAAATCACAAACTTTTAAATATGTTTTATAGTTACATTTACTTTTGCCTATTTTAAAATGTATCGAATAATACTTCTATTAAAGCCTAACTAACACTGCATTCTATTTGCTACTTAAAAACACAAATTTTTCCAATAGCAACTGCTTCCACGTTGATATATACAGAACCCAATATACTACAGAAATAAATTTACAAGAACTTTAAAAGGATTTCAAATTTCTCTGTACTATTTATATTTCATAGATGCGTTAATTATTCAACACTAACCATACAAACTAATATAAACTATTTCCGAATAATTTAAACTATTTTCGACAGTCCTACAACAATGCAAACACTATATTATACATCGAAATACATTCAGATTATTTTATTGTTTTTTCCAAAAAACTAAATTCCTAAAATTCTCTGCTCAATTATTTTTAACTATACTGCATAAAAATAAGTAGAAAAGATCACATTAGTTAGTGTTAAACTAAAAAACTTGCATGGAATTTCTTCTTTTGTCTGACAAAAGACTGTATTAGATAGTTAGAAAATAAGTTAATACTGTATTATTTATTTCTAGTGAAAAACCTTAGTCAAATGTTATGTTACAATAAAATAATATATTGAAATATTTTATTATTTGACTTGAAAAAATTGAAAAAAAAATCAAAATTTCAATAAATATATAAGGTAAATCTATTTGACTATCTATTCGATCTGACTTTAATTTCCAATTTGTGTATGAAAACAATACATTTTTGTGAAGCAATACAGAATATTTAATATTATTATTCCTAATCTCAATGTTGTTGTTTGTTGTTTCTTATCCCACTTGGCTGGCCAAGCCCACGAGCCCATACGTACTCATGATTGAAGGGAAAGGAAGCAGCTTCTGTTGTGATGGAGCACCCGTAGGTAGAAGCCTGACTTTTGCTCCGTGACGCTCTTACAGTCATAGGAGACCGGGACCTACGGCTTAAAGTGGATTCCAAACCACTACAATCTAATGTAACTGACCTAACTAACTAATCTCAATGTAACTGATAGAATATTACGAAAAAGAGAAAGCACTATAAAAAAGAATGATGTTTTTATAATTTAAAAAATAAAATTCATTTGTCTACATTCATAGCGATATTTTCTTACTTTATATTTATCATAACATCATTTAGTCATTGAAAACAAATGCCCTTTATTGTCACATATAACGGATGTTTGGCAGGAAATATAATATATAGATTTGCCATCTATTTCAAAATATAAGCTGATGAATATAAGTGTGGTTTGTTTCTTCATAAAATTTACAAATTTCAAAATCCGTATATAAGCCGAAATGAATATATATATATATATATATATTCATGTTCATATTTGCGGTATTTTATTATTATTTCTTTGGTGTATTTTGTCACTTTTCTATTAGCCATGCACAAATTTCGTCAACATTATATTTTTCATTTTGGCTACAATGCTACCAACCGGTAATACAAACAATTACACATTGTTTTATTATTGGTTGACTAAGTTAGTAAAATGAAGTAAGTTATTATATTGTATAAATAACTTACTTAATTTTTCCAATTTCCCCTTCTTTTCCTGTTTCCATGAGACCGCGTGGGTTCTTCGACTTGGTCTAGATGTTGCTGTTTTCCAAGTGGGACAAGAAGAAAAAAAAACAATTCCACAAAGGAAACAACTCATTCTTATAAAACTAATAATTAATAATAACTCCCTTCAACTAACAATAACTACTTACTTCACTTAATAGATATAGATAGACTTCAATATTGTATGCAATAATATATAATTTTATTTCCATTTGTGTAATTTTGTGAGCAATTTAGGCTAATTAGATCGGGACCTACAGTTTAATGTGGATTCCGAACCACTAACAAAACAGCCATGTCACGGCCAAGAATCATACATGAAACATGTGGTACCAAAGGCCAGAGCGCTAGCCAATTGGCCGTCAGCGACACCCAGAATGATATTGTCTGAGACATTGTCTTAATAGAATAGGTTGAAAAATAATAAGTATTTAAGGACAAAATTTATGTTTAAGTTTACGGGAAAGAATGTCCTGTTTCGAAAAAGAATCTCTTAATATTTTATTTCATAATTAGCAGAAATTTATATCAGGATTCTTTATTATATATATATATATATATTTTCATCTATGTTCCTAAAATAATCGTTTCATTGTCGTTTCTTTTCCAACATCTATTCCCTATTCGTATTCTCAATATTATAAGCAAACTATATTATAAGTAAAATTTTCAATATTATCCAATGTTATGCAAATATCATTTTGACAATCCAATAATACAGTAATATGATTACATTAACGCGAATATATAGGAATTATAAAATATAGTTTTACTGAATAATGTTTCAAATTTGGTGCCTAAATTACATAAACATCATGCCATGAAATACACAACTGTAGTTCATGACATGATGTTGTATTCGTATGTGTTGTTGTGATTGCATTGTACTGCATGATGTTCATTCATTGTATGATGTTACGTTCATTGTATGATGTTACATTAATTGTATGATGTTGCCTGACTTTAAAAAAATAAACTGAAAAATAATAGAATTTAAATTATTAGTATTTAAATTAGGGAAAATTCTATTTTAAAGAAAGTTTTAAAAGAGAAAAATGCGTTCAAAAAGAATCTCTTTAGGTTATATTTCATAATTAACAAAAATATATATCACCATACTTTATCGTCATTTACATCTTTTTTATTCAAATAATCATTCCAGTCTTGCTTCTTTTCCAACATTTGTGACTTATTCATATTCTAAAATTTATATTTTTTTTCGTTTTTTTAAAACTGTTCAAGGTTTTTACCTGACGACGTTAATGGGCTCTATTTTCTCGTCATTACTAAGCGCTGACATCAAAAGTTACGCCGAGGGAAGACTCCAAAGCTGAATAAATTGCATTTCCGAAATGCACAAAATCCCTTTGCTCTTTCCGAGGAAGAACTGGTGAATACAAGATTAGGGATCGCAAAATGCTAATGTCATTCCAGAAAAGAGGAAGGTGAATCTATTTATTCACAGAAATGTTATCTATTCTGACAATCCTAGAAATTAAAACGAAATTTCAATTCCTTGTCCACGGTAGCATACAAAATAAATATTAATTTAAAACAGTACTTACTTTAGTAGCAGATTGAAACATTATCTCATAATTCGTTTAAAACAGTGAATTCGTTTCATCCAGTGTTTTAAAGGTACTATTTGATCTGCCTTTAACTTCTGATGTGTACATAAATCAATTTAGCACCTCAATGGATAAATTTAATGAATACCGAGTAGTTATTCGTAGCCTATTTAAAACGTTATTTTGTCATCGAGGTTCTTTTGAATGGAAATGATAGTATAGGTTTTAAATTTTAGTTTACATTGAAACATGTTATCAAAAATTATGTTATTTTAAAGATAGTTTTAGAAGGGAAAAATATGTGCTGTTTTGAAAAAGAATCTCTTAAGTTTACGCATCCTAATTAACAGAAATATAGTATATATATGTAGACTTCTCTACTAGTCTAGCAAATTTGTAACGGCCGGAGTGGGTGGTCTAGGGGTGTATTTCCAAACACATTAACGAAACGTTGTTTTTCTCTCAACAACGGACATTTAATGAAGCTCGGTTATATGTACAACGATATTTACATTAATTATTATTACATAACAGTCACTTTCTCTCGCTGCTTGACGAGCCCGATCCAATTTCGCCTCCTCCCTCGTTGACAGCCAGCGTTCTTCTCAAGCACCCATCTACGGGGTTTCTCTCCTTCTCCCAGGGCCAGAGTTCAAAGTCGAATACTGCCGCTACATGGCAAAAGCTTTGCGTCAAAGACACATATCAGTAATGTGTTGCCATCTGGTGATTAGCATACAAACAAATCCTACATATATATCAGGCTTCTTTATTATAATATATTTTAGATATTTTTTCATCTTTGTACTTATTAATATAATAAAGCCTGAGTTTAAAAGAAGCTGAAATATAATAAGAATTTAAGGAAAAAGGTACATTTTAAAGATAGTTTTAAAAAGGAAAAAAATGTCAATTGTCAAAAAACAATCTCTTAAGGTTTTATTTCATAATTAGCAGACATATATATCACTATTCTTTATTTTATTTTATATATATATATATATATATATATATATTCATTATTGCTTCTAAAATAGTCGTTTCAATGCCGTTTCTTTTTTAACATCTACTCCTCATTCGTATTCTCAAAATTATATTTTCGAATTTTTTTCAAAAACTTTTCGAGGGTTTTACCTGACGACATTAATGAGCTCAATTTTCCCTTCATTACAAAGCGCTGACATCAAACGCTACGCCGAGGGAAGACTCCAAAGCTGAATAAATTGCATTTCCGAAATGCACAAAATCCCTTTGCTCTTTCAGAGGAAGAACTGGCGAGTACAAGATTAGGGAACGCAAAATGCTAATGTCCTTTCAGGAAAGAGGAAGGTGAATTTATTTGTTCACCGAAAAGTTATCTATTCTGACAATCCTAGAAATTAAAACGAAATTTCAATTGCTTGTCCACGGTAGCATACAAAATAAATATCAATTGAAACAATAAAGACAACAATACTGACTTTGGAACCATTACCAAAACAATACTTACAATTCGTTTAAAATTGCGAATTTGTTTTGTTCAATGTTTTAAAAGTACTATTTGATCTGCCTTTGACTGCTGATGTCTACGTAAATCAATTTAGCCCCTCAATAGATAAATTTAATGCATACCGAGTAGTTCTTCGCAGCCTGTTTAAAATGTTATTTTGTCTTTGAGGTTCTTTTGAACGGAAATGATAATATATGTTTTAAATTTTCGTTTATATTGGAGCATGTTATCAAAGGAAACAATTTGAACTTTTTTTTTTTTTTTTTATTTATTTATTATTTTTTTTTTTTTGAACTTCTTTTTTTTGTGTAACTGGAAACAGAATCGAAAAATCAATTTATTTCTTTTATAAAGTTATAACATCAGTTCTTCTATATTCATTTATTTTATCAGCACATCCATATAAGACTTGATTGAGCAAAAGGCACACACATTTTCATAACAAAATAACTGTAAAACTATTAACGCTCTATAGTCATATTACATGGGACCCAGGGTTTAAAGTGGATTCCGAACCATTACAAACATCTGTGGCACAACCATGGATTAGAACCCTGAGCGCCAGGGTGCTAGTCACTTGGCCTTCAGGCCACGTGACGCGCATATAGGAATTATAAAACATAGTTTTGCTGAGTAATGTTAAAAATTTGGTGCTAAATTACAGTTATCCAGTATGATGCTATCTGAGTTTAATAGAATAAACTGAAAAATAAGAAGAATTTCGGGAATATTATATTTTAAAGATAGTTATAAGGGAAAAAATATTCTTTTCTTTACCAAGAACCTCTAAAGGTTTTATTTCATAATTAACAGAAATATATATCAAGTTTCTTTATTATAATTTACTTTACATATTTTTTTCCATCTTTGTTCTTAAAATAATCGTTTTAATGTCGTTTCTTTTCCAGTATCTATTCCTCATTCGTATTCTCAAAATTATATTGTCGTTTTTTTTAAACATTTCAAGGGGTTTTATCTGACAACATTAATGAGCTCAATTTTCCCTTCATTACTGACATCAAACGTTACGCCGAGGGAAGACTCCAAAGCTGAATAAATTGCATTTCCGAAATGCACGAAATCCCTTTGCTCTTTCCGGGGATGAACAGGCGAATACAAGATTAGGGATCGCAAAATGCTAATGTCATTTCAGGAAAGAGAAAGGTGAATTTATTTGTTCACTGGAAACTTACCTGTTCTGACAATCCTAGAAATTTAAAATGAAATTTCAATTGCTTGTCCACGGTAGCAAACAAGATAAATATTAATTTGAAACAATAAAGACAGCAATACTGACTCAGAACCAGAGTAAAACATTATCTACAATGCGTTTAAAATGCGAATTCGTTTCGTTCGGTGTTTTAAATGTACTATTCGATCTGCCTTTGACTGTTCATGTCTACATAAATCAATTTTCCACCTCAATGATTAAATTTAATGAATACCGAATAGTTCTTCGCAGACTATTTAAAACATTATTTTGTCTTTAAGGTTCTTGTGAATGGAAATGATAATATATGTTTTAAATTTTCGTTTACAATGGATCATGTTATCAAATTAATCAATTTGAACTTCTTTCAGCAGTATTTATTTACAATTTAAAACCTTGTGAAACACTTTCGTGTAACTTCCCACCAAATGTTTATTTAATTCATATAGCTATAACAATGTTAAACGATGGAAGGTACAAAGCAATCACAATGCACTCATAGAATTGTATCGTTTCTTATTCAATAATTATCATAATAATAATTAAAAATGTTTTTAATTATTGTTTGTTAAAAAGACAAAGAAT
The DNA here is from genome assembly GCA_021605075.1 of Caerostris darwini. Classification (NCBI taxonomy): domain Eukaryota; kingdom Metazoa; phylum Arthropoda; class Arachnida; order Araneae; family Araneidae; genus Caerostris; species Caerostris darwini. The sequence goes on from BPLQ01000249.1 coordinate 108,011, forward strand.
ATAATATATTAATATTAATATGATTATCCATGTTAATATATTAATATGATTATCCATTAATATGATGTCCAATAATATATTAATATGATTACATTATGACGAATATATAAGAATTAAAAGATAGTTTTGCTAAATATTGTTGAAAATTTTTGCCTAAATTAAATTTCATGACATGATGTTGCAATCTTATGTATCGTTGTGATTGTTTTGTATTGTATGATGTTCATTCATTGTATGATGTTGCATTCATTGTATGATGTTGTCTGAGTTTAAAAGAATAAACTGAAAAATAATAAGAATTTAGAGAAAATTATATTTTAAAGATAGTTTTGAAAGGAAAAAATATATCCTATTTTAAAACAGAATTTCTTAAGGTTTTATTTCATAATTAACAGAAATATATATCAGGATTCTTTATTATAATTTACTGCAAATATTTTTTTCATCTTTGTTCATCAAATAATAGTTTCAAAGTCGTTTCTTTCCCAACATTTATTCCTCATTCTTATTCTCAAAATTATATTTTATGTTGTATTTATTTAATAATGTTAAAAATTAGATGTCTAAATTACAGTTACCCAGTATGGTTTGATTTGTCGCTCTACGGTCATTTTGTGCATAATTTAGACTAATTAGAAAGGGACCTACAATTTAAGGTGGATTCCGAACCACTCACAAACATCCATACGACGGATGATTCAAACCTGAAACTCGTGGTACCAATGGCCACAGAGCTAGCCAATTAGCCATCATGGAGCGTTACCCAGTATGATATTGTCTGAGACATTGTCTTAACAGAATAAGTTGAAAAATAATAAGAATTTGGAGAAAATTCCATTTTAAAGATAATTTTAAAAGGGAAAAAATGTCCTGTTTCGAAAAAAGAATCTCTTAAGGCTTTATTTCATAATTAACATATATATATATATATATCAGGCTACTTTATTATAATTTACATCTTTGTCCTTAAAATGTTTCAATGCCATTTCTTTTCCAACATTTATTCCTCATTCTTATTCGCAAAATTATATTTGTGTCGTTTTTTTTAAAACTATTCAATGGTTTTATCTGACGACATTAATGAGTTCAATTTTTCCTTCGTTACTAAGCGCTAACATCAAACGTTACGCCGAGGGAAGACTCCAAAGCTGAATAAATTGCATTTCCGAAACGCACGAAATCCCTTTGCTCTTTCCCGAAAGGAACTGGCGAGTACAAGATTAGGGATCGCAAAATGCTAATGTCATTTCAGGAAAGAGAAAGGTGAATTTATTTGTTCACCGAAAAGTTATCTATTTTGACAATCCTAGAAATTAAAACGAAATTTCAATTGCTTGTCCACGATAGCATACAAAATAAATATTAATTTGAAACAATGAAGAAGGTACTGTCTTTAGAACATTACTTACAATTCGTTTAAAACTGTGAATTCGTTTCATTCAGTGTTTTAAAGGTACTATTTGATCTACCTTTGACTGCTGATGTCTACATAAATCAATTTAGCACCTCAATGGATACATTTAATGAATAGCGAGTAGTTCTTCGCATCATATTTAAAACGTTATTTTGTCTTTGGGGTTATTTTGAATGGAAATGATAATATACGTTTTAAATTTTCGTTTACATTGAAACATGTTATCAAAGGAATTAATTAGAACTTCTTTTAGCAATGTGTATTCACAATTCATAACTTTGTGAAAGACTTTTGTGTAACTTCTCATCAAGTGTTTATTTAATTCTATAACAATGTAAACAATGGAAAATGTGTTATTCCTCATAGTATTACTACTATTATACATAGTATTATTACATAGTATTTATTCGATGTGAATTGTTTTATCTACTTTTTATCATATTGCGATCCCAACTGAATTTTATTTGATATCACCATTGAATGAAAAATTTTCCCCGAAGTTATTTAATCTTCTCTTCCATATGATGTCCTGATGACCAATTGCCTAGCGCTGTAGCCTTTGGGCTTCAAGTTAGGAATTAGGAACAGACTTCAGATTAAAATCTTAGCGGAGGCATAGATTTTTGTTAGTTATTCGGAATCCACTTAAACTATAGTTCTCGGCCTAATTAGCCTAAATTGTGCAAAAAAATTCTATTCCATAAGGAATATTGAAATATAAGGAATATTGGCATACTGAAATTATGTTTCTACAATGTTAACAGTTTAAGAACCAAGTTGAATACACAAATATATGCATCTTTGAAAAATGTAACAATAAATAGCTAGAACATATTTATGCCTGATTATGTAAGGCATACTTTTATGATTGAAAAAAAAATTCAAGTTACTCGTCGTGTTTATTCTTTACAGCTTCTTGCAGATTGTGAAAGTGTGAATAAGCTGTACGTATTTAATTGAACTGTAAAAGGACCCAATATATCTCTTTTGGAGAAAATTCAAAATAACACTCAATAGTTGGGTCAATAAAAGTTGAATAGCTGCTTAGAAATATGTGTCAGTTGCCATATTAGAAGGTATTGTCTTCTGCTTTTCATTTAATTTAATTTTTTTTCGTTGCCTTTTGGTATTTTATTTAAAGTTATAAAACCTAACTTAAGTTTGAATAAAACCGAACAAATAATACTGAATAAAATAAAACTTATAATACTGAATAATATCATTAAACAATATTGAATAAAATGAAACAAAACAGACTCACTGAAAAAAAGGGTTTTTAAATTAAAGATATGTAGTATGTCAACGCAATACAAATCAAATTGCTTACTAAGAATGCAAAAAAGTTTCTAAGCGATTGAATGAAAATTCTTTAGAATCACTATTCATGACTTTTAGGTCTAAATTGTTGATTCTTGTTCTCAAAAAAAAAATCAAAATACATGCTTATCATCATTATGCTTATCAAAATACATCTCTATTATCAAATTCTGAACTGTTAAGTGAGGCATTCATTGCCTAATTTATTTAATTTCGAAATCGTAAACTAAATCTTTGGAAGAAACAACTTCAAGTCTAAATGTATCTTTTATTTTCAATATCAGGAAAGCATATCATCAAAGAATAATAAGAAAGAATGGCAATAGATTTGAGTACGTGGCCGTGAAAAATGCTTCTCGATATCTTTCTCTTGCAAAATAGCCTGTCCTATCCCACCTTGATCTGCTTTAAAATACCAAATCTCTTTCCTTACCACATACATATAATTTAACTCCATTTTCGGAATTATTAATGCACAGAGTACTTAATTACTACAGTTTAATCTTTATCACGTCCTTTCACAATCAGTTACGCCCGAGTTTAGTCGATTAAGGGAACTTCTTCTACAAACTTTTCGACGCGTCTCTTTAATTAAGTACAAACTTACAAAAGAAGATGGAAAAAAATATACATCTTCACAACTTTTGATTACAACTCCCTCCATGGTTCAAACATCTCTAATTCTTGGTCACTAGGCTTGTGCAATGAAGGCCATTGTTCCACCTGCTGTATGCGGCGAATTCAACGCCAAATTAAGACAGCAACGTATTGCGTGACTCCAGATGTGCAATTAGATCCCCGGTACTACTAGTTTTCTGACTAATGACTTGGCGTAGAGCCACTAGATGTGTTTTTGAGTACCAAGAGATGGGTGTCGCTATTAGGAAGGGGTCAATGTAATCAATTCCGATCGATTTTTTTGTGGAGGGGGAGGCTTTATTAAACATCAATGGTCTATGGAAGGTGATATGGAAGTTCTTAATTTAAGATTTCTTGGGAAAGTGAACCATTGATTTCTTTTTGATGTGCGTGAAGATTTGCAAGAATATCGGGATAAAAAAACTTTTAAAACATGCATTAAAGTTTTCGATGTATGAATGCATAGTACTTAGTATTAATTTTATCCTTTTTACAGAAATGGCAGGTTGCCCCAATATAATGCATATGTATAAAGTAATCAGATTTGGAAATAAGAGTTACTAAAATATGCTTACAAATGACAAAAAGGTAGAAATTGATGCAGAAATTTCAGATAATAGATTAGAAAAATATGATTAATCCTAATTGCAGATTGCAGATGGTATGGAAACCATCTGCAATTCTAAATTACAGATCGTATGGAAACACCTACTGACGTAGAAGTGCAAAAAGATATATTACAGGAATTTTTAGTGTGATATAGGCGTCGCTGTTTGCTATTGATACGAATTGTGTTGGAAGTAAACTATTTAATATAAATGGTACAGTTACAGATAAGATACCAAATGAGTAATAGTACAAAATTATCGATTAAGTGTTTATATCTTAGTAATGTATTACTTATAGAGTTGGAAAATGTCAGTGTGAAAGGAAGAAGTCAAACAAGGATCTGCGAATAATGGCACAAATTCTTGCCTGAAATGTAAATTTGCAGCTTAGAAAACAATAATAGATTTAAACACCGATCAAGAAAATCCCATTTAGATTTTAATAGCCACATTGCTAAGTGAAAACTCTTTATTAAAGACATTATTGCCAAAAACGCATAAAGTTGTGCAGAGAACATCCAAACTAGAACTTGGTGTAATTTTGTCTGAAGAATCTTCTTTCACTTTGTTTCCCATCACATGAAGAGTTTGTTTGACAACATCCAGCAGAAACTTTCCATCCTAATACTGGATTTCAAGCGTGGAGGAGGATTTTTGGGACACTGTTTCTTGGTATTCTATAGGAACAATAGTCCCTCTAAAGGCTCGGATAAAAGCTCAAACCTATTTGAACTTACTCTAGGAACCCGTTGTTTAATCAGTAGTGTAAACAATCTTCAACACCAGTGGTGTCAACAATCTTCCTTTGTGGCAGTCCCTGTTTTATCGGATAATGCTCCCATTCATAGAAATAAAGTCATCCCAGTTGATTTAATAAATATGGGGATTATATGAAACAGTTGCAATCACCAGACCTTAACGTTATTAAACCTATTATGGCAATATTTTAAAAGATAAGTGAGAAAACAATTTTCTCCGCCTTCATCTGTAGTGGAATTGGCAGATCTTAAGTGAGAAACCTACATACATCTATTACAGGGCCTGAATATCCGATGTCTGGTGCTCGGTGTTTCGAGTTCGAGTTCCGGCAGTGTCATGGATGTCTGTAGGGTTCGAAATCCACTTTAAGCCGTATCTCCGGTCTCATAAGTCTGTAAGAATGTCAAGGAATGCAATCATCTTGCAATTAAAGCTCATTTTTCTATCTACATGATGTGAAATCGTGCTTTTTCTTTCGAATTTTTTTGAAACTTTGTATCACAGAGGCAGGGTTCCATAGGCAACTTTTCTATATTCTGAAAGAAGGTTCTTGTCCTGCACAGTTTATGCGGTATTGTTCCAAACATGCTGTACAGTCTGAAAATTCAAACTCAAGCTTCAAACATATAAAAGTAAGCACAAAGAGATCCTCCCCAAACCGTATAGGGGAAACTCAGCTCTAGGCACAGTGATACGGTGTAGTCGTAATAGTACATCTATTACAAGTAAAATTGTTGCTACTAGTAATGTTCATAATTGATGCTTGTTATGCTCACGCTAACACCAAATTAATAAAAATAATAATTAGCATTCCAAATAATTATGACAGAGTATAATGCATGAATTTTGTTGCATGAATTTTTGGTGGTGAAACATTTTCAACTTGATTTTGAGAACATACGAGACAATCTTAGGAATATGAAGATGTAAATTTAAAATTTTAGCATTATTTTCTTTAGTCAAATAAAACATTTGTATGATATTCATTCAACTTTCTGTTTTTATGTACATTACTAAAAGTTAAGGTGCAGTAAAATTTTGTATTTCGAGACAGACTGTGTTAAAGACTTAATGTTACGAATAATGAGCAATTCAAAAGAGTACTTTGCTGTAGGTAAAACAAAAGACAGGAGGTCGTTAAATACAAAAATCTGAATCTGATAAACCTAGAGAAGAAAAATTCTAAGAAAAAATCAGATAACTGATCTTTTAACGTATGGGTCGTCGAACTTTTTCGATCATCTCTTGAGACCCTTTAAGAGTCTCTTGACTTTTCGCCGACCTCTTCCGTTTTGTTATTACGTAATTATGTGAAGGCAAGCAAAAAAATGCTTATATAATTTTTTAATCCACTAACTTTTAAAAAAGTTTATTTTATATAATAAAGTAAATATTTTAATATTATCTTCCCATTATAGAGATTTTTTTCTTTGATCTACTTAATGTTTTGAGTTATACGGGAGAGATAAATTATAGGGATAATTTATAACAAAATAAAAAAAATTTATGTAACAAAATAAAAATGACAAAAATGGGTAATATTTCGGCTGCAGCAACTCGACGGGGCATGTCAACCAGCATTAATATAGCACTTATAAATCTTATTTTATATATGTCCCATAAATTTATAAACAGATATTATGTTCTTATAATACAACATTGTCATCCATAAAAATATATGAAGTATGAATCCTTCCAAATGAACCGTGTATATTCATAACAAGCGATGTCGTTCTGTCAGTAAAGGCACTCGAGTCGGTCTTCGGCTGGAATAGCCCAAGAAAGCCAAATTTCTCCGCACAGTTCTAACAGACAATCTTGTATAAACTTGTCTGTTAGAATTTATATAACTTATTAACATGAGCTGAAGGTATACCCATTTAGTTGCATTGTTCAAAGATAAGTCAAACTCATTAACGTGTTTTAAAATTAACATATTCGTGTATAAACCTTTTATATAACTTATTAACATGATCTGAAGGTATACGTTAGTTGCATGAGATAAGTCAAACTCAATAACGCGTTTTAAAATTTAACAGATACGACTTCTGTCTTCAGATTTTCAAGTAAATAAACTTTTGGATGACTGTATTGCACTAAGTTCATTATTTGTTTAAGTGAGATTTTTAATTTATTTAATTAAAGTATTAGTTCAAAAGGCGAACTGAACTAAAACTCCCCATATTTATGCCGAGTTTGGTTTTTAAATCTATAGGTTAGAATATATTTTCATTGGAGCTTAGATGTTCGCCGTATTGGATATCCTTCATATTCATACCATTCAAGACCAATGTTGTCCTGTGCTGTTCTTTTGAACTTACTGGAACTGATATATATATTTTTTTTTTTGGGGGGGGAGTTTGCAAGCAAAGATAATAATTACCTATTATACCTATTGCTGTTTGGAAAAATTATTAATTCAATCTCTAACCAATTAATTATTTATTCCTTAGTTTGCCAGACCCGTGACTCAGTGACAACGTGTGCATTAGAGATTCAATCTGATGGGCTGCTTTTTGTAGACACTGTTTCAAAAAATGAGGAGAATCGATAGCGTTTGTGATGCTCAACATTCTGCCTCGTTGGTAGGGACTACTACTACTACCACTACACCACACCACATCACTGCACCTAGATCTGAGTTGCCCCGTTATTCGGACAACCTGGTGGGCGTTTTCCGGGTTTACTCCCATACGATACGTAAATGCAGCGTAGTTCCTCTTAAAAGTCCTTGCGAAAGGTATTGCCCTCCTTTTTTAGCTACTCAAAGTCAGACTACTACATAAGGATGCCCCATCACAACAGAAGCTGCCCCTTTCCTCCCATCCATTAGTAGATAACTCATGGGATGTCCGTCCTGCATTGCAGGATATTAAGGATTAAACACAACGTTTCTTATTTTTGTAATAATAATTCATTGTCACACCTTATTACCACAAGCAAAATTATTTTAAGAAGTAAATAATAAGATTTATATGACATTAGCTTTTTTTTTGTTAAAAATAATTTTTTATAGCTTTTTTGTTGTTGTTGTGTTAAATTTCTATATAAATTCTATTTATTAGCCAGCAAAATTCTTATTTACGAAAAAAATTAAAGAATATTTAATCAAAATTTCTGCCTTGTAACTATTTTGTGTATTTTATTGCTCTGAAAAAATTTCCAGTTTTTACACGATTTTATTTTTATATAGAGATCAACAGCACATCATCTATAAAATAAAAAAAAATCAATTTAATCAGTGAGGATAAAATAATTAAGCTACTCATAAACGATTTATGGCGCAGATAATTGTTCCCTTGCACGAATCGTTAAATTCTGTAATAATATGCTCAAATTACACATATGACTTACCGCAATATGAGAGAGGTAAAATTACGCGATGAATAAACTCTATGAAGTTATGGAATAGCTACCAAATGTCACATTCGCCTGAGAGGCAGGATTTAATTTCATCCGATTACCATGTAATCCATGAGAACGGAACAGAATTTCTGAAAAGGGGTGATTTAATAAATTAATGTTAATGAATTAGAATAAACCAGCAAATATGACCAGCTGCAGTGAAATGGTATTTTTAAAATTTTGTAAATTTAATAAAAAAAGATAGTAGGAAAAGGTTGAAAGAAATTTAGAAATAATTTTCAAAAAAATATGTTCAATTTAAATTTCATCATTCGTTTGTTGTTTCTTATCCCATTTGGTAAACAGCAACATCTAGGCCAATCCAAGAACCCGTGTGGTCTCATGGAAGGAGGAAAATGGAGAGCAGCTTCTGTTGGAATGGAGCACCCGTAGGCAGACATCTGACTTGGCTCCGTGATGCTGAAGAAAGAGGACACTGTTTTCTGTTAAAATTTTTAGGGAGAACTAACCCGCATTTGCGTATCGTAAGGGAGAAACCCGGAAAACTTCCTCCAAGTAGTCCGACTCACGAAGCAAGAAGCTGATCATTCAGAATGCCATCGAGTCTCCTCGGTTTTTGAAACAGTGTTCTACAACAAAGCCGCCAGCGAATTAAACCTCCGCCCTAATGCTCATCAGCTCTGGTAGACACTGTATCAAAAAACAACATGATTCGGTGCAGTTTGTGATGTTCAGTCTCTTGCCTCATGAGTCGGAATACCTGTTGGAAGTTTTCCGGGTTTCCCCCCATACGATATGCAAATGTGATGTAGTTCGTCCTAAAAGTCCTCCCTGGAGGCACTGCCCTTCTTCTTTAGCGACTCGGAACCAAGTCAGACTTCTATCTACGGGTACTTCATCACAATAGAAGCTGCCCCCTTACCATCCATCTATGAATAGACTACTGATGGAATGTCCGTCTTGCACTGCAGTTTACTGACGATTAGTCACAACAACAACATATATTTATGTTCCTCAGCTCTAGGCACAGTAATGTGGTGGGGTGTAGCAGTAGTAGTAGTGTATTTATGTTCATATATAGTAGAATCTTTATGTCTGAAAAATAAGACACTGAATATTTTTTACGTACACATACATTTTGCCTCTATATAGGTTTTTTTTTTTTTTGTTTCAATCCAGAATAATCTCTGATCTTTCATTAAGAGCATTAATATTTGCGATAGCATGCGTTGATGAAGATCTATTAATGTGCTTTCTGGTTTTAAAAAAATTAAACTGCTGTCATGTCCCTTTGTAAGCAAAAAAAAAAAAAATATTGAATCTAGATTTTTTTTTCCAATGTACTTAGACAGAATAGAAATCTTTAAAGCAAGTCCTTTTTACATTTTATTAAAATCCCTTTCATTTCCGAGTCTGCAGAATTTAATTCTTACAAAATACTAACTTAATTTACTAGTTAATTGACCCAATTAACTAATTGAAAATAACTGGAAAACATATCAAAATTTTATCCACAGATTTAAGATTTATATTATGTCAATGAATGAACTATTTCGTCCTACAAGAGCCCTTTCACAGGACAGGCTGGGGTCACATTGAACAAGTAACAGTGTGATCGATTAATGCGACTAACCATATATGTCATATTCCACACCGTGATAAGAGTCATAAATATTATCAGTGAAATCAGCAGTATTTCCACGTTATCACGTTTTGTCACTCCACATTTTGTATTTTCTGCTTTGAAATGGGTGCTAGGCATTTGTTTATTTTCTGTTTCAGAAACTGTTATAATAGTTTTTCAGATGTATTTAGGTAACGTTCATAATAAAATGTTGCCCTTTCAAATGTTCTGTTTAAAGTCGTTATAAAAATGTATTTATTCGACTTTTATCAGCTAATGTTTCATCTATTTTTCGGGAAAAACAGAGATTAAAACCCTATTACTCTTACTAAATCCATTACAGATTGTTTTCCATATATTATAATTAAATGATAGCTAATATTATTCTTACTTAATCCCTTATAGATTGATTTCAATATATTATAATTAAATAGTTACTATTACTCTTACTAAATCATTACAGATTGTTATCAATATATTAAAGTTAAATATGAATCCTTTAGCAAGCTTTTGAAGGCATTAGAATAATGTAGTTAATACATCTCAATTCTACTCATATATTAGTTAATATATTTATTCGGAAAATATCTGTATATATATATATTAGAAAATTTTTTTTTAAATTATACTACAATTGATGTTTAGTTTAAAATAATACTACTATTAATGTTAATGTTTTAATTAATACTTACAATTATTGTTATACTACAACTAAAATTTTAAAATTATACTACAATTAATTATTATTAGAATAATCTATTGCTAATTATCAAAGATTTATTGACGATATCATATATTTAAAGGTAAGTTAAATAAATGAATATGAATTGCTTTTGAATGCATTTATGACTACAAAAAGAAGAAAAAGTTCTATCTCTAAAGTTAAAAAAAGTCTATTACTAAATTTGAGTTAAAAGTTTTCGATACTTTAAAATTTTATTTTATTTAATTCTGCAAAAATAAAAAATGCTCAATAAATCAAAGAATAATTATCTTATTACCATATTGCATTCAAATAAAATTTAAATACAGTGGGAATTATTTAAAATCTGGAATTTAATGTATATATTAAGATATTCTTACAAAATTCCCTTCTAATTAATGTAATTACAAGAATAAAAATAAACTGAGAATAATTTTGTATGTAATAATTCTTTTAAAATATTATTATCATGCAATGTCTCTGTCTATACTAGACCTATAACGGCTTCAAGAAGAGGGCCACCTTCAGGTTCATGGGAACAGGGAACACTTTAATTTTTATTTACAAACATTATATATATATATATATGTTCAAGTCTCAAGTTCTCAAGTCTATGACGAATCTAATTTAGCCAGTCTGTGGCAGACCTTAATTATCACACGACGTGATGCTCAAAACCACAAGCGGCTCACTTTGTAAATAGGAGGAATCTCCTGCTTGTCAACTCGTCTCAGAACACACTAATTCCTTCTGCGGAAACCTCCCTTTAAGAAAATCCGTCTAGGGAGAGGGTCACCTTCCCTCACTTCTCATTGGAGTGGGCACTTTCTCAGCCTATGGTCTATCACCAGTCACGAACTCATGATGTAATCCATACCCCATCTGTAATTGTTTCGACCTGTAAACGTCGCACAGGCAATCGCTAATTTCATGATGTATCATTATCCACAACACTCATTATCTGCTGTCAGATTTGAGTGACAAGTTGTTCTCATTACATCAAGACAGCAATTTCATGTAGTATAAATATTCAAGACACAGCTTATCTGCTGCCAGGTTTGAGGGATAGGTTATTATTATACACTTATTAAAGAATATACATTCATTTTTCCTAGGAATTAAAGGCTATATCTTTTCTAGTGAGAAAATAAATTCACTAGCATAATAAATTGACTTTTAGAAATATAATAAAGAAATATATAACAATAATGTATACATCAAAAGACGTCCTTTCAAAGGAATTATCAGGCTTTTTTATTTTTAAATATTTAGAACATCAGAATTTAATGAACATTTATTGCAATTATAAATATTATATTTATTATTATTTATCTGCAATTTTGAATTTATTTTGAGCAATATGTTATGTATTCCATAAAGCCATTAATATTCACATGTCTGAATATTCGTCAATTATCTTTTTTGTAGTGAAATTATTTATATTGACAACAAAACAATTTTCTATATGTATCATTCAATGCATCTACCTCATAATTTAATAAAACTGGTGATATCCATTCCATAAGATATTTAAAGTCCTTTAAATATTTATTTAACAGAGAAATGTTTCCCACCAGATTATAAGAATACTTCCATTTTCCAATATTTTTTTTATAAACACGTTCGAACCTACTACAAGAAGATTATCACTGGAAATTTCATTTTACTTTTTCGTTAAAGAAATAAATAATATTTTCTCCAGTTAAAATACATAAAACATTTATGGCTGAAAATAATCATAATTGATTCAATCTTCACTTTAAACCAAAGATACAAATCTCTGGTGGCCAAGCATAGTGAAGAGAAAGTGAATAAAGATATTGTAATGCAATTTAAAAGCTTTCTTTATGTTCTTCAAAACAAAATAATAAGTAATGCAGTAATAAAGTAATGCAAACTATGTATTATTCATCTTAAATCGTTTTGAAAATGGAACTGAAAAAATTCTCGAAATCTAAAAAGATAGAACTACAAAACATGTTTGGCTGGCTTTTAAGAAATGTTCACAAATTCTTTCCGCATAAAAGGTTATCTAAAAAAACTATGCAAAAAAAAAATAATAATAATAAAACTATGCAAATAAAAAAAATTTTATATTGAACAATGTCTTTTTCGTAAAAGGGTTTTCCGGACCAAATCATTAAATTGAAAAGGATTTAAGGCGCTAAAAAATAAGGACAGATAGTTACAGGTAGAAAAACGTGTTCTATTTGCTTTCCCTTAGCCGTTGCGTATAAAGAAATTTAGCTTGTCAAATCCGATAACTAGTTTTAGAAATTTCAATTTATTTCTTTGGGTTTTACGGTAATGATTTAAAATTTCTATTAAAGAATTCTAATTCATGAATGGTGAATTTATTATTGTGATGCTGTTCTTTTGCTGTGATGTTGTTCTTGTGAGGAAGAACAATTCTAATCTTCTTTGTTTGGAATGTGCAGAGTAATAAAGAACGCATTCAATAGTAATGCTCCAATTTATTTAAAGTGACTATTCGAATAATTCAACGGTTAGTTTTTAAGTTGCTAGAATCCTTCAATTTCCTGTTGTTTTATTTGTAAGATACAAATCTCTGGTGGCTAAACATAGTGAAGCGGAAGAGAATGAAAAAATTGTAATTTAATTTAAAAGCTTTATTTTCTAAGAACAAAATAATAAGACGCAAACTAAATCCTTAAAAAAAGTAATACAGAATGTGTATTATTCATCGTTAATGAAAACTTAAATCGTTTTCAAAATGGAACCAAAAAGAATTCTCGAAATCTAAAAAGACAGAACTAAAAAACATGTTTGGCTGGCTTTTAAGAAATTTTCTCAAATTATTTCCGGTTGGATAGGTTGTTATTATGAACTTCTTAAAAAATATACATTCCGTTCCCCTGGGAACGAAATGCTATATCCCTTCTCGTGACAAAAATGCAAATTATAATACTTGAATTTGACGTCGATTCACTGAAAACAGTGATAAAACATTCTTAATAAACTGAACTTTTAGAAATATAATAAAGAAATATATAATAATAATGCATACATAAAAAGGGGGCCTGAATGGCCGAGTGGCTAGCGCTCTGGCGCTCGGTACCACAGGTTTCGGGTTCGAGTCCCGGCGGTGCCATGGTTGTTTGTAGTGGTTCGGAATCCACTTTAAAAAGTAGGTCCCGGTCTAATAGGATCGTAGAGCTTTGCGGGGGCATTGTTACTCCGTGGCTTGTGAGTACGTCTGCGCAGCACTTGCCTTAAGGCATCCAAAGACCCAGCTGCATTAGAAAGAAAAAAAAATAATGTATACATAAAAAGATGTCCTTTCAAAGGTATTATCAGTCTTTTTTATTTTTAAATATTTAGATGCATCAGAATTTTAATTAAGATTTACTGCAATTATAAATATTATATTTATTATTATTTATCTGTAATTTTGAATATTTTAATCAATGAGTTATGGATTTCTTACCGACATTAATATTCACATATCTGAATATTCGTCAATTATATTTTTTGTAGTGATGTTATATTGATAATCAATTTGCTTTATGCGGCATGCAATGCATCTCCCTCATAATTTAATAAAATTGTGATATGTATTCCATAAGTTATGTAAAGTCACTTAAAAATTTATTTAAGAGAGGAAATGTTTCCCACTAGATTATACAAAAATTTCCCTTTTCCATAAACATCAAATTTTCAAATCAAATCTTTCAAATTTTTCCAAAACATCAAATTTTCCCATTCCATAAACATTTTCCATATTTCCCTTTTTTTTATAAACACATTTCGAATAAACTGCAAGAAGATTATCGCTGAAGATTTCATTTTACTTTTAAAGAAATAAATATGTGTTCCCAGTTAAAATACATAGAAAATTTATGGTTAAAATTAATCATAATTGATGTAATCTTCACTTTATACCGAAAATACAAATCTCTGGTGGCCAAACATAGTGTTTAATTTAGAGGAAGAACAATTCGAATCTTCATTGTCTGGAATATACAAAGTAATAAAGTTCTTGCTCAACAATAATGTTGCCTGGAATATACAGAGTTTAATTCAACAATAATTCTCCGAGATTTATTAGAGATGCTATTTAAAGAGATAATTCGAATAATTCAACAGTTTGTTTTTTAGTTTCTATTCCACAAAGAATCCTTGAATTTCCAGTTCTTTTGTTTGTAAATTAAAATTTAAAGACATGCCAGCCATTTTCTTCCTTATTGAAAATTTTTTCTACCTAAACGATGTTTAATTCAGAATTTTGTTTTTGAATCGGAATGAAATAACAAATTACGGAAATTGGAACCCATTCTAATTAAAAATCAAAGTTTAACTGTTGAAAATATTTAAATAATTTTTTCTTGTCTTATTCGCTGAATTGTTATTGTTGTTAGACAAAATTATTAGGTAGTTAGTGCAATTTAATCAAGCTACGTTATCTTTAAGGATAAATATGTCAATTTTATAATTACATTTCAATTAATTCATTATTTTTGTCTTTTATTTTATCGTGAAATCTATTATATTTTTTGTGCGAGGATTATGTGAGTGACAGGTCGTAATTATGCACTTGTTAAAGAATATACATTCCTTTCCCCTGGGAACGAAATGCTATATCTCCTCTCGTGACATAAATGCTACAATAATAATACTTGAATTAGACGTCGATTCACTGAAAAAAAATGATAAAAAATTCTTAATAAACTGACTTTTAGAAATATATTAAAGAAATTTATAATAATAATGTATACATGAAAAAATGCCTTTCAACGGAATTACCAAGCTTTTTTATTTTTAAATATTTAGATATGTCAGAATTTTAATCAATATTTATTGCAGTTATAAATACTATATTTTTTATTATTAGTTATCTGCAATTTTGAACTTTTTTTGTGCAATATGTTATGGATTCCATAAGACCATTAATATTCACATATTTGAATATTCGCCAATTATCTTTTCTTTAATGAATTTAGTTGACAACAAAAAAATTTGTTTTATGTGGCAAGCAATACAACTTTTAATATTCACATATTTGAATATTCGCCAATTATCTTTTCTTTAATGAATTTAGTTGACAACAAAACAATTTGCTTTATGTGGCAAGCAATACAACTTCCACATAAATTAATAAAAGTTGTGATATCTATTCCATAAAATATGTAAAATCACTTAAATATTTATTTTAGAGAGAAAATCCTTCCCGTCAGATTAAACGAATATTTCCCTTTTGCAAGATTTTTTTTATAAACACGTTTGGATAAACTACAAGAAGATTATCACTTGAAAATTTCGTTTAACATTTTCTTAAAAATAAGTAAATACTATTTGTTCCCAGTTAAAATACATAAAACATTTATGGTTGAAAATAATCATAATTGATGCAATCTTCACTTTAAACCAAAGATACAAATCTCTGGTGGCCAAACATAGTGGAGCAAAAGAGAATGAAAAAATTGTAATGTAATTTAAAAGCTTTATTTTCTAAGAACAAAATAATAAGCACAGCAAACTAAATCCTTAAAAAAAGTAATGCAGAATATGTATTATTCATCGTTAGTGAAAACTTTAATCGTTTTCAAAATGGAACCAAAAAGAATTCTCGAAATCTGAAAAGAGAGAACTAAAAAACATGTTTGGCTGGCTTTTAAGAATTGTTCTCAAATTCTTTCCGCATAAAAGTTTACCTAAAAAAACTTTGCACACAAAAAAAAAAGAAATAAAAAAATTTCATAGTTAACAATATATTTTTTGTAAAAGGGTTTTCCGAACCAAATCATTAAATTGAAAAGGATTTAGGGCGCTAAAAAATAAGAGCAAATAGTTACAGGTAGAGAAACGTTTTCTATTTGCTTTCCCTTAGTCGTTGTGTACGAAAAAAATTTAGTTCGTCAAATCCGATGACTTCTTGTAGAAATTTCAATTTATTTCTTTGGGTTTTCCGGTAACGATTTAAAATTTCTATTACAGAATTTTAAATCAGGAATGATGTATTTATTATTTGAAGCTGGTTGATTTAGAAAAAGAACAATTCGAATCTTCTTTGTCTGGAATATACAGAGTAATGAAGTTCTCATTCAAAAATAATGTTTCAATTTATTTACAAAGGTTATTCGAATAATTCAACAGTTTGTTTTTAAGTTTATACTCCACACAGAATCCTTCAATTCCCATTTCTTTTATTTTTAAATTAAAATTTAAAGATGTGCCAGACATTTTCTTCCTTATTGAGAATATTTTATGAGATTTTTCTTCTTTATTGAGAGAATTTTCTTCATAAACGAGGTTTGATTCGGCATGTTTGTATTTGATTCGGAAGGACAGAATAAATTACGAAAATTGAAACCTATTATTAATTGTTTAAAACATCTAAAATTAAGTTTTGATATTTTTATTATCTCATTTGTTGGATAGTTATTGTTGTTACACAAACATTACGTAATTAGTGCAATTTTTCTCAAGCTACATTATCTGTAAGATAAATATGTCTATTTTAAAATTAAATTTCAATCAATTAATTATATTTGGCTTTTATTTCATCGTGAATTTTATTATGTTTTTATGTCAGTATTATATGAGTGATAAGTTGTTATTATACACTTGTTAAAGAATATACATTCCTTTCCCCTGGGAGCGAAATGCTATATCTCTTTTCGTGATAAAAATGCTACAATTATAATATTTGAATAAGACGTCAATCCACTAGTAAAAATGATAAGCAATTCTTAATAAACTGACTTTCAGAAATATGATAAAGAAATGTATAATAATAATGTATAAAACCAAAAGATGTCCTTTGAAAAGGAATTATGAGGCTTTTTTATTTTTAAATATTTAGATACATCTGAATTTAATAAATATTTATTGCAATTATATATATTAAATTTACTATTATTTCACTGCAATTTTCAATTATTTTGAGCAAGATGTTATGGAATCCATAAAGCTATAAATATTCACGTGTTGTGAATATTCGTCAATTATCTTTTTGGTAGTGAAATACGTTATATTCATAACAAAACAAGTTGCTTTATGTTGCATGCAATGCATCTTCCTCATAATTTAATAAAACTTGGGATATTTATTCCATAAAATATGAAAAGTCACTTAAATATTTATTTGAGGAAATGCTTCCTACCAGATTTTACGAATATTTCCCTTTTCCAAATTTTTTTTTATATATAAACACGTTCGGATAAACTAGAAGAAGATTATCACTGAAAATTTCATTTCACTTTACCTTAAATAAATAATATTTGTTCCCAGTTAAAATATATAAAACATTTATGGTTGAAAATAATCATAATTGGTGTAATCTTCACTTTAACACAAATCTCTGGTTAACAAACGTAGTGGAAGAAAGTGAATAAAGAAATTGTAATGTAAGTTAAAAGATTTCTTTATTTTCTTCAAAACAAAATAATAAGCACAACAAACTAAATCCTTGCAAGAAATGTAATGCAGAATATGTATTATTCATCGTAAGTGAAATCTTTAACCGTTTTCAAAATGGAACCGAAAAGAATTCTCGAAATCTAAAAAGATAGAACTAAAACATGTTTGGTATGGCTTTTAAGAAATTTTCTCAAATTCTTTCCGCATTCTTTAAAAGGTTTTTTCAAAAAATTTTCTTTGCACACAAAAAAGTAAATAAAGGAAATAAAAAAAAAGTTTTAGTGAACGATATCTTTTTCATAAGATCTTCTTTTTCTTTCACATTAGAACAAGACACTAATTACATGTAGTATAAATATCCACGACACTGCTTATCTGCTTTCAGTTATGGGTTGTTATTATGCACTTTTTAAAGAATATACATTCTTCCCCCTGGGAAAAAATGCTATATCTCTTCACGTGTGAAAAAATGTTACAACCATAATATTGGAATTAGATGTCGATTCACTGGAAAAAATAATAAACAATTCTTAATAAACTGGCTCTGAGATATATAATAAAGAAATATATTATAAGATTGTATACTTAAAAATACTTATTCATCTGCAATTTTGAATTATTTTGAGCAATATGTTATGTATTCCATGACTCCATTAATATTCACATGTCTGAATATTCGTCAATTATCTTTTTGCAGTGAAATTAGTTATATTGATATCAAAACAATTTGTTTTATACGGTATAGAATGTATCTCCCTCATAATTTAATAACACTTGTTAAATCTATTCTGTAAAGTATGTAAAATCACTTAAATATTTATTTAAGGCAGTAAAAGTTTCCCATTGTATTATACGAATATTTCCCTTTTCCAAGATTTTTTTTTATAAACACTTACGGATAAACTACAACAAGATTATCACGGAAAATTTCATTTTACTATTTCTTTAAAGAAGTAAATAATATTTGATCCCCAGTTAAAATACATAAAACATTTATGGTTGAAAATTAATCATATTTGATGTAATCTTCACTTGAAACCGAAAACACAAATCTCTGGTGGCCAAACATAGTGGAGAGAAATAGAATAAAGAAATTGTAATATAATTTAAAGACTTTTTTATTTTCTTCGAACAAAATAATATATACAACAAACTAAATCCTTAAAAGAAATGTAATGCAGACTATGTATTATTCATCGTTAGCGAAAACTTTAATCGTTTTCAAAATAGAACCGAAAAGGATTCTCGAAATCTAAAAAGATAGAAAGCATAAAAGGTTATCTAAAAAAACATTTGCATAAAAAAGAAATACATAAAGGAAATAAAAAATTTTATAGTGAACAATATCCTTTTCGTAAAAGGGTTTTCTGAACCAAATCATTAAATTGAAAAGGATTTAGGGTGCTAAAAAAATAAGAACAAATAGTTACAGGTAGAGAAACTTCTTCTGTTTGATTTCCCTCAGTCGTTGTGTATGAAGAAATTTAGCTCGTAAAATCCGATGACTTGTTTCAGAAATTTCAATTTATTTCTTTGGGTCAATTAAAATTGGTTGTTAATTAAAATTTAAAGACATGCTAGCAATTTTCTTCCTTATTCAGAGATGTTTCTACCTATACGGTATTTGATTCGAGATCAAAAAATAAATTATGATGATTGAATTCGAATTCTAATTAAAAATCAAAATTTAACTGTTGAAAATATCTAAAATTATGTTTGAATATTTTTAATATCTTATTCGTTGCATTGTTTTTGTTGTTTGACAAACAAATTAGGTAATTAATGCAATTTTTTAGTTACGCTTTCTTTAACGATAAATATGTCAATTTTATAATTATATTTCGATTAATTACTTATTTTTGCCTTTTATTTTATCGCGAAATCTATTATATTTTTTTGTGAGGCTTATGTTAGTGATAGTTTGTTATTATAAACTTGTTAAAGAATATACATCCCTTTCCCCGGGAACGAAATGCTAAATCTCTTTTCGTGACAAAATGCTTCAATTGTAATATTTGAATTAGACGTCGACTAAATGAAAAAAAAAAAAATGATAAACGATTCTTAATAAATTGACTTTTAGAAATAATGAAATATATAATAATATTAACGTATACATCAAAAGAATCCTTTCAAAGGAATTTACAGGTTTTTTTTATTTTAAAATATTTAGATACATCAGAATTTAATGAATATTTATTACAATTATAAATATTATATTTAATATTATTTATCTACAATTTTTAATTATATTGAGCAATATGTTATAGATTCCATAAAAGCCATTAATATTCACGTGTCTGAATATTCATCTCTTTTTGTAGTGTCAATTTGCTTTATGCGACATGCAATGCATCTTCCTCATAATTTAATAAAACTAGTGATATCTATTCCATAAAATATGTAAAGTCACTTACATATTTATTTAAAAGTAGAAATGTTTCCCACCAGATAATAAGAATATTTCCCTTTACCAAACATTTTTTTTTATATATAAAAACGTTCGAATAAACTACAAGAAGATTATATCTGGAACTTTCATTTCACTTTTTCTTTTAAAGAAATAAATAATATGTGTTCCCAGTTAAAATACATAAAACATTTATGGTTGAAAATAATCACAATTGATGTAATCTTCACTTTAAAACCAAGATACAAATCTCTGGTGGCCAAACATAGTGAAGCGAAAGAGAATTAAGAAATTGTAATGTAATTTAAAATCTCGATTTTCTTCAGAATAAAATAATAACAACAAACTAAATCCTTAAAAAAATATAATGCAGAGTATCTATTATTCATCGTTAGTGAAAACTTTAATCGTTTTCAAAATGGAATTGAAAAGAATTCTCGAAATCTAGCAAGATAGAACTAAAACATGTTTGGCTGCCTTTTAAGAAATTTTCTCAAATTCTTTCCACATAAAAGGTTACCTAAAAAGACTTTGCACAAAAAAAAAATAAAGGAAATAAAAAAATTTCATAGTGAACAATATCTTTTTCGTAAAAGGGTTTTCCGAACCAAATCATTAAATTGAAAAGGATAAAGAAATAAGAACAAATAGTTACAGGTAGCGAAACGTGTTCTATTTGCTTTCCCTCAGCCGTTGTGTACGAAGACATTTAGCTCGTCAAATCCGATGACTTCTTGTAGAAATTTCAATTTATTTCTTTGGGTTTTCCGGTAACGATTTAAAATTTCTATTACAGAATTTTAAATCAGGAATGATCTATTTATTATTGTGATGGTGTTTAATTTGGAGGAAAAACAATTCGAATCTTGTTTTGTCTTTAATTCACAGAGTAATGAAGTTCTCATTCAATAATAATGTTCCAATTTATTTAAAGAGACTATTCGAATAATTCATGAGTTTGTTAAATTTCTACTCAGCAAAGATTCCTTCAATTTCCAGTTCTTTTATTTGTAAATATAAAATTTAAAGACATACCAGTCATTTTCTTCCTTATTGAGAGCATGATTTTGATATTTGTCTTCCTTATTGAGAGATTTATCTACCTAAACGATGCTTGATACGGAATGTTTTTTTTATTCGGAATGAAAGAATAAATTACGAAAATTGATGTCTATTTTATTTATAAAATCAAAATTTAACGGTCGAAAATATCTAAAATTAAGTTTTATTCGATGGATTTCTGTAGTTGTTAGACAACAAATAGGTAATTAGTGCAATTTTTCTGTAGCTACATTATCTTTAACGATAAATATGAAAATTTTGTAATTATATTTCAATTAATTCCTTATTTTTGGCTTTTACTTTATCGTTAAAGCTATTATATATTTATGCGGGACTTACGTAAGTGATAGGTATTTATTATTCATTTTTTAAAAAAAATATATATTCCTTTATCCTGGGAACGAAATGCTATATTTCTTTTCGTGACAAAAATGCTGCAATTATAATATTTGAAATGGACGTCGATTGACTAAAAAAAATGATAAACAATTCTTAATAAACTGACCTTTAGGAATATAATAAAGAAATATGTATTAATAATGTAAACATCAAAAGATGTCCTTTCAAAGAAATTATTAGGCTTTTTTATTTTTAAAAAATTTAGATACATCAGAATTTTAACTAATATTTATTGCAATTATAAATATTATATTTATTATTATTCATTTGCAATTTTCTATTCTTTTGAGGAATATGTTATGTATTCCACAAATCCATGAATATTCAAGTGTCTGAATATTCTACAATTATCTTTTTTGTAGTGAAATTAGTTATATTGATAACAAAACAATTTACTTTATGAGCCATGTAATGCATCTCCCTCATAATTTAATAAAAGTTGTTATATCTATTTCATAAAATATGTAAAGTCACTTAAATATTTATTTAAAAGAGGAAATATTTCCCACTAGAATATATGATTATTTCGCTTTTCCAAGATTTTTTTTATAAACACGTTCAGATAAACTACAAGAAGATTATCTCTGAAAAATTCATTTTACTTTTTCTTTTAAAGAAATAAGTAATATGTGTTCCCGAGTTAAAATGCATAAAACATTTGTGGCTGAAAATAATCATAATTGTTATAATCTTCACTTTAAACCCAAGATAAAATCTCTGGTGGCCAAACATAGTGAAGCGAAACAGAATGGAGAAATTGTAATGTAATTTAAAAGCTTTCTTTATTTTCTTCGAACAGCAAACTTAATCTCTAAAAAAAGGTAATGCAGAGTATGTGTTATTTATTGTTATTGAAAAATTTAATCGTTTTCAAAATGGAACCGAAAATATTTCTGGGAATCTAAAAAGACAGATCTAAAAACATGTTTGGCTGGCTTTTAAGAAATGTTCTCAAATTCTTTCCGCATAAAAGGTTGCATAAAAAAAATTTGCACAAAAATAAATAAATAAAGGAAATAAAAAAATCTTATAGTGAACAATTTTCGTAAAAGAGTTTTCCGAACTAAATCATTAAATTGAAAAGGATTTAGGGTGCTAAAAAATAAGGACAAATAGTTACAGGTAGAGAAACTTATTCTATTTGCTTTCCCTCAGTCGTTGTGTAGGAAGATAATTTAGCTCGTCAAATCCGATGACTTGTTGTAGAAAATTTCAATTTATTTCTTTGGGATTTCCAGTGACGATTTAAAATTTCTATTAAATGTTTTCAAATCAGAGGGAATGGATTTGTTATTGTGATACTGTTTAATTTAGAGGAAGAACAATTCGAATATTCGTTGTCTGGAATGTGCAGAGTAATAAAGATATCATTCAACAATTATGCTCCAATTTATTTGAAAAGACAATTCGAATAATTCCGCAGTTTGTTTCTAAGTTTCTACTCCGCAAAGAATTTTTCAATTTCCAGTTCTTTTATTTGTAAATTAAAATTTAAAGACATTGCAGTCATTTTCTTTCTTATTGAGAACATTTTTTGAGATTTTTCTTCCTTATTCAGAGATTTACCTACATAAGCGCTGGTTAATTCGGAACTTGGATGAAATAATAAATTACGTAAACTTTAGACCATTCTAATTAAAAATCAAAGTTTTACCGTTTAAAATATCTAAAGTTATGTTATAATATTTTTATTATATCGGTTGTTGGATTTTTATTGTTTCTAGAAAAAAAATTAAGTAATTAGAACAATTATTCTCAATTTGCGTTATCTTTAACGATAAATATGCCAATTTTTTAATTACCTTTCAATGAATTCCTTATTTTGGCTTTTATTTATCGTGAAATCTATTATATTTTTTTCTTTTTTATGTGAAATTTTTGTATGTCATTTGTACTTTTTCAAAACTTCTAAAGGTTTTTCAGGTAACATGAATGGATGTTGTAATTGGTGTTGTAAATGTAAGTTATGACAAGAATTTTGAACCTCAAGTTATTAGAGGATTTCATAGGTCTTTATCAAAGAATAGAAGTCATCGAATAATTTTATAGGTCTTTATCTAACAATAGGAAAATTTATCACAGAATTTTATACGTCTTTATCAAGGAATAAAATAAATTGTCAAAGAATTTTATAGGTCTTCATCAAAAAATAGAAGTTATCAAAGAATTTTATAATCTTCTGTAAAAGTTGACAAAATTTATGTGATTATGGTAATGCATTGGTTGTTGTTATTGTTGTTGTATCCCCTGAAGAGTACAAGAAAATCAAATATCATGGTGCTCAATAGCTGCCTGATCAATCAAATAACAGGCAATCAATATTGGCTATGTTGATTGCCAGCTCGGAGTATAAATCCTCTTCCGAGGGATGGTCCAGACAATGTATGGCGACTGCAACAGCTGGGCAATCAAAGACATGATGAAGAGTATGCTCGACATCAGGGCAGTTGCCACGTTTTTGCTTCTGTGTTCAGGGAAGCCGAAGTATCAGAAGATAAATATGCTATGGGGAAAATGCTTGATATTCTTCAACTGAACATAAATGGGATTCAGAAGAAAACATGAGCTTCAATGCCTTCTACGAGAAAATAACATACACATTGCATGTCTACAGGAACACAATGGTTAATAGTACATTTCATAACTTAAATCATTTTCGAGTATTTGATTTAATTGAATTAAATCTCTGATATAAGATATAATTACCATTATTAACATCTGCATTTTCCTTTTGTTCGTTTAACTCTTAAATTTTAACAATTACCTTTATAATTCTTGCAACAAAATTCAGTGGAATTGTAATTCTTGTGATTTCGCATAAGGTAGCTTTAAAAATTTCATGTATTGGAATTCGTTGCGTTGTTCAACGTTTGCACTTCTCAACTAATTTTGCATTTTCACAACGCTTTGTATCTCATGTTAAGATAAACATATTTTTTTCTTTTTCACTTTTGTTTTCCCGTTGTTTTCCATTTTCAGTTAATTAGACTCGTATAAGAACAAAAATAAATTTTACTGATTAATGGGAATGAGTTTAGTCATTAATGGGTTAATTTAATATGCATCATTTTTTTTCTTTCGTTTTATTACGTTATTTTGGAAATAACGCGATTAACCTGGTGAAGCAGTTGTTTCGGGATAACCGTGTTATAAAAATACATCACTCAGCAATTTTACTCAAGATTTATTTCAATTTTTTCGATGTGAGACTAAAAGAAAAGTCGACTTGTTGATGCCAATTAAATTATATGCAAAGAGATGGATTAATTGCTATTTGATATTATAGCTGCATCTTTTTCAATTAAAAAATCACCAATAAAATCTCAAAATAAGTTCGTTTAAGATTTCGTCTTATTAAAAAAATACAATCATGCCTTGCATACAATAATAATAATTTTTCTTAAATTTATAATGAGAGTTTCATAATTCTTTCAGATTTTGAGAATGTTATAATTAAAACAATTTAACGAAAAAAACCAAAAAGTTTAATATCTCTATATAAAGGATCAAAGTTAGGTTCACTCTTCATAAATATTAAATATTTGCACACTTGATAACATAGCATATTATAATTTTAAAATCAAGTTCTTGCCATACTTGGCAACATACTGTACACCATTTACCTAATGATTAAACAGAATTGCGAGGAAGGATCACACGTTAATTCACTAACATGTCGAGAAACCATTCGCCATATTCTTTTATAAAGTTCACTCAAATTCAATAAAATTTTAAGAATTTCCTTTTTATTGTGACAGAATTAGAAAATGCAACAATTTTTTACTAACTTTCTGTCATAGATGTACACCAAAAGAATAATGACAAAATTTCCGAAAGCTATTATGCCATGATTGAATTTTGTTGTAGCATTTGACACAAATTGTATCAACATATTTCATTCGACGAATGCTCATGTGATAACCATTCGATCTTCTTCCTTAAAAATTTATTGGATATAAATTTTAAAGAGACTTTATTGCTTATTTATATTTGTACAGGTTACCAGTATTTAAGTAATGTAATACCTAACCTTAATAAAAAAATATAAGAAAGTATTGTGCAAAAAAAAAAAATCCTTGATTTGGAGTACATGAGGCCGAATCCTGGAAATTGTTGATGGCGAAGTAAAGAAGACACTTCGGCGAAAGTTGACAAAATCGTTGCCATTATTATTATTGCCATAATTATTAGACCAAATCCATAAACTTAGACCATTAGTTATTAGACTATCCAATCCATTAGTTATTAGACCATCCAATAAATACATAATCCTCTAAAAAGACCAAGATTAAAAGAGGTTCAGAAAGAACCTAGTCCAATGTAGAATCAAGATAGTTTAAATATGAGCAGTCCTGCACTTGGTGCAAGTCCCAAAACACTATGGCCCTAAAATGCAGGGCACCACCAGGGCGATCTCATGACTACCAGTTATGTGTTGGAGGTACATTCCAGAGATCTTTAATTGTCTTCCCAAACTCGGAGAAAACCTACTTTGGGTTGTTGGGATCTTTATAACTGTAGACTCTACATTGGTATGTCAACATCAACTAATATGATATCCTAATGATTTTTTAAGAATTTTTTAAAAGATGAATTTCTCCCCGTATACTGAAATCTTACTTCATAGCACATCGGCCAGTCAGCAAATTGATTGGGCAGAAGATGAAACTTCCCAATTTGCAGATGATTCACGACGTCCATCGAATACTAAAAACTCACATTTTAAAATGACAGCCAATTAAGTTTGAGTGGGCAGACGATAAATCTCCATGCTGACTGGAAATCTTTGATACCAGATTTTAGTATCATTTAGAGGCTCATATCCAGAAAATAACAACCACCGTTTTTGATGTCATGTAAAAAAAGTCCGGAAAACTCCATTTGGTAAACCGATAGTTAATATAAAACTTTCTTTAATACTCTCCATCGAGTCTACTCAATTTTAAAAGCAGTTATTCTACAAAACACCATCTCTGGTATTAAACATGCATCCTATTGCATAATTATGTCACGAGTGGAAAAAGAACAAAAACTAATAATGTTATGAGTGCTTCATTTTCCCCTTTAATCTGTACTCTAACAATTTGTACAATCTATACACTGATGAACAGCAAATGAAATAACAAAAGCTTTGACGTACAATAAATCTTCTGCCTGCTTGTGCTACTTGTAATTCATGAAACAAATTCATCAATTTTACATTGTAAGTATAAGAAATAACATCTTATCAAAAATAACATAAGTGCCCTCTAAACAAAAGAAACAAATGTATCGTTTCCCCACTGAAAGAAATGAATGTAACTTGAAGCTGAACTCTTCTTTCATACGAAACCCTCTTCAGTCTGCAGCTTTATCAATACATAGAGATTTTTCGATATAGGGGCACTAATGCTTCATTTTATTGCGGGGGCAACTCTTCTGGGAAGATAACGAGAGATGGAGCGTCAGATGGGCTGTCTCGTACAGGGGCGCTAAAATGATTAATGACGCCCCTCCGCTTGAAGACAGCCCTCGCATTTTTGAATTTTATGTGTATTCATCGAAGACGTTTGAATCTCAATGCTGCTAACCATGCGTGAATCTGTGTGTGATGTGACAGATTAAGTGAGTGTTCTTGGGCAGAGTTTGACTAAAAATTAATGTTTCTTCTCCCCTCCCTTTGTGGGAAACCCGCCCCAAAAAGTCTTTGAAAGTTTGTAAAATAAAAAAGGGCGGTTATCAATGCATGGAAAATTTAACTTGCCATACGTGCTTAAGTGTTTAGTTTTCGTATCGGATATTAGTTTCAGAAGTTTTCAGAAAAATCTATTAAAGAGGTATCAGAAAAATCCATTTTTGAAAGTGCATATTTAAGTCATTTGTGACGAATAATTTAATAACTGTGCTTTTATATAATCTACATATATTAAATTTAATATCTAGGCCCATATATTTTCCATCTTTTGAAACGGAATATTGATTTCATATTAATAAACCAATCCCTAGGGCTTAAATGATAAAAGAAAATAAAAACAATCATTTTGTTTTTTTTTGTTTTTTGTTATTTGCACGAAAGTGTCCTGTTTTGCTTACCGATGCTTTTAGTGTTAAAAAATAAATACTAATATAAAACAAATGCATATATATATATATATATATAAACAAACACAAATAAACACAAACAATGCACAACAATGTCTCAATTAACCCATTCTGAACGAAACATAGACAGGTGTACTGTTATGAGCCAAATGTCCTTCGATCTTAAGCTGGATTCACACCTGGGACTAAGATCGAACGTCGCAAAACATAAGCCAATCAAAAGTCTAAACTCATGCCCATGCTGCTTTCTGATTGAATAACGTTTTGTGAAATGCGGGAAATTGGTAGATTTGTGGTGATTTTGTGATTATGATTGCTTCATTTCCCCCCTTTAATCCTTACTCCAACAGTTTGTACAATCTTTACATTAATGAACAGCAAATGAAATAATAAAAACTTTGACGTACGATAAATCATCCGTCTGCTTGTGCAACTTGTAATTCATTAAACAAATACATCATCCCCTTTAATCTTTACTCCAACCTTTTTGCAGAATCTTTACATTGATGAGCAGCAAATGAAATAACAAAAACTTTGATGTACGATAAATCTTCCGTCTGCATGTGCTACTTGTAATTTATCAAACAAATACATCAATTTTACATTGTATAATAAATAAATAAAAATAATAAGTGCACTCTAAACGAAAGGAACTAGAAATGTATCGTTTTGAAAGAAATGAATGTAACTTGAAGCTGAACTCTTCTTTCATACGAAACCCTCTTCAGTCTGCAGCTTTATCAATACATAGAGATTTTTCGATATAGGGTCACCAATGCTTCATTTTATTGCGGGGGCAGCCCTTCTGGGAAGATGAGGAGAGATGGAGCGTCAGATGGGCTGTCTCGCACATGGGCGCTAAAATGATTAATGACGTCCCTCCGCTTGAAGACGGCCGCATTTTTGAATTTTATGTGTATTCATCGCAGACGGGGCGACGTTTGAATCTCAATGTTGCTAACCAGGCGTGAATCTGTGTGTGATGGGACAGATTAAGTGAGTGTTCTTGGAGAGAGTTCGACTTAAAATTAATGTTTCTTCGCCCCTCCCTTTGTGTGAAACCCGCCCCAAAAATTCTTCGGAGGTTTTTACAATAAAAAAAGGGCGGTTATTAATGCAGGGAAAATTTAATTTGCCAGACGTGCTTAAGTGTTTAGTTCCAGTAGTTTTCAGAAAAATCTATTAAAGAGTGATCAGAAAAATCCATTTTGAAAGTGCATATTAACACATGTAAATATGCTTTTATAGAAACTCCATATATTGAAGTTAATGTCTAGGCTCATATATTTTCCATCTTTTGAGCCGAAATATTGATCTCATATCAATAAACCAACCCGTAGGGTTTAAATAATATGAGGAGCAATGTTTTTTTTTCATTCGTTTGTTTGTTTGAGGAAAAAATATCCTTTTTCCTTGCTGGTGCTCTTGTTAGTGTTAGAAAACAAATACTAGCAAATAACAACAATGCTTCAATTAACCCATTCTGAACGAAACGTAGAGTCACACGTCCTTGCGTTGAACTACTGATATTCGGAGTAATTAAGCTGGATTCTCACCTAAAATCGTGCATCTCAAAACGTCAGTCAATCAAAAGTCTGATCTCATGAGCAACCTGCCTTCTGATTGAATAATGTTTTACCAAATGCAATCTTAGTAAATTTCTTGTAATCTTGTGAAATGCGTCTGTGGTAGGAATCCATCTTTACTTTCTAGCGATAATTCACTTTTATTCTTACTGTGTACCTATCGATGCTGTATGGATTGTCTGGTAGAGAAAGTATCTATCAAAAGGAAAATTTGTTTCTGCATTCATTTTTTCTGTTATTTATTTATTTACTAATACTGTTACTATTTCGGATAACCAGAAACAGCAACTACTATAGATTCACGATATTTCAATGGGAAATATATTTATTCGGAAATTTAAAAAAAAAACTTTACTGTTTAAATAGTAGAACTATTATTTGTATTACTCTTAAACACAGATAGCATTAGTTTTCGCGAAAAAAGAAAGAATTTTATGCATTTTTTTAGTAATTAACTAAATATCATTCAATCTTACAAAATAATGTGTACGACTTAATATACTGTCGCTATTACATTTCTTTTTATTATCAGAAAAAAATTTTAAATTGTGAGATCTTAATTTAGATGTCTCAGTCTCTTGATATTAAAGGATTGTAGAGCTTAATGGAAATATTTAGTATCTAAACGTCTTCTGTAATAATTTTTCATAAAGTTTTTCCGCTTATAATATTTAGATTTTTTATTCAAAATGCTGTGCAGTATTTAAAAAAAATTATAATTGCTTTTTCCTTCATTAAATCTAATCTGTAATAAATAACTTCACATAAATTATTATTTTTAATTGTTTCTAAATTAAATTTGTTTTAATTTAATTATTTTCCTTTTAATTTCTGCATGATAATATTACAACTTGCAGATACACTTGCGAATGTTATTGAACTTTGTGGCAATGTTGATGTGAATTATGGCAATGTTGGTAGAATTGTGGCGAAGTTAATAATCCTTTGAGATGGAAAGTAGTACTTCATGCTAATACATGTGTTTGTGCAAGTGTGTTTCAGCTTATATTGGATTTTACATTTATTTTGTTTTAAGAATATGAATAGCTGCCGATAAATTAACTGCATTTAAAGCATTTATTTTATTACATTATTTTAAAGAAATACACTTACCACAAAGGAAATGACATTTTTATATGCAAGGTTTCAGTTTTATGATAAACTTTCTCCTATTTACGATTTCCCGTAATTGTCCTTACCGAAAATTCCACTAATATAAAGCCATCTTAAAATCCAGTGAAAAAGAAAATTATTCTCATGAGAGTCTTACAAATAACCTTAAAGATGATTTGCAAAATCGGTTGGTGTAAACAATGTTCTTCCCATTTCCCCAGAGCCCTCTAAGCAATACACTTGTGTCTAACAATGCAATACGAAGAGGGCCATTGAATATATATTGTTTTTAATTTATATCTATAATATAGACATTATAGCTTGGTAAAGCATACAGTTATTTCTGAAAGAATAACGAATTTAAGAGGTTGTTAAATGGCTCTTCCCCACCAACATAAAATAATAAAGAACAGGAAATTCTTGTTTCCTGCACACATTTAAGAGATACATCATGATATAAAAAGTAAATTAAAATTTTCGAATGATACATATCTAGAGAACACGCACCAAACAAAGTTCATGTTTTATCCGAAGTTGTTTTACCCCACACTTTCAATACCTACATACCCTTTACCCACACCTACAATATTGACATACTCTTTAATCATACATATTTACATATCAATAGTTACATATTTTTTACACATACCTACAAAAACATACCCTTTACTCATACCTACATACCCTTTACCCATACCTGCAATACCTTCATACCCGTTACTCATACCTACAATAGCTGCATAGCCTTTATCCATATCTACAATACCTGCATATCCTTTAACCATATCTACAATATCTACAATAACTACATACCCTTTACTCATATCTACAATACCTACATACCCTTTACTCATATCTACAATACCTACATACCCTTTACTCATACCTACAATACCCTTTACCCATACCTGCAATACCTTCATACCCGTTACTCATACCTACAATAGCTGCATAGCCTTTATCCATATCTACAATACCTGCATATCCTTTAACCATATCTACAATATCTACATACCCTTTACTCATATCTGCAATACCTACATACCCTTTACTCATACCTACAATACCCTTTACTCATATCTACAATACCTACATACCCTTTACCATATCTTTTGGCATTCATAAGGCCTTATAAGACGGGTTTCTTTCATAATCTTCAATATGAAGCAAACTGCTGTTGGCACTCGAGTAATGAATTTATCGAAGCGAGGATATCCAACAATTTATCCTCTGTTGCTCAATTGCAAGAAACATTATATTATTCATTCCGCGGATACTAATAAAAACAATATGATTTTTTTTTATGTGAGATTTACAGCGCAAACAAATTCGAATGTCATGCATATCTTACACTTATCCTATAAATAGTTTGCTTTGCACTAATGAAAATGGAAATGAAATACGGAAAATGGATTACTGAGATACGGACATACTGGAAATGAAATACGCCTGCGTGATATGTGCTTTAAACGATCTGAATTGATCATTTTACAAACTCTACGTTGTTCTACTCTACATTGTTCTTCAGTAAGGAAATGCCTATTAAGAAAGCATTTGTGTACCATTATTGTTCATCTATGCATTATCAATGGCATGTAACGAATATCAGCACATTCAGTATTCTCAAAATGATACATGTCTTCAATTGCAGAGATGAAAACACTTCTGTGACGAAAAAAATGCCTTATATTACCTACGCTTGTGGAAAAATAATAAAAAGCACTGATTTTCTAAGTTATGGGTGATGAATCAAACACGATTATAGAGAAGACCAATGTTGCATATATAAGCTGTCCAATTTAACAATATAAGCTGTTCAATATAATACAAGTCCAATTTATTAACAGTATGAACAAGTTTTTTTTAAATCAATAATATTATATAATGCTTAATTTTTTGATCCTGTGAAAACACATTAATTTGTGTTCAGTACCAAAATCGTCAACCATTGACGCATGCTTTCGTTCTAAGTTTCCATAAACGGATTGCAAATTTTTAAAATATTTTTTAGCATAGGTGAGCCTGATGCTCACTTACTTTTGCCCACCAACTTACAATGAGCGGATGGCTTGCACGGATAACTGCCGCCATGGGAGAAAAATCAGAAACTCCCACCAAACAATCTAACTATCAGCGCATTCAGACACATTACTTAAGTTAACACAATCTCTATAGAGGCTCCTCATTTAAAAACAGTAAATGTCACTGCTGAATTACTAGCCACTATTATCCCACTAGAACTGAAACCACTGGCGAATTCAAACCTGAAAACTTCAGTTCACTCTAACAGCGCACGATTCCACTGGAACACGAATCAAGAAAAAAAATTATAAAAAAAAAAAAATTTATAAAAAATACACTCTCATAATAATTTAACAATAAAAATTTGTATCAAATTACTACAGCAATGTTAGGATTGAAAATATGTATGTTATACGCTAGTAAAATTTTTAATGTACTTGTATGTTATAAAAATACTGTAAACAACATAATTGTGGTGTACAATTTTATGAGAAAACTATCAGAAACTGCTTTAGGGTAAAAGTAATCTCAACATTGAACAACACATTGAACATTTCCTAAATCGTAATACTTCACCGGTTTATTACCAAAGTATAAAAAAGGCTATACTAAATCATGAAGATTTGGGGTTCCTGCTTTTCAGTATATATTGCAAAATTGCTCCATTGTATATGGTCCAGCTAATTACACCAATGCATTCAGTATTCATAAGTTTTATGTAAATCATAAATCAAATATAGTCACTCAAGCTACGCATTTAAAGTAAAATCGATTTTTCGTATTTGATTTTAATACAGCCTTGTTTATTTAAGGAGATATGTTTTGTGTTATCAATATGAATTATGTGAAGGGGAATTAGATTTTTTGAATCTTAAGCATTTTTAATATTTCATAACAAAGTAAATAATACCCGGAAAAAAATAATACCCTAAAGTGCATTTAGCATTTATGTATTATTATGTATTATCTGTTTAGCATTTATGTATTTTTAATACAACGCTGTTTATTTAAGGAGATGGTATGCTTTGTATTACCCATATGAGCCATGTAAAATGGGAACAAGATTTTATGAATCTTTGGCATTTGTAACATTTCATAACAAAGTAAATAATACCCTAAAGTGTATTTAGTATTTATATATTATAATATATTATTATATATTATCTATTTAGCATTTATGTATTTTTAATACAACGCTGTTTATTTAAGGAGATGGTATGCTTTGTATTACCCATATGAGCCATGTAAAATGGGAACAAGATTTTATGAATCTTTGGCATTTGTAACATTTCATAACAAAGTAAATAATACCCTAAAGTGTATTTAGTATTTATATATTATAATATATTATTATATATTATCTATTTAGCATTTATGTATTTTTAATACAGCGTTGTTTGTTTAAAGAGATGGTATGCTTTGTATTACCAATATGAGCCATGTAAAATGGGAACAAGATTTTATGAATCTTTGGCATTTTTAATATTTCATAACAAAGTAAATAATACCCTAAAGTGTATTTAGTATTTATATATTATAATATATTATTATATAGTATCTATTTAGCATTTATGTATTTTTAATACAACGCTGTTTATTTAAGGAGATGGTATGCTTTGTATTACCCATATGAGCCATGTAAAATGGGAACAAGATTTTATGAATCTTTGGCATTTGTAACATTTCATAACAAAGTAAATAATACCCTAAAGTGTATTTAGTATTTATATATTATAATATATTATTATATATTATCTATTTAGCATTTATGTATTTTTAATACAGCGTTGTTTGTTTAAAGAGATGGTATGCTTTGTATTACCAATATGAGCCATGTAAAATGGGAACAAGATTTTATGAATCTTTGGCATTTTTAATATTTCATAACAAAGT
The DNA here is from genome assembly GCA_021605075.1 of Caerostris darwini. Lineage (NCBI taxonomy): Eukaryota > Metazoa > Arthropoda > Arachnida > Araneae > Araneidae > Caerostris > Caerostris darwini. Next base: position 142,387 of record BPLQ01000249.1, read on the forward strand.
AAATAATACCCTAAAGTGTATTTAGTATTTATATATTATAATATATTATTATATATTATCTATTTAGCATTTATGTATTTTTAATACAGCGTTGTTTGTTTAAAGAGATGGTATGCTTTGTATTACCAATATGAGCCATGTAAAATGGGAACAAGATTTTATGAATCTTAAGCATTTTTAATATTTCATAACAAAGTAAATAATACCCTAAAGTGTATTTAGTATTTATATATTATAATATATTATTATATATTATCTATTTAGCATTTATGTATTTTTAATACAGCGTTGTTTGTTTAAAGAGATGGTATGCTTTGTATTACCAATATGAGCCATGTAAAATGGGAACAAGATTTTATGAATCTTTGGCATTTGTAACATTTCATAACAAAGTAAATAATACCCGAAACTTTAATTAGCATTTATGTATTATTATGTATTATCTGTTTAGTATTTATGTATTATGTATATATCAAAGAAAATTGATGTCCGACGCAAAATACAAGAAGAAAGTAAGACTAATGCCTATAGATATAAAAGTATTAAAATAACACTGTGCCTAAAGTACCCCTTTGCAATTTTGGGATGATGTGGGTGAAGTTGCGCATCTCCAATCTTGAACGAACACCCTCCCGGGTTACATCTGAAGATGAGCCACCCCCACACTTCCAACGAAATGACTTTTCCTCCCACACAGACATTGAATTTTTCGATTTGACAACGTTTGTCGAGTTTTGTAAGATGACAGTACTGTGAAATTTGAATATTTGTAAATATAACTTTTTTTCCCATAAGGGACATTTATATTTCTATGCCTCCAGAAATTTCGATATTTTGCGATTCCTTCTAAAGCTTACTTGGAAGCCCCAGTATAAAGAGTCAATACCTTTCGCCGCTATTTTACTAAAATTATGTTGTTGCGGACTAATTCGTTGTATTCAGCTACTTTGTGCAAAATTATCCTGAAACTTACTTGTTGATCTTTACAATGGTAAAACCATTTCAATGTACATATTTGGAGTCACCTCAATTTGGAATGCATATTTCGAGAATTAGTATCTAGGGGGAATTTGCATTCTTCATTTACAAACCCAATGAATGTGGATTTCCGATCAGCAAATTGACGTACCAAAATTGACAAACGACAAATCAATCATTTAAAATAAAAATGCTTTCATCAAAAGTTTCAAGTATACCTAGACGCTTATTGGTTGGTGATACTGATAAGATAGCCTTGGAATAGTCGGATTCGTGGCCCGGTGGCAACGTGCGCAGCTGAAGTTCAAATCCGCTCGTCCCATTGTTATAGTCACTACTTTCAAAGATGAGAAGACTCAATATGGATTGTGGTGTGTAACGCATCTCACGTCGTTAACCAAACTGCCTGGTGTGATATTTCCGGATTTTCTCCAAAACGCATAGTTACCCCTAAACATCCTCACGGAAAGACTATCCTCGTCTACTTACCCATCGGTGGGCTGTTCGTTGGGTATGTTAGTAGTACATGAAGCCCACCTATGTTACATAAAAAATAGCCTTGGATTAAACGAGAGTTGGATTCGCCTCTTCTTATTCGGATTCTTGTCGATACTTTCAGAAAATAGGCTTGGTTTGTCGCTCTTGCACACATTAGGCTAATTAGGCTGGGACCTACAGTTCAGCGTGGATTCCGAACCACTAACTAACATCTATACCACCGCCAGGATTTGAACCACTGCCAGCAGAGTCGAAGCACCAAAGGCCAGAGCGTTAGCCAGGTGAAAAATCAGGTCACTTCAGAAAATAGGAGACAAGGTTGTAATTGTGACAGCATATTTGACTATCTCGTATTAACAGTCCTATTATCTGTTGAAAGTTTTGTATGTTTTCTGTCTGTTTTGTATGTCGGAGCTGTTCATAGCGGTAAAGAAAAAGTATGTGAATTTCAGTTCATCTTTTTTATATTCCATATCACAGTCTTTCTCTATCCGATAAACTATTTCCATGAATGATAAAGCCATTGAATAATTGGTTGATTTAGCAATGAAACTAGGGAGATAAATAGAAGGCCTTAAGTTCCAGCGTTCGAGAAACAATAGACTAGATGGATGGTCTAATACATTGTGGCCCATCTGCTGGTTTCTTTTAGTGCTTTCTCCAGTGAAGTCAGACACGATCTTTCATGATCGCTCATTGCTTTTGTAATTTTCCCAAAAGACTTTTTATACGTGAAGTAATGTTTGTTGAGATGTTTGCTTCTCCTTTGTTCGGAAGCAAATACCTTCCATTCAAAGCCGTTGACGTTTCCTGAAAGCACTTCTCAACATCCGATCGACGTTCTTCTTCTTTTGTTGTTGTTGTACTTTCTTGTAAAGATAAAAGGTTCCCTTTTTTGTAGGAGATTTGGATTTTTTTGCCTTTAAGTCTTGTCTGTCGACTGCTATTCATTGAACGGTTAAAGGTTGTTAAACTATTTAAATCAATAGTTTTACGTATCAATTATGAGAGCTTTAATTTTAATTTATTGCTAAGATAAAAAAAAAAATCAGACTTGTATTTATTCATTATTTACTTGGATTCCTTTTTCTTATTGTTGAACATCAATGGGTCTTGTTTCATGTATGCAAAGAACAGCCCATTGAGGGAATATAAGGGAATCATTGAGGGGTGATAAGGGAAAGAAGGCATTTCCTATGAAGAAACTTTTAGAAATAACTGTCCCGTATTTGAGTGTCGTATGGAAAAACGAGCAGTGAGACTATCGATTCCAGACATTTTATACATTTTGCAATAATCATCATCGATTCCTCACTTTACTGAGACCAATGACTGAAATAGACGCCGTCAGCTGATTCGCACGTGATCTCTATGATACGTTAGCCATGTGTCGAGATATATATTCTTTTGTCGCTCTACGGTCATTTTGCTCACACTTTGGGCTGTATAGACCGGAACCTACAGTTTAAAGTGAATTCCAAATCATTCACAAACATCCATGCCTTAGGCAGGATTCGAACATGAAGCTTATAGTACCAAAAGCCAGAGCGCTAGTCAATTGGCCATCAAGCCGCTTTAATTCTTTAGAGAATCAAAGTACGCAATTCAGTAATCTGGCATATAAATTGTAAGAGTTTTATGTTTAATTTTATTTTGAATTTTATAATCACGTGCATGTTATAAGTAATTTTTAATTACGTATAGGTAACAGGTAGTTAAAATTTAACTATTGTAATAGAGCAGTTTTACTTTTTTTAAAAATCGTTTTTGTCACCCTTTTGAAATTATATAAATAAAAATAAAATTATTTTTTTAAAAGGCAGAACGGACATAAATGTGTTTAACTTGCTCTAGTATTTTTAACTAAAGTTTGAGCACAGGCGTTATGGTCTCGCAGTCAAGTTCATAGTCCACTAGAACAATTCGAGCTCAGCTTATTTGTGTCCTGCCACGGGTTAAAATTTTAATTTTCCAGCAAATGAACTCCAACAAAATAATATGTAAACAATACAAAATTCAATTGCTTTAAAAAAAACCCAATAATCGCTGTGTTCTCCATATTGATAAAGCAATAACTGGACTCAGTAGTATAGTAATCATTCATAACTCTTACGTATAGGAGTCGAGAGATTCTCTATAATTATTGAAAACTGTCTAGTAATAGTGTTATTGCAAATTCCAGAAATTTAAGAAAATCTTTTATTTTTCAATGTCAATAAATTTATTGCCCTTCTCCAAAGCATTATAAAAATGCTCGAGTTTCAGTGAAAATGACAGAGTTTAATAATTTGCTAATGTATTTGTGTGTAATTTTTAGTTAGTAATTATTATGAATTATCGGTATCACAGGTTTTGCGTTCCAGTGCCGGTGGTACCATGGATGTTTGTAGTGTTCGTAATCCCCGTTAAACTCTAGGTCCCGTAATTATGTTGCCATAGATTTGGTTCCGGAGCTGCACCGGTGAAGCCGCTTATAATAATAATCTTTATACATTTTTCTAATCTTTATAAGCTTTTTTATAAATAATAATCTTTCCACCATTGAAATCCAGAAAAGGTACCCAGGCGTGGTTTTTTTTTTTTTCAGTTTGTGCCTATTTTCTCTACGTTATCTCTTTTTAAAAAAGGATGAACAATAATAATATTATCACTTTAGAATTTAAATAATTTAATTGATTTTAAATAATGAAACTAATATTTGAAAAATTTTTGAATGAAATACACATCCAATGAATTATAATTTTTACCTGCAATAAAAGCAGAATTAGAGTAAACTTTAAAAATGCTATGATCTTTGACTTAATAAAGCAAAACAATTCAGTAATATGCCTTTGGTAAATGGGTAAGCATTATCCTGTAGAGCGTTGAGCGTAGGATTGACAACCCTACCCCGTGAAAAAGAAAGCATCTCATGTTTCGGAATCTCCTAGCGGGCAGATAGTCCTGTCCCACCGTGGGCTGTTGGGCCATTGAAGAAGAAAAAGAATTATTATGAAACAATATTTTTCTCACCAAATAAAATTCTGTGAACAATTTAAAATGAAAATAACTATAAAAACTACTATTTAATTAAAGTTAATATTATCATAACAATAGATATATACATACATATAGAAGTTGTTTTAACTGACATTTACAAGAAATCCTCGTGTAAAATATTACACAAAGTAACCAAAGTATCAAGCGACGATTAATAAGTAAGTAATAAACAAATGAATGAAAAAACTAAAAACTTCAATAAATGGTAAATTTAAAGCAATAAGTAACATTACAAAATAAAAATGAAATAGTAAGAGATACAAAGAATTTAATAAATATTAAAATAATCAACTATTTTGACATCTTTTGGAAAACTCTACCATATAATATCTATTATATAATATTTTCATTTCAGAAATTTATCAATCGATAATATTAAAAAATACCTCTCAGAATTAAATATTGCATAGAAAAAACTATTCTTCGAAGATTTAACTAAAACCTGTATAAATAATGCCAACAATGGAGTATGTTTTAAATATTCATATTCTATTATGTCCTACAGATATGAAATCCCTTAGGTAAATCGAATTCTTCTTCATAACTTAAAAAAAAAAATTTTTAATACACCAACAACAATCGAAATATAGAATGCAGGCATGAATCCTTACTTATTTTTCTTAAAGTCCTTATTTTTCAGCTTAACTCAAGAGAAAGTATTAAAGAAATAAGAAGTCTCTGAAGAAGAAGTAAAAAATTATAATGGAATTTCTTCTTTAAATGAAAGTAAAAAAAAAAATGGCGTCAGAAGATCGGATTCTAACTCCATTTAGACTTTGATCGAACAATTTCATCCTCGAATTCGCAACACTTTTTTCGCAATGATTCCATCTCAAGTCCCAAGGGAATGGGGAAGTTTAAAAGATAAGCAACTGGTAGATGGAACGATTTATTGCAAAGAGATAATGGCAACAGGTTGAAAAAAAAAGAATACTGGACTTCGTACACTTCTTTGTGAAGGAAAGGGATGAAAAGAATGTTATATAACAATGGCGTTAAATATTTAACGAAAGAATAATTTTCGGGTGTTTTTGCCATTATAATATTGATTATTTTACCATTTTATTTCTCGAAATAATAAAAAAGAGATTACTGATAATAGAAATATCGATTTATTGCAAATAGATTATTAGATTGGATTAAAATGGCTAAAAGAAACTGGCCTTCTTGGTTTTTGCTGGAAAATTTGCTTTTGCTAGAAAATTTTGCTTTTCCTAGAACTTGCCTTCTAGATTTTTGCTTGCTCCGCAATTTTCAATGAAGTTCTTTTTGTTTTGTCTAAGTTGTGAACTTTTGAACTCTAGTTTTTTTTCTTGTGATTTATTCGTATTTAAAAGTCTTTCTTTTCAATATAGATTTTGTTTTCTTGATGTTTTATGATCGAAAAATTAGAATGTGTTTATTTTATTTAAAAAAAAAGTTATTTTAAAAGCAGAATTGAAATTGCATAGAAAATAATTTATTTAGTACTTGCTTAAATTAATTTAGTACTTGCTTAATTGCCAATTTATTTTCTGATCTAAAGATAGTCAAATATTTATGCAAAAAATTTCATACTATATTCATATATTCATTTCATACTAGCAACTGGTAGATGGAACGATTTATTGCAAAGAGATAATGGCAACAGGTTGAAAAAAAAAAGAATAGAGGACTTAGTACACTTCTATGTGAAGGATGATGTCGAAAAGAATATAATATAACAATGGTGTTAAATATTTAACGAAATAATAATTTCTTCGATGTTTTTTCCATTATAATATTGATTTTTTTACCAATTTATTGAAATAAGCTTTGTTTTCAACGAAGTAATAAAAAAAGAAATTACTGATAACAGAAATCGATTTATTGCAAGCAGATTTCTAGATTAGATCAAAATGGCTAAATGGAACCTGTGTTGGATAGATTTTTTGCTTGCTTGGTAATTTTCAATGGAGTTCTTTTTGTTTTGCCTAAGTTGTGAACTTTTGAACTCTAGTTTTTCTCTTGTGGTTTATTCGTATTTAAAAGTCTTCTTAGAATATATTTTGTTTTTCTTGATGTTTCGCGACCGAAAAATTAAATTGCGTTTATTGTATTTAAAAAAAGTCATTTTAAAAGTTGAATTGAAATGGTATAGAAAATCATTTATGCCAATTTAATTTTTGATTCTGATCTAATGATAGTCACTTCAAAATTCCAAAACATAAACTTATTCACCATTTTATTGGCAGTAACAATGTCTTTTCTGAGTAAAGAAAAAAAATGTGACCTCATCATCTCAGCACAAAAGACGGGCATTGAAATACCACAGGAATAATCGATTTCAAAGAACTCATTACAAAAGGCGAGAATTTTTAAAGAAGATCTTCTTCGAAAATACCTAACAACCATAATTGAAGAGAGATTATACAAAGAACAGGAACAAAATTCATTCAAGTTGAGAAAAAACTTATTTTCAATTTGAAGCTCAAAAACGTTTTATAACCGACAGGTAATACCTCCGTTTATAATCGAGCAAGCATTAATATTAAAAAGTTTATTCCAGATTTTAATCCGAAAAAACCAATTTGTCGTTGTTTTTTTACTTTATTTGAAAGGCAACTTCCTTTTTTAAAATTAGAAAAGGTCAATTGCGTTACATATATTCTTGGAAAACTACCTATATTGCACAACTGTTGCGAACCCAATGATATTGCACATTGCTGGAGAACCTGATAAAAAAGCTTAAGACTTTTGTTATGTTAAACAAAGGCTGCTGCAAAGGTTCTGGAAAAGTTTTTGTACCTTTTTGTCACTCACAGAAAAACTACTGACAACACTTTTAAAGATTATTATTTTGAATTCAGAAGATGCTTTGATGAAAATTCAAGACTTTAATGAACTAAAATCACTAAACTGATTGTCGATCAAACGAAAAAGAGGCTTCCCCAGAAGTGAAAGACCGCTTTTTTGTACGTAGGTTGTGATTGGGTCACCACTGAAAACGTAGTTCAGAAGCTAAACACTTATGACAATCTAGAAAAGAAAGAACCATAAGCAGATATCAAGAAGTCTTATCCAAACCAAAAGCAAACACGGAAATACAACTTCCAACAACAGAATTTTCAACAGGGCAGAAAGAGAAACCAAAATGGCACCAAGAACCTGAAACTTGTCCTGTTATCACTTCTTATGGTTGTGGAACTCTAAGAGTCATAAAATTTAAATGTTTGACGTGTAATCCACCAATAGAAAATCCAGGAGCAAGTTTCAACCGCTTGAATTTCTACAGTTTTATCCAGGAAGTTCACCTAGCAAACATTATCAAAATTTTTGGTTGTAACACACAAGCAGCAGTGAGAACTGATACTGGTGCTATACATTCGGTGAATGGAGAGAAACTATATCATATTCTAAAAAACACCTAGCTTATCTTTTATTGACATGACACTTGCATATAGATAAATTCAAAGAACTGAAATAATCGTTGTAATTGTGAACATTAGCGTCCAAAGAAATATTACTACAACACAAATGATCGTGTTGATAAATACTAAAGGAAATTGTACACTTCTAAATACAGATTCTTTCAGAGCAGCAGAGATTTCCTAGATGTCTACAAAAGACAATGGTATTTCTTTGAATCCCCTAGTATAAAGCGCAACTTCATAAAAACAACACCTGAAATTAATACCCGTTTGTTAGGAAAAATTGAATTCAAATCCCTGTGATATTCTCAGCTTAACAACAACAGAAACCTAATGCTCTTCTAATAAAGTATGAAAAATGTTTTCAACCAGGGAAGAACTACTCCTTTCATCGAACATAACATTAATATTGGCGAGTAACTGGCTGTAGAAGTGTCATGCTACAGGGTGAATTCTGCAAAGAAAATCTTAAGACAGGAAATAGATATGTTCTTTAGAAAAAGAAGCCGTCCATCAAAACGTTCTGTGGGCTCACGCACAGATGAAATACTTCAATGCGCTACAAAGACAAGTAGTCCCCTTTATAACACAGTAGTCCCTTTTCCACATCTAAAAAAATTGCTACTACAGTAGCTGTAATGTCTTTCATTTCTAACTCCTTATCGGAACGTCGGTGGAGCCAGAAAGGAACATTGTAACTATGCCTTTCGTATATCTGGCAACACCTATTTCAGAGCAACAACAGCACCCTCTTTATACTGACTGAATTTCCTCAATAGTGGTCAAGGATCAATTGAATGAATTTCACACCTTCTTCAATGGTTGAATTTCTTTCTTTATATTTTTATTAACTTGTGAAGTTAGTCCGTATGAAACTTAAAATTAAATAAATAATTGGTGCTTAACTTTTAACAGCCAAATTAACCCTACTCCCCTATAATTGAATAGGAACAATTTGTATACGAATTTATGACATATGACACGAATAAAAATATAAATATTGGGATAATATTACTTATTTATTTATATCTCTAAAATTTGGATTTTAAATATGATGTACAATTAAATTCTATGTTCTATTCTATTAAAAATTAATTATAAGCGTACTGATAACATATTGACAAAAAACAAGCAGGAATTAATATTTAAAGAATTCTTAATTTATTACAAAGTGTTTTGGAAGTTAAAGCATGTTTATAATAATAAAGATGAGTTGTAGATGGGAATATCGCTTTTTAGGTATAATTGTCCCCATTTGAGTGTCATATAGGAAAAAAGTCGAAGAACTCCTATAAGCAATCTGATTGTCGATGCGTGACATGTACTGTCATAATCACTAACGAGACTTATCAAATTTGTAAATTGTGAATACAGTGAATGAAAATATCGAAATCCACCCCATTGGACTTTAGCTATGCATGTTACCACTTAGTCCTCAAGGGAGGAAGCAAAAATTGACCTCAAGGGAGTTTAGATCGTCGTGTTTCGGTGAACTAAGTCATTGGTTCCATTCCCGTCTCCATATAATTAGGGCCATATAAAGTAATATTATAATGTGCCAGGTTGGGCAACTAGGTTGTAACAGGATGTGGTTGAGGTGAAATACTTGACGCCCAGGTTGAAGAACTCATAGCTTTATTTACACATGCACAAACACCACACACATACAATATTTAACACATTTAATTACAGATAATTATAGATTCCGATATTATAAATTCCTGACGAAAACCCGATACTCAGTTCCGCGAAATATACTTTCTCTCTGGTTGAGAGTCTGTAGGCCACCAAATACACAGGCTTGTGCTAAATGTATTTCCTCTCTTAGTGAGAGATTGTAAGCTAAACGTTTCTCAACAAAAGCGTGTGGTTGCTCTATACTACTTCTCGGGTGAGAGTCTCGAGGCCTACAGACCATTTCTCCTGAACGCCAAAGAGGGGGGGGCACTCTTGCCAATGTGTAGGAGGAAGTACGATTACAATCCGCATTTCGACGACTTATTGTGCCGCCATCAATCTGGTTGCTCGTGATAGCATGAATTTGCACTTCGTAACATATTTATCTGTCTTCTCTATGTTTGCTCGAGTATATTTTTTTTAAATTTCTCTCCTTTGCAAAACAAATGTAATCCAATTTTCATTAGAAAAATTTCTATATGTCTAGATATATTTCTTTATAAAATTTATATAAAATATATATTTTATATACAATTATATTTCTAGGTATAAAATTTCCATATAGTCCATGTCTATGTGTTCATTTCCATGTCTATAATTCTAAGTAATTTGTGAAGCATGGACCTAGTTTTTGTTAATGCATTAATTAATGAAGTTTTCAAAAATGAAGTATATTGCAGCGTCAAAAAAAATTATCCTTATACAACGAATGTTTTATAAATCTAGCCTTTGAAAGAATTTTGCTTTCTATATTATATTATTATCTCAGTTAAAGGTAATATATTCTAAATATTCTTAGCTTTAAGCATATTAATTTTAAAATTATAACAAAAAGGATTTTTTTTTCAAGTACTAAGATAATTTCATTACGTTAATTTAACGAATTTTAAATACAGTCTTAAAAAAAATAATAACTGAACTTTAAAAAATATTTATTAAAATTCAAATTGTAACTCATTTTTTTTAAATATTGCTATTACCAATTTTTTTTAATAAATAATGTAAGTTGTTTTACAGAAATTAAACATTTATTAAGCACACCGTGACGAATATAATTTGTCTTCTAAGAGATTATAGCGCCATCTCTGAAACAATTCATGCATTAAGTAGAGATGCATTTTAAAAATCACCTTTAAAGTTTTAAAAATATGTAATTTAATTTTAATGGTGACTTTAATTATGCTTTATTTAAATTCAAAGATTTTTTTACTCGTGAATACTTTTATTTTGGTATTATTGATTTTAGTGCAAAAAGGTAGCGAGTCAAAATATCTTCTCGTACAAAAAGGATTAACCAAAAAACATTAAATTTTAGAAATAGTCTGATAACAACCAGTCGACTAAAAAATATTCTGATAACTCATTTCTAAATTTTTTTGAGTCTCGAGGTGAGTTCATTGAACTTCTTTGAATGAATATTGATTCTTTCAAGAGTTTCTTGCCATTTTATTTGCCCCTTTATTTTTAACATTTAAGAGGGCCAGTAAAAATAACACATTTATGACTTTTTAGATTGTATATTTTATAGTTTTTGTGTTTATTGCCCAATTGAGTAATCTGAGTGGTGGTGGTAATGGTGTTGGGTTTATTACAATATAAAATATATATTATTATATTGGCACATCAAATCTTTACATTTTTGTTTTTCACGATTTTTTTTTAAATTACATATTTCATAAAAGGATCAATAATGCGCAAAATATAAAATGCAATTTAGATAGCAAAATAACAATAATGAAATCTTTTATATATACGAAAGTAAGAATTTTATAACCGTGATATACAATTTACTAATATTTTTAATGTGTTATGATTAGCAATTTTATATAAATTTCATATAGATAATCACTGTGGGGCCTGATGGCCGAGTGATTAGCGTTCTGGCGCTTATTGTCTTCGGATTCAAGTCCCGGAGAGGCCATAGCTGTTGTTAATGGTTCGGAGTCCTCAATGAACAGTAAGTTCCGGTCTCATATGACAGTAGAGCGTTGGACATGGGGCTGACAACCCTACCCCGTAAAAAAGAAAGCTTTTCTTAGGGGACTGACATGTATAGTATGGACATGGTAGACATATAGTATGTCAACTATGGTGCACTTGTACCAATGCAGAAGAGGATAACCACTAAGTTTAAGTATACCTTCTTCTTTCAAATTTAAACAACTTATTTAATTTTTGAAAATTATAACATTTATGTTACTAATCCCCCTGATGCAGAAATGCCTACACCAGGTCCAAGAGATCCCGTCGCATGGGACTGGTTCATGGCTAAGGGTAAATATGCAGCTTCATTTTAGTGAGGTACCACGAGGTAAATCTGACCACGACGACTAAACCTCAAGACAACGTACTTCGATCATATTAGACCGGGATCTACTGTTTAAAGTGGATTCCAAACATTCTTGACATCACCGGAACCGGAACTAGAACCCAAAACTTTTGGCACCGAGGGCCAGAGCGCTAGAAACTCGGCCATTTAGGCCCGCAACATTTATAAAGTAGTCAAAGGGAAAATATATTTTAAGAAAAATTATTAAAGAGAACAAATTACTATAAATACAATTATGTCAAAAAAAATTATTGTCGCTCTTTCTGAAGTTTAATCATGAAAATTATTATTTTAACACGTTGCAAATTAAATTTCTTCAAGATCATGAATGGAACATTTAAGACCACGTGATTAATTTTGTCCTTTCAAAATTTTTTTTCGAATTAATATAATTTTTAATCAATAATTTACAATCAGCCAAATGAAACGTTCAGAACTATCTTTATTTTATATATAACCTTCAAATACGTATTAATAAATTTTCTTTTTACCATTTTATTGCCATGGGTATCAATCTACACTTCTAATTGCTGCTACTAGGTATAAATTTCCACAGCAATTCCTCAGAGAGTAGCAGGAATTATACTCCATGTCAAGAGATCTGTTCGGATATGGGGATGTCATATAAGGTTTCGGAATGTTAAAATTTAATTAACTCCAGTGAGATTAATTAAGAACTAATTAATTGTGAGAGAGTGAATCCCTGCTCATAAAATGGTGTCAGAAGACACTTCATCCGTAAGCGAGATTAAATTGAGTTGGCGCCAATTTTTAATCATGAATTTAAATTGCGTTTTAAAAATTTAATTGGCAGAGAGTTGTGTATAAAATTTCAAGACGTTCATATCCATTTTAAAATATTAAATCTTCTCTATCCCATAATAAAAGTCCAGTTTGAAGGTCTGGTTTTTATTTCGGAAGAAGATTTACATTGCAAAATATTCTTATGGGATTGTATGAAATTATCTTTCATCAGGAATTTGAGAAATAAAAAAGTATTGGAAATATTCAATTGTATTGTATGGGAAAAGTACTAGATTATATTTCATTGTATTGTGTTTGAAAAAGTATTTCAATGTATTCAAGCATTAATAAAAAAATGATATAAAAATTGTATTAAAATTAGGTTTGTGATTTTTAAGTAATATATTCCTTTTAATTTCGTTAAAATTAACGAAAATTTTAATTTTTGGTCCTTAAGGTTATCATCAGGGGGCTTTATTTTATTTTTTGACTACAATTTATGTACTAGAGCATTACCAGTTGCCCTTCATCTGTATCATTAAGTGACTTCATGTTATTCTAGATCATCCTGGAACGTTTTGAATTTCTATAATATTTATTTAACAAATCTAAGGAAAAAACCTTAACATTTTTAACATTTTCCATGATTCGCTAACCATAATATAATAACAAAATAATTCTTTTAACATTTTACATGATTCTTTCTTAAAACTCGTTATTTCTTTTATATTCCGATTTGCAAGAGATTTATTTTAGAGTAGGAAGGAATTTTTTTGAAACAATAAAACTATCAGGGTAATAAACAATGATAAAATAAACAATGATAAAATAATTCTTTATTGTATCGCATTACAAGAAAAAATTCTATTGGAAAATGGGGACAATCGTAGTAAATATGTGATTATTTTTTTCTGCACAATATAAAAATAAATAAGTTTCTAGAAAAACAGAAAAAAGGTCTTCCTTTGTAAAAGGTCATCTAAGAACCTAATTTGAAAATAGTTCTGATTATACCAAACGGTTTAAAACAATATCTCTAAGAATAGAAATTTCCATTTTTCTGTTGTTTTTTGCAATACAAATGACTTTAAAAACTTCTGGAGAAATTATTAAATGAATGCTTAAAATTTTTTTATATCAAATGACTATTACATTTGCAGTGATTTATTATAAGACATCGCATTAGCCAAAATATTGCAATAATTAATATAGTATTGAATGAAAAATTACATACAATATGCGATGCTTTTTACAGAGATTTATGAGAGAGGCCATATGATTTTTTTTTCTCATAGTCAAGAAAGTTTCCACTACACAACGCAGTAAAAGGGATTTTAAAAATTTTATCACAGAAAAAAAAAGTTTATATAATGTTGCTTTTTCACAACGTGAATCTCGAATGGCTTAAATACTAAAATTCGAATGCAAAATTCCTTTTTATCATGTGCGTGCCTACACTCCATTCAATTTTTTTACCTCCGTATGCATGGAAAAATCAATTTCTTGAGACATTTTAGGCAGCAAAAATTCATTTTCCATACCTAAAAGAAAATACATTCGGGTTTTTTTTCAAGGAGAAATAAAAAGCGAAATCTTAAAGAACTGTATTTGGATATATATTAGGCACCATATCAAATTGTCAGTTACAAATTGAAATACTTGTAACGAACTGATGTGAGGTTCTGTGTTCAGAAAAGCAAAAATTTTTCTGCTTCTGATTTTGCAAAACAAACACCAAAGAGGGGAGATTTCTTTCTAACAACAGTTTTGGCACTTTTAAATGAACTTTTACTCTATACTTATCATTGTAACGTCTCAGCCTATACTAGACCTATAACGTCTTCAAGAAGAGGGCCCCTTTTACATCCATCGGAACAATTTAATTTTTATTTACAAGCAGTATTTCTATACATAACTCTATTTACAATGAAATGAAAATTAAAGATATAAATTTGATAAACAAGCGCAGTTCACTCCAAGGACGAAGATTTTAAGAGTTCTCTAGTCTACGACGAATCTAGTCCAACCGGCCTGCGGCAGACCTCAATTATCACACTGGGAGATACACGAAACCACAAGAGGCTCACTTTCACACCTGTTTTGTCACTTCAGAGAAAAAAGCAACACTTCTGGACACATCGCAGAACTCCTCTTTTTCTCCGAAAACTTCACTTTAAGAAGAGCCTTAAGAAGGGTGGGGCGGCTTCCCCTTTCCTCACTTCTCATTAGAGTAGACACTTTCTCAGCTCATGGGCTGTCCTCAATCGGGATGTAACAACTCATGATGTAATTCCTGTATCATTGGTAATTATTTCGAGCTACGAAGGTGGAACAAACAATAGCTAATTTAATGAGATCTCATTCTCCATGACTGTATATCTGCTATCAATTTTGAGTGACAGTTGTTCTCATTAGTATAAAACACTAATTGCACGTAAAATAAATATCCACAACACTGCTTATCTGCTGTCAAATTTGAGTGATAGGTTTTTATTATGTACCTGTTAAACAATATACATTCTTCTCTCATCATAACGAAATGCTACAACTCTTAAAGTGGGAAAAATGTTACATCATAAATCAACACCTTAGTCTATACTTTTAACCTTTATACGGCATTTAGAAACTTTTACACCAAAGATTTCCTGTTATGATTTTTCTGAATTGTAAAAAGCATCTTTTGATAATTTTGCTTTTGTAATTGGAACTTAATGAACTATTGATGCCTGGGGCAATTCACGATAAATGCTATCCAAAAGTTGTATATTTATTAAATTTTAATAATGTTTTCCTTTGAATAAGATATTACACAACTACCTGATATATTTCCACTGCGAAATGCATCGTATTTTCTGTCTCAAACGTAGGGTGTGGGATTAAAATAATATTAACTTGAGCCCTTTAGATTTTAAAAAATTTTAATCAAATTAATATATTTTGGAACGAGTTAAATGGCATTGACATGCAAGATATGGGAAACTAATTTTGAACACAATAGGATCCTTTCGCAGTGAATTTATAGCATTGTTAACAAATTTGATGAAAAGCAATTAAGATTATGACTACTGACAAATAATAATTGAATACTGACGAGGATAATTTCTTAAAAGTTCATTTCAAATGTTACCTTAAGCCTGTAGATTTTAATGAATTAGTGGCAGGTCACACATTATGAAAAGATAAATATTTTGATCCCAATGTTATGCAAATAAGGGAGATAGCGTATTTATCCAAATTCTTACATTATATACCCCGATTACTAGATTAAACAGAAAGTTAAAGTTAGAAGTCATCCATTTAATCTAAAATTGTTTATCTGGCTTAAATTGTTTACATTTGAACAATCCTTTGACATTTTTCTACCTGAATAAAAAAAAACTGAAAATGGTTTTTATAAAATGGGTTTGATAAAAAAAATATAAAATACCAGCAATCTTCCATTTCATTGAATCGTGAAAACATATACTTCAGAGACACTTTTCAGAAACTTTAACATTTCAATAAATATCGCTTTAATACCAACATTCAACTCCGAAACTGCTTCCTATCACCTTCGTTGAGACTCATCTCTTTTTCTTCTCCCTAGCGATGACAAAATCCATTTTCTGAAGATATTTCATGTAGCAAGAATTCAGTTTCCATGCCATAAAAGAAAAAAAGCATAATATCTTTCTTAGGGGAAAAATAATAAAAAATATTTCTGAAGGAGTACATTTGAATGTTCACTCTCAGCACATCTCAAAACGTTGGTTGCAAATTGAAATTCTTGTAACGAACTCTTTTGTGCTTCCATATTCTTAAAAAAGAAAAAGAAGCTTTTTTTTTTCTTTTTTCGTTTGACAAAACACGCAGCGAAGAGTGAAAAAAGATTTTTTTTTCTGGCTGTTTTGAAAATCTTTTAAGACCAATGGCTTTTTGAAAATTTTGCGCCAAAGATTTTCTGTTTAGATTATTCCCTACTGTAGAGTTTTCTACTGCCAATCCTGTTTTCGTATTTGGCATTTTGTGGACTATCTTTCGCAACCCCCCGAGGGACGGAAAGCATTTGTGAGAAATGCTTTCCGTCGAGATTTCGATTATCAGGTTCATATATCCATTGGGAAAAGCATTCATTCTTTCTGTACCACAGGTAAGATATGAAACAAAGAAAAGATGAACTTAAGCCGTTTAGAGATAAACAGAAAATATCTTTCCTAGTGACGTATTTTGGAAAAAAATCAAAACGGCTTTAAAATTTGTTTTTGATACAATGCATTAGTTGCGAAAACATTGATGGAAACAGAATATAGCAAGATAGAATTGTTAACGTTTTTCATAGAATTCTAATGTACAATGAAGCTTTAAATTTTTTTAGCAATGTGTTGAAAAATTTGATTTAAAAATAGAAGTAAGAAATATTAAGAAAGACTCTTTAACAAAAATATTATGTTTAAATTTTGTATGTTTCCTAAGAATTTTAATAAAAAAAAAATTTATACCGAGGGCCTGTGCTCCACTAATGATAAAAGACAGTCAAACTATTTGGTGAAAATTATCTGGATTTACTCACAAACAAAATAAAATTATCTGGCAGTTAGTTACCTCTGTAATTTTATGCGGAAGACATCTTTTCTGCTTCGATAAAGTTGTCTGTTTTGACACAGATGTGTACTTTGTCCCTTTGTCCTCTGAAGCTTCAGGCCCACATAATTATAAAAGATTCAATTACATTAATTCTTTGCATTCGCCATTATTCATTTTTTTAGGGATTTAATCTCAATATTGTGTGATTCAAATGATACAAATACAAATATAACAATATAAGGGTGTATGTTTATATTGTTTTAATAATGATAAAAATATTTTAGTTTCAATTCTTGTCCATATCTAATATACTTTTCTATAACATTTTAAAGGTTTTTCATTCTATCTTTCACATACCAGGTATGCAATTGTAAAAAAAAATTTAATGGGGATCTTGTTAAAGATGTTTAGTTATATTGCCTTAATTTAATGTTTGTATTTTTTTTTTCTGTGAAAATAATAAATTTCCATTTGCACGATATTTATGCAATCTAAAATAATTAGAAATGATAATTATCTTTAAAATACAGAATTTTTAATTTGAAGTCACTTTTTTTCGAATTAATTACCAAAAATTTTGTCTCCAATAATAAAAAAAAAGTTATCGTCTAGACATCCAATTACTGAAAATAAAATGTATTATTTCTTTTTTATAAACTATTTACTTTTTCTGCGCAATTAAGGAAATAATTTAAAGAATTATTTATTACTTCAAGAAAGATTTAACGATAATTTAATTTTGCAATTATTATTCCTTTAAAATATAAAAGGTAACTACATAAAGTTATACGTCATTTTATAGAATTTATTTATTGTACTAAATTGGACAAATTTTAATTACTTTATTATTGAAATCAAATAGTTTTATTTTTTATGGAAAGAATTGTTTAGCAAACGAAACATTTATACTGAATTTTTCAAAAAAAACTGCTAAGTTTGATATATCAACAAAAATTTGTTTGATAAAATGTTAAAATGAATGTTATTTTTACTGAGATACCTTTAAAATGATAATTTAAGTAATTTTCGAAGAATACTGTAAGTACCTTTAAAATACACTAATTTTTATCAGAAGCATAATCAAAGCAGATTTTCATCGATAAAGTATTTGTTATTATTTTTAGCTTTATGGATTCAAATCCTTTAGTTCAGTATTTTGAAGTTTTTGCATGCTATTTATTTTGATTTAATAAAATCAAATAAATAGCATGGAAAATTAAAATTAATTATGATAAATTATTAATATTTGAAATGGTTAATTTTTTACGAAAATTTCATCTTTATATGTATAAATATATAATGGATATAAAAGTAAATTTTCTCCACAACATCCTGGAGAATTTTGCATTTATGTTATCTAA
Organism: Caerostris darwini; assembly: GCA_021605075.1. Lineage (NCBI taxonomy): Eukaryota > Metazoa > Arthropoda > Arachnida > Araneae > Araneidae > Caerostris > Caerostris darwini. The sequence goes on from BPLQ01000249.1 coordinate 160,965, forward strand.
CAATATAATAATATTGTATAATATTGTCTGCGGAAAATAAAATCTTGCTCATATTTGTCTCTTTGAGATATTGTCCATTTAAACTGGTATCAATTCCTTTTAACATTTTCCATTATTCGCCAATTATTACATAATAACAAAATAATTCTTTTAACGTTTTACATGATCTTTTTTTAAAACTTATTATTTCTTTTATATTCCGGTACGAGAGATTTACTCTAGTGTAGGAAAGAATTTTTTTGAAACAATTAAACTATCAGGGTAACAAAATATAATATGATACAATATTATTCAATACATGAATATAATACAATAATTCTTTAATGTATCCCATTACAAAAAAAATCTATTGGAAAAAGAAGGCACGCTTAGTAAAAATTTGATTCTTTTTTCTGCAAAACATAAAAATAAATGGGTTTATAGCAAAACAGAAAAAAAAAGATCTCCCTTTGTGAAATGTCATCTAAGAACCTCCTTCAAAAATAGTTCTGATCATACCAAATGGTTTAAAACAATAATTGTAAAAAAAGAAATTCCAATTTCTAGGTTGTATTTTGCAATAAATATGAGTTTAAAAGCTTTCGGGGAAATTATTATACAAATGCTTACCATTCTTTCTATCAAATGACTATTAAATTTGCAGTGATGTATTAAAGGACATTGCGTTAACGACTGCCAAAATACTGAATAAAAATTATGTGTAATATGTTAGGCCTCTTACAGAGCACAATATATTTTTTCTTCGTAGTCAGGAAAGCATCCTCTTCACCACGCAGTAAAAGAGATTTTAAATATTTTCTCACAAAAAAAAAAAGTTTATATAATGTTGCATTTTCACAGCGTTAATTTTGAAAGGCTTAAGTACTAACATACGAAAGCAAAATTCTTTTCTATCACATACGTTCTACACTCCATTAATTTTTGTTTATCTCCCCATCCATGCAAAATTCAATTTCTTGAAACATTTTATTCATTATCCATACCAAAAAAAAAAAGAAAATGGATTCTTATTTTTTGCTCTGAAAAATAAAAAGCGAAATCTTAAAGAATTGTACTTGGATGTATACTAAGCACCATATCAAATTTTCGGTTACAAATTGAAATTCTTGTAACGAACTCATGTGTGGTACCATGTTAAGAACTCTTTTGATTTCTTTTCTCTGTCTTTTTTTGTTTTGTTTTGTTTTCTCTTTTTGATTTCACAAAACGAGCTCTAAACAGTGGAGATTTTTTTCTCTAAGTGCAGTTTTAGCACTTTGAAATCACCCGTTACTCTATACTTATCATAAATCACCCCTTACTCTATACTTACAACCTTTCTAAGCAGTTTTGAAAATTTTACTCCAAAGATTTCCTGTTTAGATTTCTCTGCTTTTCGAGAGCCTTTTTCTGATAATCTTGCTTTTGTATTTTGAACTGAATGAACTATTGTTCCCTAAGGCGATTCACGATAAATTCTATCGAAGAGTTGCATATTTAATAAATTTTAACAATGGTTTCCTTTGAATAAGTCATTATACAGCTGTCTGACTTATATTTCCATTGGGAAAAACGTCGTATTTTCTGTCTCAAACGTGAGGTATGGGATTAAAATACGATTAACTTAAGCCATTTAGATGTTAAAAATTCTTAACCAAATTAATATATTTTGTAAGACGCAAAATGTCATTAAATTGTAACGTAAATACACTAAACTAATTTTTCTATTTAAAAATTACAATAGGATCCTTTTGCAGTGAATTTAAAGCGTTAACAAATTTGATAATGAAACAGTTAAGTTTTTGGAGTATAATTGAATTATTATCAAGGATTATTTCCTAAAAAAGTTCTTTTCAAATGTTAAAGATAAGCAATTTGATTCCAATGTTCTGAAATGAAGTGACATAACATAATTTTCTAAATTCTTACATTATATGCACCGATTACTAGATTCAACAGAAAGTCAAAGTGTCATCCATTTAATCTTAAAATGTTTAAATCGTTTATTTTTTAACAATCCCTTGACATTTTTCAAACTCACAAAAAAATTGAAAATGTTTTTTATAAAATGGATCTGATAATAAAAAAAAAAAACATAAAAGATCAGCAATCTTCCACTTCATTGAATCGTAAAAACATACATTTTAGAGACACTTCACACACACTTTAACATTTCAATAAATATCGCTTTAATACCAACATTCAACTCCGAAACTGCTTCCTATCACCTTCGTTGAGACTCATCTCTTTTTCTCCCTAGCGATGACAAAATCCATTTTCTAAAGATATTTCATGTAGCAAGAATTCAGTTTTCATACAATAAAAAAAAAGCACAATATCTTTCTTAGGGGGGAAAGAATAAAAAAAATTTTGTAGGAGTACATTTGAATGTTTACTCTCAGCACATCTCAAAACGTCGGTTGCAAATTGAAATTCTTGTAACGAACTCTTTTGTGCTTCCATATTCTTAAAAACGAAAAAAAGTTTTATTTTTTACCTGTTCCGTTTCACAAAAGATACGCCGAACAGTAAAAAAATTTTTTTGGCTGTTTTGAAAATCTTTTAAGACCATTGGCATTTTGAAAGTTTTGCGCCAAAGATTTTCTGTTTAGATTATTCCGTACTGCAGAGTTTTCTGCTGCCAATCCTGTTTCCGTATTTGGCATTTTGTGGACTCTCTTTTGCAAACCCCCCGAGGGACGGAAAGCATTTGTGAGAAATGCTTTCTGAAAGGTACATAAATGATAACTTTCATCGATGGCCTAGTCCGAGTAAGATATAATTCAACTGCCTGGTTTATATTTCCATTTGGAAAAGCATTCGTTCTTTCTGTACCAGAGGTAAGACATGAAACAAAGAAAAGATGAACTTAAGCCGTTTAGAGATAAACAGAAAATATATTTCCTATTGACATATTTTGGAAAAAATCGAAAGCCGCTTCATTACAGTGAACGTAGTAAATAGTTGTGAACAAATTTATGGAAACAAAATAAACAAGTTAGAATTGTTTACTTTTTTATGAAATTCTAATGTACTATAAAGATTTGTCTTTTTTTAGGAATACGTTGAAAATTTTTATTTAGAAATAGTTTAAAATATGGAGAAGGAAATATTAAGGATTCTGTAACAAAAAATATTTAGGATATTTAAATTTTGTATATACAAAGGGGGGCCTGATGACCGAGTGATTAACGCTCTGGCGGAGTGGCACATTTTTCTGGTTCGAGCCACCGGCGGTGACATTGATGTTTATAGTGGTTCGAAATCCACTTTAAACCGTAGGTCCCGGTCTCATCTGACCATTGATCGTACTGCTGACATTCCTACTTAAAAAAGACATATACTGTCTAGGAATCTGCTAGCAGGTAGTCAGCCTTGCTCACCATGGGTGATGCAGTTCTGGATCAATTGAACATTGCTATATTCATGTGGCTATTGAATTTTGCTGTAGTATTCCAATCAATTGCTTTATATATCTCGTGCATTATTAAACTTTGGCATGTTCCTGAGTTTATTTATCCGTTCTCGAATGTCCACACATGATAAGTTGATATTTGCCGAGCAGATTTGAGTTTTTTTATATTTATTTTATATTGAGGGTCTCATGCTCCACTAATGAAAAAAGACAGTTAAATTGTTTAGTGAAAATTATCTGGGTTCTTCTCACCCGCAAAAGGAAAATGTCTGGTAGGCCTCTGAAATTTTATCCGAAAGGCATCTTTTATGTTTTGACGAAGTTCTTTTTGTCCTCTGGAGTTTCAGGCCCACAGAATCAAAAAAAGGTGCAATTCTTTCAATTCTACATAATTATTTTTATGGAATTAAACTAACAAATGTGTGATTCAAATGGTACAAAATTATAATACGCAATAAAGATACACAATTATAACCGATTTATTTTTATACTGTTTTAATAACGATAAAAATATTTTTGTTTCAATTCTTGTTCATTAATATGTTTTGCTGAAGCATTTTTAAAATATTTCAACATATCTTTCACATACCAGGTGTGCAATTATAAAAAAAAAAAAATTTTAACTGATGATATTAGTTGTTAAGGGTTTTCCTCTTAATTTAATTATTTTCTTTTAAAAGAATAAATTTCCGTTTTCGGGATATTTAAGCAACTTAAAATAATTAGAAATGATAATTATCTTTAAAATACAGAATTTTTATTTAAAGTCATTTTTTTCAAATTAATTACCACAAAATTTGTCTCCATTAAAAAAATTGTTTTCGTCTAGACATCTAATTACGGAAAATAAAGTGTATTATTTCTTTTTAATCAATTTTACTTTTTCTACCCAATTAAGGAAATTATTTAAAGGGAACTTATTACTTTAGGAAAGAACTAAACAATAATTTAAGAATCTGTTAAAAATAATATTGCAAAATAATTCTTTTAGACTCTTGTCTTGAAATTATTATACCTTTCAAATGTGAAAAGATAACAACACAAAGTTATACATCATTTTCTAAAATTTATTTTTTGGATTAAATTGGACAAATTTCAATTACTTTATTATTGAAACCAACTAGTGCTATTTTTGTGAAAAAGATTATTTAGGAAAAGAAACATTATATTGAGTTTTTCAAAAAGGTTGCTACGTTTGATATAACAACGAAATATTGTCAGATAAAATATTAAAATAAACGATATTTTTAATAATTTTTTATTCTTTAAAATACAGTAATTCTCAAAGTTATTTACAACATTAGCGAATACAAGGGCTGTAATTCCATGTGATATTTTTAAATAGCAATGAAACTTTTTTTCTAAATCAGATAAAAAATCATATCAAAATGAATAAACTAGATATAAAGTTATATCAAAATGAATAAACCAGATATAAAATCATATTTTAAATATCAATAACATTATGTATGAGAAGAATGAAATTTGAAATCACTGAAAGTAATTTCTCTGCCGAAATACTTCACAGAAGAACTGTTGCAATGTTACCGAAGATTTTCAAACTGCAAAAAAAAAGAAGCCACCTTTCAGAGCAATAAGTGATTAACTAACTGAAGCATTTTTGCAGAAATGGATATACATGCTTTACAAATGAATTATTCACATCATTCCAATGCTATTAAACCCTTCAAGTTTCCACATAAAGAAGTCAAACAGTATTAAATTAGGCAAATATGATACCAATCTCAGTTAGTTCCATTCATTCAGGAATGACGCGGAGCAATCACAATTATAGCTTAATGTTTCTATTGAAATGGATAGATAAGGCTCACAAATGAATCGTTCAAATTCTTGATGTGCTTTACTGAAAACTTTCTAATTGTTCACCAAAAGATACCCAATGGATTTAAATTAGTCGAGTATCTTTCTTTTTGGAACAGTTGAGCAATTACTCAAATAAAATTATCAATTAATTTAAATTGGAATTTTGGAAAACATTGTTTTAATTTTACAGAGCCAGTCTTTAATTTTACAGAACTAGCTAATGTTATTTATTTTTCACTCTTCTATCAAGTACTGCCCTAGAACTATATCATTTTAAATTCATGTAGTACTAATTTGAAACTTCCCGTATAATTTTGGCTAAAAAAATATTTCATATGTTTGTATTGTAAGCTGGATTATATCAGACTGATTGAAATTCTTCAAAAAATAAATTATTTAATAGTTTCAATGATTATGATATTTAAAAAATAAAACCACTGAATAACAATTTTGTGATTGTCAAAAAATTTTAATGATCTATATAAAATCTTTTTATTACATTTAAAAATAATGTAGCATTTTTTTTCTCTAATCAGAATATTTAAGAAAAGCTTTCGAATACATGTAAATAAATTCGAGTATAAATTTTTGAAAAAAATTCATGCCATATTAGTTGTTTAAAGGCATATTTCTGTTGAAATTTATTTAAATGATCATACATTTATTTTCGATATTGACGAATGAAGATACATATTTTTCTTAATCATTACCTTCCAAAATTAAGATTAAAAATTTACTATTTATAATGAAGATTCAATTTACTAGTATTATTGATTTCACAAAACAAGCATCACAATGTAAAGATTTTTTTCTAGAAGCAATTTTTGGCACTTTGAAATCAATCTTTACTCTATACTTACCATAAACCAACCCTTTACTCTATACTTTTAACCTTTATATGACGTTTTGAAAATTTTACTCAAAAGATTTCCTGTTTAGATATTTGTGAATTGTCGAGAACATTATTTGGTAATCTTCCATTTATATTTGGAACGTAATGAATTATTCTTCCCTGGGGCTAATAAATGCTGTCCAAAAATTGTATATTTATTAAATTTAACAATGTTTTCCTTTAAATAAGTTATTATACAGCTGTCTTATTTATATTTCCATTAAAGAAAAGCACTGTATTTTCAGTGTCAAACTTATCGGATTAAAATAATAGTATGTTAAGCCATTTAGATGTTAAAAATCTTAACCAAATTAATATACTTTAGAATTAGCAAAAGAGCATTAAATTATAACACAAATACACAACATTAATTTTTGAACACAGTAGGATCCTTTTGCAGTAAATTTAAAGCCTTGTTAATAAATTTTATGAAGAAACAGCTGAGATTATACAGCGTAATGGGATACTGACAAGGATTATTTCTTACAAAGTTCTTCACAAGTATTACACAAAGCCTGTAGATTTCAATGCATTAGTGAAAGATCACACATTATGGAAAGACACGCATTTTGATCCCAACATCCCGAAATGACTTAATTTTCCAAATTTTTACATTATATGCCCCGATTACTAACTAGATTACAAAGAAAGTTAAAGTGTTATCCATTTATTCTTAAATTGTTTATCTGGTATAAAATGTTTACTTTTGAACAATCCTTGGACATTTTTCTACCTGAATAAAAAAAATTTGAAAATGCGTCCTATAAAATGGGGTCTGATAATAAAAAAAACATAAAAGACCAGCAATCTTCCACTTCATTGAATCGTAAAAACATACATTTCAGAGACACTTTTCAGAAACTTTAACATTTCAATAAATATCGCTTTAATACCAACATTCAACTCCGAAACTGCTTCCTATCACCTTCGTTGAGACTCATCTCTTTTTCTTTTCTCCCTAGGCGATGACAAAATCCATTTTTTGAAGATATTTCATGTAGCAAATATTCTGTTTTAATACCATAAAAGAAAAAAAGCATAATATCTTCCTTAAAGGGAAAATAGTAAAAAATATTTCTGAAGAAGTACATTTGAATGTTTACTCTCGGCACATCTCAAAACGTCGGTTGCAAATTGAAATTCTTGTAATGAACTCTTCTGTGCTTCCATATTCTTAAAAAAAGAAGAAAAAAAGAGGTTTTTTTCTTTTGCGTTTGACAAAACACGCACCGAAGAGTAAAAAAAAATGTTTTTTTGGCTGTTTTGAAAACCTTTTAAGACCAATGGCTTTTCGAAAATTTTGCGCCAAAGATTTTCTGTTTAGATTATTCCGTACTGTAGAGTTTTCTGCTGCCAATCCTGTTCTCGTATTTGGCATTTTGTGGACTATCTTTCGTACTTCCCGAGGGACGGAATGCATTTGTGAGAAATGCTTTCTGAAAGATATATAAATGATAACTTTCATCGATGGCCTAGTCCGTGTAAGATATTATTTGACAATCAGGTTTGTATTTCCGTTGGGAAAAGCATTTGTTCTCTCTGTACCACAGGTAAGATATGAAACAAAGAAAACATGAACTTAAGCCGTTTAGAGATAAACACAAAATATCTTTCCTATTGACGTATTTTGCAAATAAAACAAAACGGCTTTACAACTTATTGAAGATACAATGCATTAGTTGTGAACAAATGTATTGAAACAGAAATGTTACGTTAGAAATGTTTACGTTTTTATAAAATTCTAATGTACTATAAAGATTTACCAGTTTTAGGAATGCGTTGAAAAATTTGATTTAGAAATATATACACTGAAGTGACAAAAGTCATGGGATAGCAATATGCAAATTTTCAGATGGCAGTAGCATCGCGTAGAACAGGTATAAATGCGCAGTGCTTTCGCAGAGCTTTCATTTCTGTTCAAGTTATTCATGTGAAGAGGTTTTGACGTGATGATGACCGTACGACGGGAATTAACAGACTTTGAACGCGGAATGTTAGTTGGAGCTAGACGCATGGGTCATGCCATTTCGGAAATCGTTAGGGAATTCAACATTCCCAGATCCACTGTGTCAAGAGTGTGCCGAGAGTATGAAATTTCAGGCAAAACATCCCACCATGGACAGCGCAGTGGTCGACCGCCTGCACTTAACGACCGAGACCGGCGACGTCTGCAAAGAGTCGTAAATTCTAACAGACAAGCAACACTGCGTCAAATAACCGCAGAAATCAATGTGGGACGTACAAGGGACTTGTCTGTTAGAACTGTGCGGAGAAATTTGGCTTTCTTGGGCTATTCCAGCAGAAGACCGACTCGAGTGCCTTTACTGACAGAACGACATCGCTTGCAGCGACTCGTGGGCACGTGAGCATATCGGTTGGTCCCTAGATGAATGGAAAACCGTGGCCTGGTCCGATGAGTCACGATTTCAGTTGGTAAGAGCTGATGGTAGGGTTCGAGTGTGGCGCAGACCCCACGAAGCCATGGACCCAAACTGTCAGCAAGGCACTGTTCAAGCCGGTGGTGGCTCCGTAATGGTATGGGCTGTTTTTTCATGGCATGCACTTGGTCCTCTGGTGCGACTGGACCGAACATTGACTGGAAATGCTTATGTTCAGCTACTTGGAGATCACTTGCAGCCATTCATGGACTTCATGTACCCAAACAACGATGGGATTTTTATGGATGACAATGCGCCATGTCACCGGGCCACAACTGTTCACGATTGGTTTGAAGAACATTCTGGAAATTCCAACGAAAGATCTGGCCACCTAGATCGCCCGACATGAATCCCATCGAGCATTTATGGGACACCATCGAGAGGTCTGTTCGTGCCCAAAATCGTGCACCATCAACGCTTTCACAATTATGGACGTCTATCGAGACAGCATGGCTCAATATTCCTGCAGAAGACTTCCAACGACTTGTTGAGTCCATGCCATGTCGAGTTAATGCACTTCGCCGGGCGAAAGGAAGGCCGACACGATATTAAGAGGTATTCCATGACTTTTGTCACTTCAGTGTATATGGAGTAAGAAATATTAAGAAAGATTCTTTAACAAAAAGTGTTTAGGATATTTAAATTTTATACGTATATTAAGTTTGGTTTGTCGCTCTACTATCATTGGTCATTTTGCTAATTAGATAGGGACCTACAATTTAAAGCAGATTCAAAAGAACAAACATACATGCCTCCACCAGAATTTGAAAATGAAGTTCGTGATACCAAAGACTAGAGATCTAGCCTGGCTGATCAGGCCGCTACACGTATTCTAAAACTTTTATTAAAAGTTTTGAATAAAATTTTTAATAAAAGTTTTATTTAAGAATGCTTTGAAAAATTTGATTTAGAAATAGAATTAAAAAATATTAAGAAATATTCTTTAATAAAAAAATATTTAGGATATTTAAATTTTGCATGTATCCTAAAAATTTTAATATAAGTTTTCTTTATACCGAGAGCCACGTGCTCCACTAATAATAAAATACAATCAAATAGTTTGGGGAAAATTATTTGATTTTTTCCAACACAAAAATTAAAATTTTTGGTGGTTAGTTATCTCTTAAATTTTATCCGAAAGGCATCTTTTTTATTTTTACAAAGTTCCTTTGTCTTCTGGATCTTCAGACCCGCATAATTATAAAAGCTGTAATTACATTGATTCTTTACCGTCGCCGTGATTCATTTTTTATGGATGTGTGATTGCGATCCAAATGATACAAACACAATTATAAACGAATAAGGATTTATTTTTATACTGTTTTAATAACGATAAAAATATTTTCGTTTAAATTCTTGCCCATTAATATAGTTTGCTAAAACATTTTAAAGGTGTTTCAACATATCTTTCACATACCAGGTATGCAATTAAATAATGATGTTATTAAAGTTATTAAGATTTATCCAATTAATTTAATTTTTTTTTCTTGTAAAAGAATAAATTTTCATTTTCACGATATTTAAGAAATCTAAAAAAATTAGAAATGATAATTATCTTCGAAATACAGAATTTTTATTTTAAAATCATTTTTACGGATTAATTACCACAAAAATTTTCTCAAATAATAAAAAAAAGTTATTGTCTAGAGATCCAATTACGGAATATAAAATGTATTATTTCTTTTTAATAAACTATTTATTTTTTTCTACTCACTTAAGTAAATTATTTAAAGGATATTTATTACTTTAGGAACGATTAAACAATAATTTAAGATTCTATTAAAAATATTATTGCAAAATAACTGTTTCAATGTATTCTTTTGCAATTATTATTCGCTTAAAATATGAACGGATAACTGCGCAAAGTTATACACCATTTTATAAAATTTATTTATTGGAATTAATTGGACAAATTTTAATTGCTTTGTTATTGAAACCAACAAGATTGACATGATTACAAACATTGTTTGATAAAATAAAAGATCTTTTTACTGAGCCACCAATTTTGAGTTAGTTATAACTTAAGCGTATACACAGGACTGTAATTCAATGCTGTTTTTAAGTAGCCATGAGACCTTCCTTCTAAAACTATAAAATCATATCAAAATGTTCTAGATATGGTCAGTTCTATTTTAAAAATGAATGACATGATGTAATGAGAAGAATGAAATTTGAAGCCACCTAAAACAATTTCTCTGCCGAAATGCATCAAAGAAGAACTTATCAGTTTCTTAATGTTATTGAAGATTTTCAAATTGCCCACATTGTCATTAATTGATTTATTTGGCATTATTTAAACTGAGAGAAAATATTTTTAAAAGGAAATTTTTATATAAAAATTTTTTTTACAATATTTGAACATTATATTGAATATTTAACGGGAATTAATGGGTGTACTTTATCGTCCAGAGGATTTGAATGCATTTTGCTTGTTCGCTCTCGTGTAAATACAGTATGAGTTTTTTCTTTTAAAAAGGCCTTCAGAAAGACAATTCTATTCCTTTCCATTTTGTAGCACTCCGTAAAAATGTCTTGATAGGTACTAATACTTCTAAATAGGTACTTCCTCTCACTCGAGAGGAAGTACAGACCAACTAACGCCGCCACTGAGAAATGTTTAGTACAGCTCAATCACGCGCTTCTGTTGAGAAACATTTAGTTTGTAATCTCTCCCAAAAGGAAATATATTCAAAGCAACCCTGCGTAATAATTGGCCTACAGACTCTCACCTAGAAGGGAAATATATTTCGCGCAACCGGCGCGCACTTGAGTATTTTTATATTCGCCTTAAAAGTGGAATCCTTCCATGAATCTATAATTACATATCTTTAATGTTTTACATGTTGTCTATCTCTAATTGTTTGTATTTGTTGTTTGTGCCCGGCTAAATAAAACTGTGTGTTTCAAGTCTCAATCCAACCACACCCAGATACAATTCAGAGTTGCAACAATCCACAACACTACATACAATAATTTTCATTATTATGTAATGATCAAGAGAAAATATTTTGTAAAAATAAAAATATTTGAAGCTGACAAAGTAAATACAATTAAGTGAAGATAAATTACTGTCATTCATTCTAAAGTTTAATCGTGAAAACTATTACTTTCATGACATATACATACTAACATATTGCAAATTGAATATCTTCGAGATCATGAATGGAATATTTATTTAAGACCATACTATTAATTTTTCCTTTCATAATCAGATTTCTTTTTCGAATTACTATAGTCGTTAATCAATATTTTACAATCAGCCAAATAAAAGTGTATCTGAAATATACAGAACTACTTTCATTTTATATGTATTCCTCAAAATACGTATTAATAAATTTCCTTTTTTACCATTTTATTGCCACGGGTATCAATCTACACTTCTAATTGTTGCTACTAGGTATGAATTTCACAGCAATTCCTCAGAGAGTAGCAGGAATTATATTCCATTTCAAGAGATCTGTTCGGATATGGGGGTGTCAGATAAGGTTTCGGAATGTTAAAATTTAATTAGTTCCAGAGAGATTAATTAAGAACTAATTAATTGTGAGAGAGTGAATCCCGCTCATAAAATGGTGTCAGAAGACACTTCATCCGTAAGCGAGATTAAATTGAGTTGGCTCCAATTTTTAATTATGGATTTAAATTGCCTTTTAAAAATTTAATTAGCAGAGAGTGGTGTATAAAATTTCAAGATGTTGATATCCATTTTAAAATATTAATATTCTCTTCCCCATAATTACAGGGAAGCTCGGAAGTTTGATTTTTATTTCTGATGAAGATTTCTATTGCAAAATATTCTTATGGGATTGTGTGAAATTATCTTTCATCACGGATTTTTGAAATAAAAGTTAAAAAAAAGTATTGAAAATGTTGAATTGTATTATATTCGGAATTTGATTTGTGAATTTGATTTGATTTGATATTGGAATTTTGATTTCATTGATTTGTATTAGAAACAAGTAATATAAAAAAAAAAAAATTTAAAGTCCATTCCTACTTTTTTTTCACTATATTGTAGAAAAGTCCTTTACAAATAAAGTTGAAATTTTTCTCTTACAGCTGGCGCCATCTATTATTAGATACATGTAACTTAAATTTAAAAACACTAAAATTAATTAATTAAATTTAATTAATGAATTAATATTTGAGAAAACTGTATTAACATCAAGTGTCATCCACTGCAAGTTCAAAAACATGCATTTGAACTTGAGTGGATGAATAAAAAGTATTTTATTAACGATTGAAAGATTTTAACAAGATATATATAGGAAGAGTGTGAACTAATAGTAGGAATTTAATAAAGCGTATTTCGCTTTATTCAAGTATTAATAATAAAATAATATAAAAATTGTGTTGGAATTAGGCTTGTGATTTTTAAGTAATATATTTCTTTTAATTTCGTTAAAATTAATTAAAATTTTAATTTTTTGTCGTTAAGGTTATCATGGGTGTTATCAGGGGGCTTTATTTTATTTTTTGATTACTATTTATGTACTAGGGCATTACCAATTGCCCTTCATCTGTATCATTAAATTATTTCATTTTATTCCATATCATCCTGGAACGCTTTGAATTTCTATAATATTTATTTAACAAATGTACGGAAAAAAACCTCGTATTTGTCGTTTTTTGTGACATTCCCTATTATATTGGTATCGATTCTTTTTAACATTTTCCATCATTCGCTGACTATAACGTAATAAAGAAATAATTCTTTTAACATTTTACATAATCCTTTCTTAAAACTCGTTATTTCTTCTATGTTCCGATTTGCAAGAGATTTATTTTAGAGTAGGAAAGAATTTTTTTGAAACAATAAAACTATCAGGGTAACAAAATAAACAATGATAAAATAATTCTTTAATGTATCGTATTACAAAAAAAATTCTACTAGAAAATGGGGGCAATCGTAATAAAAATGGGATTCTTTTTTCTGCAAAATATAAAAATAAATTAGTTTCTAGCAAAACAGAAAAAAGATTTTCCTTTTTGAAAGGTCCTCTAAGAACCAAATTTGAAAATAGTTCTGATTATACCAAACGGTTTAAAACAATAACTCTTAAGAATAGAAATTTCCATTTTTCTGTTGTCTTTTGCAAATGAATTAAAAAACTTCTGGAGAAATTATTAAATGAATGCTTAACCTTCTTTTATATCAATGGATTCTTACATTTGCAGTGATTTATTATAAGACATCCCATTATCCAAAGTATTGAAATAATTAATCTAGTATTGAATAAAAATTACATACAATATGCGATGCTTTTTACAGAGCACAATATGTTTTTTTTCTCATAATCAAGAAAGGTACCTCTACACAACGCAGCAAAAGGGATTTTAAAAATTTTTATCACAGAAAAAAATAGTTTATATAATGTTGCTTTTTCACAACGTCAATCTCGAATGGCTTAAATACCAATATTCGAATGCAAAATTCCTTTCTATCATATGCATGCTTACACTCCATTGAATTTTTTTTATCTTCTTATGCATGGAAAAATCAATTTCTTGAGACATTGATGCAGCAAAAATTCATTCTCCATAACTAAAAGAAAATACATTCGGGTTTTTACAAGGAGAAATAAAAAGCGAAATCTTAAAGAACTGTATTTGGATATATATTAGGCACCATATTAAACAGTCTGTCACAAATTGAAATTCTTGTAACGAACTCATGTGTGATTCCACGTTCAGAAACATACATTTTTCTCTTTCTTGATTTTTCAAAAATCATCAAAGATTGGAGATTTCTTTCTTAACAACAGTTTTGGCGTTTACCGTTCTTTCGGTACCACAGGTAAGATATGAAACAAAGAAAACATGAACTTAAGCCGTTTAGATATAAACATAAAATATCTTTCCTATTGATGTATTTTGGAAAAAAATCAAAATGGCTTTACAATTTATTTATGATACGATGCATTAGTTGCGAACAAATTTATGGAAACAGAATATAGCAAGATAGAATTGTTTATTTTTTTATAAAATTCTAATGTACCATAAAGATTTAACTTTTTTTAGGAAAATGTTGAAAATTAAATTTAGTAATAGTTTTAAATATGGAGAAAGAAATATTAAAAATTCTTTAACAAAAAATATTTAGAATATTTAAATTTTGTATGTATACAAAGGGGGCCTGATGGCCAAGTGTCTGACGCTCGGAATCCACTTTAAACCGTAGGTCTTGATTTCATCTGACCGTTGGGCGTACGACTGACAACCCTACCCCTTATAAAAACATATACTGTCTAGGAATCTGCTAGCAGGCAGACAGCCTTCCTATCATTCCTTTTCTATCAAACAAACTAGTACATTTGCAGAAATATATTAAAAGACATCGCGTTAGCTGTGGCCAAACTACTGAATAAAAATTTTGTATAATTTATGACAGTCAGAGAAGCTTCCTCTACATCACGCAGCAAAAGAGATTTCAAAAATTTTATCACAGGAAAAAAGTAGCCTATGAAATTTTGCATTTTCACAACGTCCATCTTGAATGGCTTAAATACAAACATTCGAATGTAAAATTCCTTTTTATCATATGCATTCCTACACTCCATTCATATTTTTTATCACCCTATCCATGGCAAAATCAATTTGTGGAGACATTTGAGCACCAAAAATGTATTCTCCATACCGAAAAGAAAATACACTCTTTTTTTGCAAGGATAAATTAAAAGCGAAATATCACTCGGAAATCAACCTTTACTCTATACTTACCATAAATTAACCCCTTACTCTGTACGTTTAACCTTTATATGGCATTTTGAAAATTTTACTCCAAAGATTTCCTGTTTAGATTTTTCTGAATTGTTGAGAAAATCTTTTGATAATCTTCTTTTTTTTTTTTTGTTGTTGTTTCTAGAACTTAATGAACTATTGTCTCCTGGGGACATTCATGGTAAATGCTATCCAAAAGTTGTATACTTAATAAATTTTAACAATGGTTTCCTTTGAATAAGTTATTGTACAGGGTTCTAATTTATATTTAAATTGGGAAGTATTGTATTTCCTGTCTCAAACGAAAGGTTTGAGATTAAAATAATATTAACTTAAGCGATTTAAACGTTAAAAATCTTAATCAAATTAATATATATTGAAAAACTAAAATGGCATTAAATTATAACGTAAATAAGCAACACTAATTTTTGAACGTAATCGGATACTTTTGCAATTAATTTACAGCCTTGTTAACAAATTTAATAAAGGAGCAGTTGAGATTATGTCATATAATTCAATACTGACAAGGATTATTCCTTTTCAAATGTTGTATTAAGCTTGTAGATTTTAACGAAATAGTGAAAGGTCATATAATATGAAAAGATAAGCATTTTGATCCCAACATTCTAAAATGAAGTGAGATAACTTAATTTTCCAAATTCTTACATTATATGCACCAATTACTAGATTAGACATAAAGTTAAAGTTAAAGTGTCATCCATTTATAATTAAATTGTTTATCTGGTTTAAATGATTTACTTTTGAACAATCAATTAACATTTTTTTACCTGAATAAAAAAAATTGAAAATGGTTTTAATAAACGGGGTCTGATAATAAAAAATAAATATAAAAGACCAGCAATATCCATTTCATTGAATCGTAAAAACATACATTTCAGAGACGCTTTTCAGAAACCTTAACATTTCAATAAATATCCCTTTAATACCTAAATACAACTCCGAAACTGCTTCCTATCACCTTCGTTGAGACTCATCTCTTTTTTTCCCTCCCTAGCGATGACAAAATCCAATTTCTGAAGATATGTCACGTACCAAGAATTCAGTTTTAATACCATAAAAGAAAAAAAGCATAATATCTTCCTTAAAGGGAAAATAGTAAAAAATATTTCTGAAGAAGTACATTTGAATGTTTACTCTCAGCACATCTGAAAACGTCGGTTGCAAATTGAAATTCTTGTAAGGAACTCTTTTGTGCTTCCATATTCTTAAAAAAGGGAAAAAAAGGTTTATTTTTTTCTTTTCCGTTTGACAAAACATGCGCCAAGAGTAAAAAAACTTTTTTTTCTGGCTGTTTAGAAAATCTTTTAAGAAAAATGGCTTTTTGACAATTTTGCGCCAAAGATTTTCCGTTTAGATTATTCCGTACTGTAAAATTTTCTGTTGGCAATCCTGTTTTCGTATTTGGCATTTTGTGGACTATCTTTCGCACTCCGCGAGGGACGGAAAGTATTTGCGAGAAATGCTTTCTGAAAGGTACATAAATTATAACTTTCATCGATGGCCCAGTCTCAGTAAGATAGTATTCGACTGCCCGGTTTATATTTCCATTGGGAAAAGGATTCGTTCTTTCTGTGCCACAGGTAAGATATGACACAAAGAAAAGATGAACTTAAGCCGTTTAGAGATAAACAGAAAATATCTTTTCTATTGACGTATTTTGAAAATAAAACAAAACGGTTTTACAACTTATTTATGATACAATGCATTAGTTGTGAACAAATTTATGGAAACAGAATATAGCAAGATAGAATTGTTTATGTTTTTTATAAAATTCTAATGTGCTGTAAAGATTTAACTATTTTAAGGAATGCGTTGAAAGATTTGATTTTGAAATAGAGTTAAATATGGTGTAAGAAAGATTGTGAAGGATTCTTTAACAAAAAATATTTAGGATATTTAAATTTTGTGTGTCTCCTAAGAATTTTCTTTACACCGAGAGTCTTGTACTCTGCTAATAATAAAATACAGTCAAACAGTGCGAAAATAATTTAGACTTTCTCCAATTATCTGAATAATTTAACGTTAAAGGAAGAAAATGGCATAACGTAAATGCTCAAAACTAATTTTTGTATTCAATAAGATTCTTTTGCAGTGAATTTATAGCCTTATTAGCAAATTTAATAAAGAAACAGTTGAGATTATGTAGTGTAATTCAATACTGACTAGGATTAAAAAAACTCTTTTCAAATATTTCATTAGTCAGTGGATTTTAATGAATTAGTGAAAGATCACACATTATGAATAGATAAGCAATTTGATCCCAATATCCATGAATAAAGTGAGATAACTTAATTTTCCAAATTTATGCATTATTTGCCCCGATTACTAGATCAGCCATGAAATTAAAATTAAAGTGCCCTCCATTTAATCTTAAATTGTTTATATGGTTTAAATCATTTACTTTTGAACAATTCTTACCAGAATAAAAAAAAATTGAAAATGCGTCTTATAAAATGGGTCTGATAATAAAAAAAAAAACATAAAAGACCAGCAATCTTCCACTTCATTGAATTGTAAAAACATACATTTCAGAGACACTTTTCAGAAACTTTAACATTTCAATAAATATCGCTTTAATACCAACATTCAACTCCGAAACTGCTTCCTATCACCTTCGTTGAGACTCATCTCTTTTTTTCTCCCTAGCGATGACAAAATCCATTTTCTGAAGATATTTCATAGGAAGAATTCAGTTTCCATGCCATCAAAGAAAAAAAGCATAATATCTTTCTTAGGGGGAAAATAATAAAAAAAAAACATTCTGAAGGAGTACATTTGGATGTTTACTCTCAACAAATTTCAAAACGTCGGTTGCAAATTGAAATTCTTGTAATGAACTCTTTTATGCTTCCATATTCTTAAAAAGGAAAAAAAAATTTTTTCTTTTGCGTTTGACAAAACACGCGCCGAAGAGTAAAAAAAATTTTCTGGCTGTTTTGAAAATCTTTTAAGACCAATGGCTTTTTAAAAATTTTGCGCCAAAGATTTCCAGTTTAGATTATTCCGTACTGTAGAGTTTTCTGCTGTCAAACCTGTTTTTGTATTTGGCATTTTGTGGACTATCTTTCGCAACACCCCGAGGGATGGAAAGCATTTGTGAGAATGATTTCTGAACGGTATATAAATGATAACTTTCATCGACGGCCTAGTCCGAGTAACATAATATTCCGCTACTTGGTTTATACTTCCATTGGGAAAAAGCATTCGTTCTTTTTGTACCACAGGTAAGATATGAAACAAAGAAAAGATGAACTTAAGCCGTTTAGCGATAAACAGAAAATATGTTTCCTATTGACGTATTTTGGAAAAAAACAAAACGGCGTTACAATTTATTTATGATTCAATGCATTATTTGTGAACAAGTTTAAGGAAACAGACCATAGCAAGATAGATTTGTTTATGTTTTTATAAAATTCTATTGTATTATAAGATTTAGATTTTTATCGATTATCGATTTTTAAGAATACGTTGAAAAATTTTATTTAGAAATATTAAAAAATATTTTTTAACAAAATATATACAGGATATTTGAATTTTGTATGTATCCTAAGAATTTTAATAAAAGTTTATATATATATATATAAACTTTTTTTATTTATTTAACTTTTATTTATATATATATATAGAGAGAGAGATAGATAGATAGATAGATAGATACATATAATACTATAATATTCCGGCTCCACTAATGATAAAAGTTATTCAAACTGTTTGGTTTTAAAGTTTTTTTATAACATATCTTTCACATATTATATATGTAAATATAAAAATATTTTTAAATGATGATATTATTTAAGATGTTAATTTATTTTATAAATTTTAGGTGAAAGCCTGTTTTAAGGTGAAAATTTATTTATTCGTAGTGTATCTCACTTTTTCTTCCACGTACACCTATTTTATGAAGTGATGTATAACTTTATGTAGTTATCTTTTCATATTTTAAAGGAATAATAATTGCCAGACAAGAATCTGAAACAATTATTTTGTTATATTATTTTTTATATATTCTTAAATTATTATTTTGTTCTTTCCTGAAATAATAAATTATCTGTAAATAATTTCCTTAATTGTGTAGAAATAGAAAATTGTTTATTAAAAAGAAATAATAAGACTTATTTTCCATAATTGGATGTCTAGACGATAACTTTTTTTTAATGGAGATAAATTTTGTGGTAATAAATTTGTAAAAATGACTTAAAATAAAAATTCTGTATTTTAAAGATAATTATCATTTCTAATTATTTTAAATTGCTTAATTATCGTGAAAATGGAAATTTATTCTTTTACGCGAAAAAAACTAAATTAAGGGTAAAACCTTAACATCTTTAATAATATCATCAATATTTTTTTTTAATAATTGCATATCTGATATATGAAAGATATGATAAAAAACATTTAAAATTTTATAGAAAAATATATTAGATATGAACAAAAATTGAAACAAAAATATTTTTATTATTATTGAAACGATATAAAAATGAATCCTTATTCTGTTGTAATTGTGTTTGTATCATTCGGATTATACGATCGTTAGATTAAATTCATAACGAGTAATATAAAAAAAAAAATTTTTTAAGTCAATTCCTGCTTTTTTTTTCCACTATATTGCAGAAAGTCTTGTATAAATAATTTTCATTCATTTTTTGAAGTTTATCTGGCGCTATCTATTGCTAGATATATTTAACTTAAATCTAAAGAAAACTAAAATTAATTAATTAAATTTAATTACTGAATTAATTTGTGAAAAAACTGTATTAACTTCAAGTATCATCCACTGCAAGTTCAAAAAAATGTATTTGAACTTGAGTGGATGAATAAAAAGAATTTCATAAACGATTGAAAATTTGAACAAGATATATATAGGGAGAGTGTGAGCTAATAGAAGGAATTGAAAAAAAAAGAATCATGGCAAAAGTAAAGAATTAATATAATTGTAGCTTTTATAATTATGTGGTCTTAAAGCTACAGCGGACTAAGAAACTTTGTCAAAACAGAAAAGAAGCTTTAAGGATAAAATTTCAGATTTAAGTCACAGGCTGACATTTTCACTTTGTGTTGGAGAAAATCCTGATACTTCTCACCAGTTGGAATGTCTTTTATCATTAGTGGAGCGCTTGGCCTTCGGTACAAAAAAATTATTAAAACTCTAAAATTAAAATTATTAAAATTCTGAAATTAAAATTATTAAAATTCTAAAATTATAATTATTATTAAAATTAGTAAAATTCTAAAATTATAATTATTATTAAAATTTCTTTAAATATATTAAATTATTAAAAAAAATTTAAAATATCTTAAATTATAATAAAAATTATTAAAATTGATTAATATTTAAATTATAAAAATTATTAATATTGATTAATATTTAAATTATAAAAATTATTAAAATTGATTAATATTTAAATTATAAAAATTATTAAAATTGATTAATATTTAAATTATACCAATTATTAAAATTGATTAATATTTAAGTTATAAAAATTATTAAAATTGATTAATATTTAAATTATAAAAATTATTAAAATTGATTAATATTTAAATTATAAAAATTATTAAAATTGATTAATATTTAAATTATAAAAATTATTAAAATTGATTAAATTATTATAAAAATTATTCAAATTTTTAGGATGCCAACAAAATTTAAATATACTATATTTTTTTTTTGTTAAAGAATCCTTTTTAATATTTCTTTCTGCATATTTAAAACTATTTGTGAATCAAATTTTTCTAAGCGTTCTTAAAAAAAAGTTAAATCTTTATAATACATTAGAATTTTATAAACTCGTAAAAAATTCTAACTTGATATATTCTGTTTCTATAAATTTGTTCACAACTAATACTTGTATCATAAATAAATTGTAAAGTCGTTTCTTTTTTTCAGAATACGTCAATACGAAAGATGTTTTCTGTTTATCTCTAAACGGCTTAAGTTCATCTTTTCTTTGTTTCATATCTTACCTCGTCGTCGTTCTTAGGTTTTTCGGAGTACCATGGCCGATATATTTGGCCTTTACTCCAGGATGGCAATCACATAAAGTTCATGATTAAAAAACACATTGATACATATAGAAAATTAGATAAGTGACCAAAGAAACTGCCCATATTTACAAAATTTACAAATATAAACAAATCACAATTATTTACAAATTTACAATTCAAACAAAGAAAAATTAAAGAAGAGATGTTCAAAGTAAAAAATGAAAAGTAATAACAAAAAATTAATCTAACAAAAAATACAAAAAAGGAAAAAAGCTAAAAATATTTACAAACAGGAATATACTACGGAGTAGAGTAATTACTGTCATATCTTACCTGTGGTACAGAAAGAATGAATGCTTTTCCCAATGGAAATATAAACCAAGTAACGGAATATTATCTTACTCGGACTAGGCCGTCGATGAAAGTTATCATTTATGTACCATTCAGAAAGCATTTCTCACAAATGCTTTCCGTCCCTCGGGGTGTTGTGGAAGATAGTCCACAAAATGCCAAATACGAAAACAGGATTGGCAGCAGAAAACTCAACAGCACGGAATAATCTAAACAGAAAATTTTCAAAAAGCCATTGGTCTTAAAAGATTTTCAAAACAGCAAAAAAATAAATAAATAATTTTTTTTTTTCACTCTTCGGTGCGTGTGTTGTCAAACGGAAAAGGTAAAAAAAGTAAAGGTTTTTTTTCTTCTTTCTTTTTTAAGAATATGAAAGTAAAAAATAGTTCGTTACAAGAATTTCAATTTGCAACCGACGTTTTGAGATGTGCTGAGAGTAAACATTCAAATGTACTCCTTTAGAAATTTTTTATTATTTTCTCCCCAAAGAAAGATATTATGCTTTTTTTATCTTCTTTGATGGTATGGAAACTGAATTCTTGCTACATGAAATATCTTCAGAAAATGGATTTTGTCATTGCTAGGGAGCAAAAAAAATGAGTCTCAACGAAGGTGATAGGAAGCAGTTTCGGAGTTGAATGTTGGTATTAAAGCGATATTTATTGAAATGTTAAAGTTTCTGAAAAGTGTCTCTAAAATGTATGTTTTTACGATTCAATGAAGTGGAAGGTTGCTGGTCTTTTATGTATTTTTTATTATCAGACGCATTTTATAAGAATCATATTTATTTATTTTTTTATTCATGTAGAAAAATGTCAGAGGATTGTTCAAAAGTAAACGATTTAACACAGATAAATAATTTAAGATTTAATGGCTGACACTTTAACTTTAACTTTCCATCTAATCTAATAATTGGGGCATATAATGTAAGAATTTGAGTTATCTCACATCATTTGAGGACTTTAAGATTGAAAAGCTTATTTTTCCATAATGTGTGATCTGTTACAAATTTATTAAAACCTAGGCTAATGAAACATTTGAAAAGAGCGTTTTTATTCCTTCTTAGTATTGAATTACACCACATAATCTCAACTGTTTCTTTATCAAATTTGATAACGAGACTATAAATTCTCTGCAAAAGGATCCTATTGTGTTCAAAAATTAGTTTTGAGTATTTACATTATAATTTAATGCCATTTAGAGTCTTACAAAATATATTAATTAGGTTAAGAATTTTTAATCTTTAAATGGATTAAGTTAATATTATCATAAAAATAATAAAAATCATAAAAATAATATTTTCAATAATTAATCATAAAAATCACTTAATCATAAAAATAATATTTTCGAGTAATAAATGAATAATTTTAAAAACAATTCAACACATTTAAAGGCACTTTTTATGTAATTTATTGATATTAGAGTTATTGTCATAAATAGAATACAAAATAATCATTCTAGAATAAATGATAGTTAAATTTGAATAACATTCTATATATGGCAATAGACGAAAATTTAATATTTATTCATGAAAAATCAATGGACAACAAATTAACATCTATTCATGAGAAATATCGTTTAAAAGGTACAGAATTAAGTAATAAACTTGTTAGCTTTATCGAAATACAACTTTTTAATCTGTTTAGAATCTAAAATTTTATGAAACTTTTCATTTTAAAAAAGATAAACTATAAGAAGTAATTGTTTTCTAAATAAAATATCCCAAAAATTTCGACATAATTTTAAACAGCTTTGGAGTAGAAGATATTTACATTTATTCCAAAATATTATTTTAATGAAAGGTTTATTTGTTAATAAAATTTTATTGTGTTTAAAAAGTTGGCTTTTGCCTATCCATGGTTATTTAAGCCATTTTTTTTCAGAACAGATTTATTTTACTCTTTGTCAATTAGAAAAAAAATTATGTTATATGACAAACAATATGATTCAAAATTATATGATTGTTAATACAACTGTTCTTTCAGAAAAAAAAAGCTTTTTAAGGTTAGATCGAATTTAAATTGAGTTTTTCACAAAACTTGATATTTCGTATAAAAACACTTTAAAAATTTATTTAAAAAATTATTTTGTAAGAATGTTACATGATTTTGATTAAAAACTGTTTGCATGATTTCTTGAATAATAGAGATATTTTTTTTGGAACTTCAAATATTTGTTTTAATTTTATTCAACAATGAAATCTGATTTATGTCAAGAGTTTTTCATTTACATTGGAGAAATCTTACGACATTTTGTGAAATGGTTATTAAAAGGTTTTTTTGCACATATTTTTCTCGCATATTTCTTTTAAATTATTTCATAAATCATTGCCATATATATATCGTATGCAAAAGATTGTTGCAATATAATTTTGTATATAGTATTAATCATTTTGGTAATATTTTACTAGATTTTATTTTAAAATACACAATTTAAAAAAAAATATGGTACATACAGCAAAATGTTTTGATAAATTGTTATTAAAGTTACATTTAAAAAAATATAGTGAGATATTTTCTTTCATTTCAGATAAGGTTTATGTCAAGACATAATAGTCAAAGCACCCTGAAAAAAAAACCGTATGAACGTTTTTTATAAACTTAAAGTACATAAAAAATGTGCTTTTCTTAGAAACTCAAATCATTTAAAAATTATTTTAATTGTAATAATAGAGATACGAGATAATAAGTGTTATGAGACATAATGTTCATAACTTCTAACAGGCAAACATGGTTACTGAACAGTAAAGTGTGTTGCAAAAATATATTTCATTTGAATGTTTGCAAAAAAACAAATGTTTATATATATATATATATATACTTTACCTATGTTACAAAATTATTTAATGCTGTGATCATTCCCTAATCTAATCTTTTATAAAAAATACCATATTTTGTTAAATTTGTTAAGACTTTGTATTTTAAACATGGAGGAGTTCAGTGGAAGGATATGGTTTAATTCTATGTATGTGACAGGATGGAATTTCTAGACATATCCTACAATCAGTGACCATTGACGTAAATCAGTCATGAAATCAGATCATTTGAGGAAATTAGAGTGTTTTAGAGATTTGTCATGTACTTCATTAGCATATTAGAAACTCAGTTCCAGATATTAGGAGACAGAATTACTCAGGTTCTATTTGTCAGACGAGTAAGTTTAGAGAAGGTCAAAGGTATACTAGTTACACAGTTATATATGTTTAAATAATAAAAAAAATTGTTTGGTCGATCAAGTTGGATATAACAGCAAATATGAAAAAAGAATTAACACAATTTACTGTGTATACAAGTTCGACTTAATGAAATCACAGCGTTGTGTTTGTTGAATCTAATATAATATGTTTGGATTGGATCTTCAAATCAGAAATACAATGTAAATTCATTTCATCAAAGAGTGTATTGAAAATAATCATTACTAAAGATAACAACAAGAAATATAAAGTTAAAAACTTATTCTGTGTTCCTTTCATATTTTAAACATTTATTTTATGCATAAAAGTAATTTGATTTGTACACTTCTAAATGTTTAAAAATAGTTTAACTTTAAATAAAAATAAAACTTTTTTTATAAAAGAATAATTTTAATTTTTACGAATTTAAATCTCGTAAAAATCAAATCTTGAAAAAGGTAATGATTTTAAAAACAATAAGTTCTATTGAAATATACTGAAAAATACAAATTAATTGGAGAATGAAACTCCTTTATGTGTAAATTAAAAAATTCGTCATTTTCAAAATAAGCACCATTATTTTATTTAAAATTTGAAATATACTTTAGTCTTTTGAATTATTATTTATTTTATTTAAGTGCTTTTTTGTACATTGGTAGACTTTTTATATGCCATAAAAAAACCCACAGAACGATGGATGAAGAAAGAACATTGCCTTCCAAAATCAATTTTGGAGATAACTTTCCTGTTACGTGTCATATTGAGAAAACTCCCTCCAGAAATCATAATTATCCATTATACACTCTGGCACAATCGTCATCCTTTTTTTTTTTTGAAAACAGCATAAAAACTTTATGTGCAGTTTAAAAAAATCATCTTTCTCAAAATAGGCATCATTAGTTTGCTTACAATTTGAAATGTACTTTATTTCCTTGAATTATTATTTATTTTAATTATATACTTTATTGTACATTGAATGACTTTGTGTCTGCCATGAAAAGTCCATGAATGAGGGATGAAGAGAGAACATTACCTTTTAAAAGCAATTTCGGAGATAATTTTCCAGTTACGCGTGTATTAAGAAACCTCTCTCCATACAACATAATTATCGATAGAAGATGCTTACACACTGTGGCATAATCGTCATCCTTCTTTCTGAAAACAGTGGTTGCATCAACAACAACCTTGAAATAAGAGTTTCGAAACTCACCCCTTCTGTAAGCCAGTTACTTTGTCACTGGACCTCGAGTCAGTAAAGTAATTTAATTTATATCTATAACTAGAATAAATTATTATTATTTGTTTAATAGAGCCAGTTTGATTGACAGGGCAATGCTTTAAATTTCCTAAGCAAATTCATCTTTCTCAAAATAAGCATCATTATTTTGCTTAATATTTGAAATATATTTTTGTCTTTTGAATTATTATTCATTTTATTTATGTACTTCTTTGTTCATTGATAAGCCTTACGTATGACATGAAAAGTCCACTAAATCAGGGATGAAGAGAGAACATTGTCTTCCAAAAGCAATTTTGGAGATAACTTTCCAGTTACATGTCGTATTGGGAAAACTGCCTCCACACATCATAATTATCGATAGAAGACGCTTACATATTCTGGAACAATCACCTGAAACAATCATCTCTGGAACAATCTGGAACAATCATCTGAAAACAGTGGTTGCATCAACAACAACAACCTTAACACAACAGTTTCGAAACTCACCCCTCCTGTACGCCAGTTACTTTGCCACTTTGCCCCAAGTCAGGAAAGCAATTTAATTTATATTTATAAATAAAATAAATTATCATTACTTGTTTGATAGCCTAATAGATTAACACCTCAACTGAGAGGGCAGTGCTTTAAGTTTCCTAACAAATTCATCTTTCTCAAAATAAGCATTATTATGTTGCTTAAAATTTGAAATTTTACTTTTGAATTATTATTTATTTTATTTATGTACTTTTTATAAATTGGTAAGCCTTGCGTATGCCATGAAAAGCCTTCTGACCGAGAGATGAAAAGCGAACATTCTATTCCAAAAATAATTTTGGAGATAGCTTTTCAATTACGTGTGGCATTGGTAAAACTGCCTACACACAGCATAATTATAGATAGAAGACACTTACACATTCTGGAACAATCGCGATTCTTGTTTCTGAAAACAGTGGTTGCATCAACAACAACAACCTTGAAACAACAGTTTCGAACCTCAACCCTCCTGTAAGCCAATTACTTTGCTACTTTACTCCAAGTCAAGAAAGCAATTTAATTTATATTTATAAATAGAAGAAATTATCATTACTTGTTTAATAGAGCCAGCACGGCCGAGAGTGCTATGCTCTAAGTTTCCGTAAGCAAATCCAGATAGAAATCTCAAAGCAAGAAAAGCAATACCAGAACTACAAATGAAGGCGAAATTAAAGCTTCCTGTTATATGCTTGGAATTAGCAAGACAAATATGTATAACAAAATATCTTTCCGTTCGCCTCAGGCTGTAGTTCGCTCTTCTACCTTTTATAATATGGATTTTAATATAATTGAACTAAGTTGCGAATAAATGGTGTTGAATCCTTTTATACAAAATGTTATTGAAAAAAATAAAATTTTATAACTATATTTTGGATTGTAAAGATAAATATAATAAATGTTTATCTTAAATTATAATTTAGAATAAGAAAAAAAGGTACAATTTTAATTCAAATAATATTAAATATTGATTTAATATTTAACACATGAACCATATTAAAAGATTTTATTTAAGTAACATCCTTATATTTAATTTTAGGTTACGGTTACATTTTTAGTGCACTTATCATGTTAGATTTAATTATATTGAATTTTTATACTTTGAAATGGTAAAACAGTATTATAAAGTTAAACTATTTCATTATTTTTTCTCAACAATATATTTATGTTTAACAGAAGTATATCATGAGGGATTTTAATTTTTTTTTTTAATTAAAGTGGTTTACAAGTATAAGAATTGAATTTTTAATGTTTTAAATATTTAATAGAACTTCAAATATAATTTCAAAAGTGAAAATAATATAAATTCTCTGGAAAACAATATAGTATTGTTAAAATGCGATGCAATGTATGTATGCAGTATTGTTGCAAAAGAATGCAAATTACAATGCAGTATTATTAAAATGCAATGCAATGTATGCATGCAGTATTGTTGCAAAAGAATGCAAATTACAGTGTAGTATTGTTAAAATGCAATGCAATCTATGCATGCACTACTGTTGCAAAATAATGAAAATTACAAGGCAGTATTGTTAAAATGCAATGCAAATGCAATGTATGCATGCAGTAGTGTTGCAAAAAAATGCAAAATGCAATACAGTATTGTTACAATGCTTATTGAAATGAATATTGTTGTATAACTTAAAAGAGTCACTTTTAAACATAACAACGTAATTCAAAAAAAATAAATAACGCGATACTTACAAAAGTTTTTAATATTTTTAGTAGTATTTTCTTAAATAGTATTTGAAGAAGTTTTTCTTTTCTGAAAAAAAATAATATTTTTTCATGGGAGAACTGTTTTAAAAATCATGGAAGTACGTAATTAACTGTTTTGGTTAAATAATAAAATTCAAAAGAAAACAGAGTTACAAAAAATTAGTGTAGATTAGTGTAGAAAAAAATTAGTATCATAAGTGTTATATAATATACTGCTTTTAACAGTTCTGATGGGGGGAAGAACTTAAGTGTTATAATTTTTTCTTGAAATGTTTTGAAACATTAAAATTACATCACAAGAGCAATTAGTAGAAAAACACTTCTGACTTTAAATCCAAGAATGGGTAGTTCCCTTTTTTGTATTTTAAAAACCACTTTTAATATATTATGATAGCATTTTTGCTGAAAGAAAAGAAATTAATATTTTAAAGGTTTTTCATTTTTCATTGTTCTGTTTAGTTCTGAGCCAAGTTTCCTACAAGAAAAAAAGAAAATTCTAGTATCCTTCGTCTCAAGTGAATTAACTTTTTGCATAAAACTAGGGATAATGATATTTTATCCTTCAGTTTTAAGAGTATTTTTAGATACGCAAAAGCATAAGTAGTCTCTGAGCCAATTTAAATTTTTTACAAACTATATTTTTAAATGTTATCGTACTGAAAAATATAATTCACCAAATCCACTTTTTAATCTTGGAAAGTTTTCACTAAAATAATTTTGCTATTCATTAATCGAATTATAAATTAAAGTTTACCCTTTCTATTCTATATAAACTATCTTAATGCAAAAAAAAAATATAACGCAATATTTACAAAAGCTTTTAAAGTATTTTAGTAACATTTTCTTAAGTAGTATTTAAAGAAGTATTTCTTTGTTTAAAAAATAATGTATTTTGATGCGAGAACTGTTTTAAAAATCATGCAAGTATATAATTAATTGTTCTGGATAAATAATAAAATTTTTAAAAAAAGTTATAAAAATTAGTATAAACGTCATATAATATACTACTTTTAACAGTTTTGATGGGGTGCAGAACTTCAGTGTTATAATTTTTTTCTTGAAATGTTTTGAAACATCAAAATTACATCACAAGAGCAATTAGTAGAAAAACACTTCTGACTTTAAATCCAAGTATGGGTAGTTAACTTTTTCTCTATTTTAATTTTAAAACCCACTTTTATATATTATGTTAGCAACTTATTTTTGATGTGAGAAAAGAAATTAATGTTTTAAAGCTTTTTCTTTCGTTTTTCATTGTTCTATTATACAAGTGTTACAAGCATCCAGAAATAAGAAAAAAAAAGAAAGTTCTAGTATCCTTCGTCTCAAGTGAATTAACTTTTTTGCATAAAACTAGGGATAATGATATTTTATCCTTCAGTTTTAAGAGTATTTTTAGATACAGAAAAGTAGTCTCTGAGCTAGTTTAAATTTTTTTACGAACTATAATGGTTTTCTTTGTTGGCGAACTAAAAAATATAATTCAGCAAAGCAATTATTTTGCTTATTTAATTTTGGATATTTTCATTAAAATATTTTTGCTATTCAATATCCTAATTATAAATTAAAATTTACACTTTTTATTCAGTATAAATTATCTTAACGGCGAGCATTACACATGTAACACGCCATTGAAAGTTTTGTTGATCTCCTTAGTGTGAATTATGGAGTGCTACAAAAAAGGAAATGAATGAATTGTCTTTCTGAAGATCTTTTTAAAAGAAAAATGGGAATAATAGCCAAAAAAATAATTAAGCATAATGCAATTAATGCAATTAATTAAGCATCTTTAATGCTAATTAAGCATAAAAGAGGACCTAATCTTTTCCTCACAAAACAGACATGACCCAGTTCTTGTTGATAATAGAGAGTTTTTGCATACCGTATTTTGGACGTCCGTTAGCTTTTTCTCCCTAGCGCGCATGCTCATAGGAAACATTATTACAGATACGCATGCGCAATTTCCTATGAGCATGCGCGCTAGGGAGAAAAAGCTAACGGACTTCCAAAATACGGTATGCAAAAACTCTCTAATAACTAATAACACACGGTCTCTCATTTTATATAAATTAGAATTATATAAAATTAACTTGTAGGACCTGAATGGCCGAGTGGCTAGCGCTCTGGCTCTCGGTACCCCAGGTTTCGGGTTCGAGTCCCGGCGGTGTCATGGTTGTTTGTAGTGGTTCGGAATCCACTTTAAACCGTAGGTCCCGGTCTAATAGGATCGTAGAGCGTTGCGGGGGCATTGTTACTCCGCGTCCGTGGCTTACCCTCAAGTTACACGCCCCCCTGGGTAATGCAAAGTGAGTAACGTCTGTGCAGCGCTTGCATGAAGGCATCCAAGACCAAGCTGTCTTAGTGTTTGTCAGCTGCATTAGAAAAAAAATTAACTTGTATAATAATCGCATAACTTTAATCTTATCTTTTAATATCTCATATCCTTAAACTTATCTTGTGGTCGTAATTTTTCCTCCTATCCTTAACCTTATAATTTTATATTATAACCCTAAAATGTATATAAATCTTTCAATCTTAACCTCGTTCTGTAATCTTTACTCCATCATATAATTTTAATCATTTCTTTTAATTTTAACCTTATATTAAAAGCTGAATTTTATTTTTTAAATTATGGCCATATCTTATAATCTTAATCGTATAGTTATTATATCTTATAGCCTATATTGAACAAATAATTTTACTAAATAGTAATAAATTCTATAATTCTATGTAAAATTTTGATTTATCATAAAACTATTCAAAGGAAAAAAAATTAAAATTTTATTAAAAGCCGCAGAAAGGTTAATAAAAAAATTTTATTACATATAATACTACTTTATTTTTAATTTACACCGTCGCAAATTACAGATAGATTTTCTGTACTAAAAACTTTTTTTTTTTTTTTTTATTTCCAATGGCAGGCTACAATAAGTAATAAAATAAGAAAGAAAAAGAACACAAAGAACATGAAAACAACAACGAGAATCGAAAGAAATCACATAGTGACATGTTTAGCCCATGTATTAAAAACTATTAATTTATATTTTATAAAAAGAATACTGATAGAAATCAAAAATTCAATCTAAAAAAAAACATTACCTTGAAAGGTTATTGACATTGAAGAAATGGAATAGAAATTTTAAATGTAAAAAAAAGGAAAAATAAACAGATTAGTTAAATATTTGAAAACTAACACATTTTAACTAAACATAGAGGATTAATAAAAATAATTGATTCTAATATTTTGTTTTCTTACAATATATTGTTAGAATATGTTTCTTTTGCAAACACAATATGTTGCAATATACCGGTTTTTTAGATACGCTGCTTTCTTGGGCAATATGTTTGGGTGGGTGACCACCTGGGAATATGTTGCCGTTGGCAAATATTTCTTCTGAATATGTTGCTTGGCGCTCGGTGCCATTCAGGTTTAAATAGAATCCCGGCGGTGCCATGGATAAGTAATTATTCTATGAATCCACTTTCAGGTCCCGGTCTTATGACTGTAAGAGCGTCACTGAGAAAATCAACTCACAGGTTCCATCACAACAGAAGCTGCTTCCTTTGATTCAATTTCATGGAGTCCATTTTGCAAATGGGATGCAAATAAAAACATTGTTTTAAACATATGTTGAAAATTGAAATATGTATACATTAACATCTTTGTTGCAATATATTTCTTCAGAAAAATGTTTATATTTTTAATTCATTAAATTGCAAAGTGATTTATTTATGTACACTTTCAATTTATTATATTCATCTAAAGACCTACATGCTGTGAAAATAACTCACAGATTAATTTTATTGTAAGAATAACTTTAATTTGATTAAATTTTATGGAACCACATTTTGCAAAAATCCGATCAAATAAAAATATTGTTTTAAACATAGCAATTGAAAATGAAACAACTTGCATACATTAACATCAATGATAAGAAACCAACCACAGAAAAAATTATATTTTAAAATTCATAAAAAGCTATTGCAAAATGATTTATTTTTATATTCTTATTTATGCATTTATATTTTCAGAATGAAATACCAATATATCATATGCAAGAATAAATAGTTTAATGATTTTTAAATGAAAAAAAAATAATACAAATAAAAATATTGTTTTTAACATAGCAATTGAAAATGAAAGAACTTGAATACATTGACATCAATCATAACAAAACAATAACAGAAAAATTTATATTTTAAAACTCATAACAATCTATTACAACATGATTTTTTTATATTTATTTTTATGCATTAATATTTTCAAAATGAAATAGCAATATATTATTTACAAGAATAAATATTTTAATGGCTTTTAAATGAAAAAAATAATGCAAATAAAAATATTATTTTAAAATTTTAAATTTGAATTTAAATTATTTGAAAAATATATATTTTAAAACTCATGACAATCTATTACAACATGATTTCTTTATATTTATTTTTATGCATTAATGTTTCCAAAATGAAATAGCAACATATTATTTACAAGAATAAATATTTTAATGGTTGTTTTTAAATGAAAAAAATAATACAAATAAAAATATTATTTTAAAATTTTAAATTTGAATTTAAATTATTTGAAAAATTTATATTTTAAAACTCATAACAATCTATTACAACATGATTTCTTTACATTTATTTTTATGCATTAATATTTTCAAAATGAAATAGCAATATATTATTTACAAGAATAAATATTTTAATGGTTTTTAAATGAAAAAAATAGTGCAAATAAAAATATTATTTTAAACATAGCAATTGAAAATGAAAGACCTGTATACATTGACATCAATCGTAACAAAACAATAACAGAAAAAATGGTTTTAAAATGAAAAACCATATGAAACAAGAATATTCTTTTAAGTATATCTTAACTTGATGTACAATTACAGAATTAAATAGTGCAGCTATAAAATAAAAATCATGCTGATTCCGTAAGCGTGGAAAAGGACTATTGGTATAATATAATAGTAAATCTGCTACTGTACCCAAACAGTAAGACCATTATTTTTTTTTTTTTTCAAAAACTCTTTATTTATTTAAAAATTCTTCTTCAAATGTATTTCATCGTCTTCAAACTAATCCCCTCTGGGCACAATGCACTTATGGCAACTTTTCTTCCAATCCTTAATGCATGCTAAAAAGTCATCGGCAGGGATGGCCTTCAAAGCGTGAGCCGATTCACGTTGAATATCTTCCATGAATTCAAAACGGTGTCCCCGGGGTGGTCTTTTGAGTTTAGGGAATAGCCAGAAGTCACACGGTGTGAATACGCTGGTTATGGAACGATATAGATTTCATTTTTGGCGAAAACGTCACGAAGAATCAATGCAGTGTGAGCTGGCGCATTCAGTGTTTTCGGTACCAATAGAGATTTGACGCGTTTGAGGCCCAAAATGGAATTGACCGATCCTTTTGAAATTCCAACATCATCAGCAAGGTCCCTAATTGTAAATCGGCGATTTGCAAGCACCAAATCTTTAATTTTTTGGACGTGAGCTTCGTCGGTTGAAGTTGATGGTCGACCAGAGGTCTCTTAGTCTTCAACGCGTTCTCTGACTTCTTTGAACTGTTTTTTCCACT
This sequence comes from Caerostris darwini, assembly GCA_021605075.1. Classification (NCBI taxonomy): domain Eukaryota; kingdom Metazoa; phylum Arthropoda; class Arachnida; order Araneae; family Araneidae; genus Caerostris; species Caerostris darwini. The sequence continues at coordinate 194,814 of BPLQ01000249.1, forward strand.
TCTAAACATTTCTTTCCGTATAGGAGTCTCACCGCATGCCTTCTGCAACATTCTATACGTTTCCACAAACAAAATTTAATGCAAGTTCTTTGCTCAATTAATTCAAACATTTCAAAAATCACCGGAATCAGTTTTAGCATCTCACAAAACGAAGCGTAACTCAAACACTAAATATTTTGACGTAACATTTCACACAGATGTCAAGAACAGTGCCAAAAACCTAAAAAGGGGAAAAAATTGAAGTTCTATAAGCCCCGAGAATTTTAAATAGAAAATTGGTCTTACTTTTTGGACACAGTAGTACACCTTCAATGTGTTGTTAGACATCACGCAATCTAGAAATGGTATAATCAGAAAATATATATCATATGGCATGTGAAAACATGAAAGGAAAAAAACTATTATAATAGAAATATGAACCTGCATGTATCATAAAGGCATTATAAAATCCATATATCTAAAACATGAATGTCAAAACGGAGAGCCATATTCGTCCCGGTTCTTGTGATGCGTTTCGTCATATTTCCATTATACTTTAAAACATATTCGGCGAAATTTTTGAAAGATTTTCTGAATCTGATGAAAAGGAACATGATCTAGCTTCATCGTACTAAAAAAAGCAAACATTCAAATATTAGAAAAGAAAATATTTTCATCCGATGTTTTCTAATTTTCTACAGATAAAAAATTGAAAGCCTTTACCAATAGCGTGCTAACCTGAATGCTATATATTTTTTGTTTTTGTTGTTGTTTCTGCGTAATTTATTGTCAAGAATATATTCCATTTTAAAATTGCGCTAAACAAATAGATGTGGGTGTCGTTGAATTTTACATTACATTTCCATAAGCCTGTTGCAGACATGGATATTATGACATTATACATGAATATTATGAATGTTATTACATGAATGATATGACATTTGTTGACATGAATATCAAAAAATGATAAATAAAAACTATTTGACAATTCACTTTTGCACTTGGTTATCGAACAAATCATTAAAAAACGCAAAAATCGTGATAAATAATTCATTTAATTAAATTAGTGTAATATCACTCGACAAATTCTTTGTTTGCTCTTTTATTTATTTTTACACATATAAAAATTAAGCATATATTTGTTATTTAAATTTCGAAATTTTTTTTTATGTACGGCCCAAGGCCAAGAGGCCCGAGATCTTCAAGCGTTTATGCATTCGTCATTTAAAGTCATACATCATATTGTAGAAATAACAACTACTGAAATTCCAATAATAAAGATTTCATTTTAAGAAAACTAATAAATTAATTGTTTAAAATGGGGATGTGAATGAAGAAATTGTTTTATATACAGAAGAAATTATTTAGAAATAATAGACTCAAAACTGAGATAAGTCATCAAACTTTTTAGTAAAAAGGAATAAAATCCTGCAATAAGTTATAGAAACATTTGTTGTTTATATTTTTTACTATATGAATACTTCAAGAAATTCAACCTTTTTTTTCAGGAGGTGCGTGTAACCATTCATCCCCAAAAGGAAATCTTAAAAACATAAAAGGAGTATTAATAAGGATCTTAAAATGATAACTGAAAATTATATAATAAATATTGATGCACAGAATAATGAAACAAATTACAGTTCAAAGTAAAAATACATATACAAATGCATAGATACATTATTCATATTTTTATGCATATAATATATATATACATATGAATATAATATAATTATTTCCCTTAAATTACTTCCCTTGCAAAAAAATTGAAAAATTGAAGTTATTAAAATACTATAGTTAATATTCGACCAATGATGGAAAGTATTTACAAAATCATTTAGCTGTTTGATTGCCATATAAACACAGATGGCAGTTAATAATAAAATTACTAATAAAGTTCCATTCACTAATAAAGTTCTGTGCAGTTATTAATAAAATTCTAAATAAATATTCTTGTAAAAAAATTTTGCAACAATTCTTGTCAAAAAAATTTTTTTTGTTTTATTGTTGTTAACTGACTATTGTGGTAAAGTAAGATTTTCCTCTTGCATTTCTCAAACGATTTCTGACAAAAAAAAAATTACTGAGTTTTGAAAATGTCTCAAAAATATTTTTTAACTATTCATTTTTCTTTTCAAAACAAAAAAAATACTTGAAATAAAGTATGTGATCAATTTATTCGTTCGATCAATCATTTTCGCAACAACATTTTTTTCTTGTTATTGTTAACTGATTGTTGTGGTCGAGTAAGATTTTCATCTCGTGTTTCTGAAATGATTTCTGATGAAAATTTCTGAGTTTTGAAAATGTTTTTCTTTTACTATTTTAGATTCACCTATTTACTTTTCTTTCAAGAATACTTTTCATTGGTGTATTTCAAATATGTGATCAATTTTTCCAATAATCAATACTTTTCATTATCAATTTGTGGTGGTAGGCCAGATCGTTCAAATACCTCCATATGAATTTAAACCTTTTATTATTCTTCCTCTGAGAAGATATGAAAAATGTCTTTCTTACTAATTTGATATTAAATATCGTTCCTTTCTAGGATTAGCTATTTGCCAAAATGAAACATCATCCAACTAGTCGCTATACAGATTCAATAGTGCAGATGGTTAGAATATTATTTAGTGCATATAAATGAACAATATACAAAAAAAAATATTTTTGAAGAGAAATGTTATATCGGCAATTTATGATGAACTCAAGTGCAGTCACATTGTATGGCTAATACCGCGTTATCGTTATTAGGAAGAATCCGATGTACAAAAACCTCTGTAATAACCTTAACTTATATCTTTAACCTTAATTGTAACATAAACCTTATCTGAAACCTTAGTTTTATCTCATAACTTTAATCCTTTCTTGTAACTTTAACCTTATCTTATATGTTATCTACTTTCTAGTAAAATGTAATTACATTTTGTGCATAACTTAGATCGTCCTTGTGATTAGTAAACTTGATTTCTGATCTAAGGGAGTCGTTCGAAGCCTATTAAATGAACTGAATCGATAATTCAAATGCTTAAATCTGAGTTCAGCAAGAAAAGAACCTTAGGCGGGGAATAAAGTGAGGATTGTGTGATAAACTCTGCAGAATCTTCCGTTTTAGTTTTGGTTTGAACTTGTAATGACCAAGGAGACCAACAATGACTCCTTAAATGGTAATTTTATTGCTAAATAATCAATAAGCTTTGCAGTTTGCTTAGAAAATATTGAAAAAACTAGCAAGTTCGTTCAAATTTCAAACTTTCGTATTGAAAAAACTATCAAGTTCATAAACAGCATTCCACTACAAAAAAAAATATTTACTTATATCTATTTTTTAGTGAACTCTTTCTTTATTTTTCTCTTTATTTAAGGCGTAGATAATTTTAATCCATGTGTTCCGATATATTTAAAAAGACGTTATCAAAAATATATGTTGTTGTTGTTGTCGTATCCCCTGAAGAGTATAAGAAAGAAAACTCGTAGTGTTCCCAAATAATATAAGCTATGTTGATTGGCTATATAGCCAGCTCGGGGTATAAATCCTGTTCCGAGGCAGCGTTCAGACAATGCCTGGAGGCTGCAACAGCTGGTCAATCAAAGACATAATGAGCAGTAAGCTCGACATCAGGACAGTTGCCACATTTTTGTTATTTTTTAACGCCATCAGCAGAAATTTCATATTTTTCTAGTGCTTCATTTTTAATCTTGTGAGAGTTAGTAGCTGTTAATCTTGTGAGAGTTAATAGCTGTCGACATTTAGTTCTATAATTTAGTATTTAGTTTTAATCTTAGAAGAACTTATAAGTTTAGATTTTACTAAGGCATTTGCATCTGCAAGGGAAGTAGGAATGGCAGTCTGATCCCCACTTCTGGCATTCTTCAGTAAAAAATCTGCAATTTCATTAAATTCCTAATCCACATGAACAGGGATCCATTGAAAGTTGAAGGTTGAAGTTGATTTCAGGTTGAATCCACTGCTTTAACAAAATGTGAAAGCAGTAGATTTGTTGTAAAAGAATCAAAAATATATACGAAAAAAAGATTTCTAGAAAAATTTATTATTGTTAAAAAGATTTAATTGTTATTTATAAATCAAAAATATACAAAAGAAGCAATTAAATATTTTTAACAATAATAAATTTTTCTATAAATCTATTTTTAGAAGTTTTCAAAAAGAAAAGAAAGGGGAGAGAAGAATTGTGAGCATGGTAGACTTCCATGATTGATTTCTGGGTAACTTTTTTTGTATCGATCGGCTGAATGACCTATTTTCTAAACAACTCACAGAAGGAAACATAAAGAAACAGCGGAAAATCAACGCTTCTTGATGGCAAAGTTTGAAGAAAAAGAACTTTGAAACAAGATCTCCGGGGCTTAAAGCTGGCTTTAACGCGATCCCAGACTGATCCCGCTTCAGAGGTGGAGAACCTTATTTCTTAATGCACTTTGATTGATGAACTCAAAAAGGAAAAATTCCGGTTAACTCGGCGGCTGAGTCATTTTTTGGTTTTTGTAGTCTACCGTCTAATAAGTTTGAAAATTACGAATTTCGCTTTTCCTTTTTGGAGATTAGTAAAAGTTTTGTACTTATTATGAACCGATGTGAAAAATGGTTATTTTTTTAAATATTAAATTAATGATGATAAAAATTAGAATGATTAAAATACTCAGCACTTAAGGATTAATCTCGTTTTACTTCATTTATCATAAAGGATTAATTATAATTAGGGATTCCATGATATATATAACAGGAGATTATAATCAAAGTGGATTTTTTAAATAGATATAACAGAAACTTTATAATCTAACATTATAAGTGGATTTTTTCAGTTGTAAGAATTTTAAATATGAGGGAATAGTAAAATCAAAGAGCATAGTAGTTAGTTGTTGTAACTATTTATAATTTTTTGCTCCAATTTGAATTTAAATCAAATTTTTTTTAAATGGCATAATTTTTTAATAATATTCATTTTCCAAAATGCCACAAACCCTTGATTTCAATAAAACCATAACACATAGGAAATACAGAATTTTCTATAGAAAATGACATAATAAATTCCATTTAAAATTGTAATTCTTTTGTAATTTATTCTTTTCGAATATCTGATATATTAAACTGGGACCATTCGTTGCTATAACATCAGAAAAATAGCAGATTTAATTTTATGCACTCACAACGGAGGGCATGATACACTTTAAATGGATATCCTCAGGAATAGCATCTGGACGATTTATATTCTCCTTCCATCTCATATCCCAAACGAAAGACTTTTTAGCCTATGGATTTACAGGGCCCATTTCCTTGAAAAACCCTAAAGCTTAAGGTTGCTTCCGCTTGTTAGGTTTCAATGCGGGTTTCTTTATTTCAGAAATATAAACATAAGTTTGTTCACAAGGCCACTCCGATCCGATATGGTCCCCAACCATATGATGAATCCGATATGGTCCCCAGACACTTTAAATATGCCTAGGCGTTGTGAGGCCTGCAATGCATCGTCCGGGAGACATACTCCATATTAACCATCATTATTACTTTTTTAAATAAGTAAAAGACTTATGAATCTTTTTTTTTAAATTACCACAAAAAATCAAATTTGTTTTGTTTTACTATTGTAACTTGCAGTAGGTTTTGTTTTATTATTGTAACTTGCAGTAGGTTTTGTGCTACTACAAAAAAGTCGATAGGATACCTAATGAATAGAATAAATAATAAAGTTAAATTAATTCAAATATAATGCTACAAAATTTAAAGGTTTTGATTTGGAGGTAAGTTCATTTTTGGTGAAGACTTCTGCTTTTCATCGATATAGTATATGTTAAAATTTCGTGTTTCTGTATTTCAGTCATATGTTTTTGTATTGCTATTCTCCATAATCACCCAAACAGAAAGAAAATCTTATACATCTGCAATCCTGTATTTCGTCCGCTAATTTTTCTACGTTCAAGTTTCCAAATCTCCAAAATGGTAGATGTGTGCTTTATGTCCATCTTCTATGTGTGTTTATAATAACAAAGTCAATATTATCAATCTGGTGCTGGGTACCACAGGTTTCGGAGTTCGAATCCCGACGATGACATGGATGTTTCTGGTGGTTCGGAATTCGCTTTAAACTGTAGGTTCCGATTTAATATGACTGTGGATCGTTGTGAGCAAGGCTGGTAACCCTACCTCATAAAAAAGAAAAGCATCTCCTGTCTCGAAATCTGACAGTAGACAGACAGCTATTGGCCCAGAATGCGGCTGTTACACCACGCCAACGAAGAAGAAAAAGAATATCGTCAAAGGTTACAATAGTAAAGTTTTTTCCCCCTACATCAAACTGTAGCGATATCTATAAGAACTCCATAAAAATTTAGCCTTATTAAAGTTATCAAAATTAAACGTCATAAAATCAAGTGCAGTGCATGTTATAAAATGTAAAAATCTATGATTTCATCTGACGAGCACAGAGGGCATACATCATTAGTAGCTACATCAATACAGTGCAAGTGATAATAGTAAAGTTAAATAGTGAGTAATATTTACATATGTTTATCAATTTCATAAATTTTTTTACATAAATTAGTGTATAAGTTTCATTGTAGATTTAATTTTGTATATTTTTAATGCAAAATTCATTATAAGCTTATGTTTTTACAACATATTGGTAAAAAATTATTTCAATGTCACAAGATAATAATAAACCATTGGATACCCAACTTCTGAATGTTTTATTTTTCATTTTATATGAAATATTATAATAATATGTGTTCAGAAAAAGAACTGGGTGAAGAATGGAAACTAAAATGTGTTATCGTACTATCGTAAAACATATATCTTAAAGGCGTACATATATCTTAGATAAACGTAAAAGTACTATCTTAAAGGCACTGCGTCGACAGAATTTATCAATTTTTGTTTGCATATTAAAAATTTTGATAAGTTATATACAATTTTAAAGGAAATATTTTTCTCACCCACTTCGATTTCTTTCACTAAATTTATTTCACATCTCTGTGACTGTCATATTGAAGATTCTTTTCATAAGAAATTGAATTCTGTAAAGCATTTATTGATTTTTCCTTGGCAACGGACTGTCGAGTCCCAAAAGTCATTCGACAAATTTAAAAACTGTTTAATCTCTATACCTGTTTTACAAATCTATGATTCCAAAATAAAAAATGTCATGTTTATGTTGAGGCATCCCAATTTCAAATTGACAGTATTTTTAAAAGAACCGGATGCTTCTGACTTTTACACTCCATCCATGGCCTTCCTCGAACCTTATAAGATTATGAAAAGTATTATGCAATCATAGAACTGGAATATTTGGTAATTGTGGATACCCTTGATAAATTTATCATTACTGCCATGGTTCAAAATTTGCTATACATACTGACCTTACAGTTCTTGTTTGGCTCAAAAATGTAAAAAATTGAAGAGGTATGTTGTTCCGTTGGTCCATAAAATTAAGTATGTTTAATTATGAAGTAAAGAACCAGAAGGGTTTCACCACCATGATATGTTGTTCAGGCATCCTATTTCACTATACTTCCATCGTACTATGCATTTATTAAATATTGATAAAATTAAATAACAGCAAAAATTTGAAAATATTTCTGACCACAAATATAATTATCTAAATGATGTTATTGCCTTTAAATGTAAAACCGATATAAAATTGTTGTATCCATGTCATTACAACTAAAATTACTGCAAAATGCTCATTAACAGTTTGAACATGCAGGAGTACAAAAAAAAAAACTTAATTTAATTTCACCTCAGCATTATTGGCCTCACATAACTCTCAAGACATAATAAATTTTGCAAGACATTGTGATGTCAATTCAACAGAAAAATGAAACCAAAACGATTTGGCCTTTTGAAAGAAGTTTCTCCAACAGACAAACTTTTTGAGCATATTTCTATTGAGGCTGTTAGTGGTTTTAATTATTATAATTCTATAAAAAAAATATTTACGTGTTATAATTGAACATGAAACATGATACGTTTGAGCTTTTTCTTCCAAATGTGTAACTGCAGGTAACTTATACAAATTGATTGACATTTTTATACGATTCCTATTTACTTCATAAAAAAAATTAAAAATGTGTTGTAAACAATATATTTTACAGCTATTACAGCTACTAATGAAGTTTCAAGATATTTTTGTAAGTGATTATTTCTTTTATACAGTACCAATCCCCTTCGCATAATCAAGTTTGGCCGTATTCAATTTTCCAGATAAATTAAAATTGTAACATGAAAAAAAATTTCTGATCATGACAATACTTCTGTGTATATAGACATGTGTGTGTTCCATTTTAAGATTTCATGTTGAACTGGTACTTTGCATTCTAATTCCTCTTAGTTCATCCTTTGACATTCTAGAAGTCTATCATTCATGAATGAAACATATGTATTAGTATTTCAGTGTTAATATATTCTACGTTTTCGTTCTGAAAAAAATCTATTACATAAAATTTTTTTCATGACACCACTGTATTAAAAGTGACGGGTTATAATAAATTATGTCTGCCATATCTTCAGAAATAGGATGAATAAAATAAAAGGCATGCATAGCAGTACACCATATTAAATTTGTTTCTATTTTTTTAATGCTAGCTTTTTTTATTTGAAATTTTCATATTCCCGCTTTCCACTAGCGTGATATTTCTTTATACATGGATATTATCTTCAGGCTAGCAAATAACAAAATATTGACTTGTGCAATTGTAATCTCTAGCTTCATCATATGTATACATATGAGAATTGAAGCTTACGTTTCTGTAAAATAAATATGAAGCTTGAGAATATGCGTTTATTATCTTTTTCTGGGGCTCGTAAATGAATTCTTGTTCAGAAATCTATTTGATCAGAAATTCATGTATACAAATATCATTCGAGTAGTTTCCATTTTTCTTTAATATTGAATTGAAATCACAATTGTCAAGTATCGCTCTGAAAGCTCGGGCATCAAAAATAAAATTGCGATACAATGCAATACAATGAGATATCAGTCCTTTTGAAATTGGATGAATATAAAGGAGAGAATAAAATAAAATAAAATGTGTTGATGCGAGAAAAATATATATCATAAAAGAATGATATCTAATGTCATATGTCATTTCTTATTCAATTTGAAAAACATTGCAATCATTTTTATCATTTATAATTAATTTTGCCATTCATTAAGTTTATGTAACATTGTTAAATCAGTAATAAAAACCAATTACATTAATATGAGTATATTAATAGGTTTAAAATTAAAAGTCTTTTAAATTTCATTGCTTGGTAAGACGAAACTCCCGACTCATAAATTATCAAAAATCAACAACAGTTTTCCTTGTAGCTCAATGACATAATAGCTAAGTGCCAGAAAATGCAGATTCAATTTCGTTGATAGTGAACTACAGTCACTACTTTAAAAAACAAATCAACTTTTTCTGTCTCCCGAATCTAATCACTCGTGTTGATCGGAATTTTGCTTTGAGAGTTAAACTTCCTCATTGTGCAGCTTTTGAGATTTTCTTTAATACAATATGGAAATGTAAGACAGCTTTTTAAAAAAAAATATTCTAGAATATAACATTGACAAAATTAGTGTTCATCATCGTAAAGCTACCAACACTCCTAACTCATGTCAGTCTTTTGTCTAATTTCAGATTCCTCGGTGAAAGTCAAGTTGCATCTTTTTCATTTTGCTTGCAACAGTCTGCTGAAACTAGTTTAGATTATTTTAGACCAGATGACTTACCACTTCTTACCTTCTTCTCGATCACTTTTTAGACCAGAAAACTAACCACTTCTAACCTACTTCTTCACCACTTTTTGAACCAGAAAACTTTCTTTTTACCTACTTCATGATCACTTTTTAGACCAGAAGAGACCCACTTCTTATCTACTTCTTGACTACTTTTTAGACCAGAAGACTTAAGAATTACCAGCACAATCACACCTTTTGAAAACAAAGAAAACAACAAAAAAATCTCTAATGAGTCATGAGAATAAATGGACAAATTTTATATTAGTTAGAAACTTTTTAACGATGATCTGACAATATTATAGCTCCATGATTATACAACAGTAATAATATTTACTTCTCTTAAATATCACTTAAACTTTTTTGGTTGAAATAAATAACATTCTTTCTTAAGCTATAGTTTGCAGAAGTTGTTTGTGTGGAGTGAGAACTTTTTCTTTAAAAAAATTGCCAGTCAAAGAGGTAATTAATCACTGGACAGAGGTGGTTTATTTTAGAACTTTGACTATAGTCAATGAGATCGCACTTTCATAAAATGTCTTCATAATATATTCTTCTTTTTCATGTCAATTTTAAGAAGATACCCATAAAAAACATATTTCATATTAAAATATCAAACGTTTAATAAACTTTCTTGATATGTTAATATGTGATATTCTTTAGTAAGTTTTATTGAATACTTTTTGCCCATTTTAATAATAAAAATAAATATTTTACAATGTGTTTTCTTTCATAACAATGAAAATGTTTCATATAATAAAATAAAATTTTAAAAAAACACATTACTTTAATTAAAAACATTAACTTTTCGTACAAATTTTCATTAATTTAGGTCACCGTTTTATTGCTGAAAAATTGCTTCTCTATCATTTTTAAACAGAAGCTTAAAAAGAATATTTTAATGGTCATATTACTACTGCCTGACTCGATATTTCGTAGCTATTTTTGATTTTGTCTCTTGCTTTGCTGCTGTCCAATAACGAACGAAATTCTATATCCTAGTTTATCTCGACAAATTGCCCATCTCCTGCCTAGGACAATTATGTCCTTCAAGACAAATAACAACTGTCGTCATCTCAAAACATATTTTTTTTTTCTGAAGCTTAATTTGTCTCCATCCGTTGGCATCAGTAATGGAAACTTGAGCTGTTACCTTGGCAACCGTTCTTTTGAAATGAGTGGGTGAACGTTATTTTTAATACATGAGTTTAATCCATGACATAACAATGAAAATTAAAGAAATAAATAAATGAAGGAAAAGGAATTCACTAAATTGAGATGTAGTTGTTGAATTTTAATTAAAAAAAACTGCTGTTGTGATGTATTTTTTGTCATATATAATTATAATATGCAATTTAACTGGGGTTTTTTTTTTATTATTTAATTCATTTTGAAAAGCAAAAAAAAAATTTTATGAAAACAACAGACGTGGACTAATTTTTTAAGGACAATAATTCTTTAAAGTTTTTTTTTTTTTTTAGTATTAAATTGAGCGTATTCAAACTAAACTGAAGCTGTACATATTTAAATTCATTTTTATTGAGCTTTTCACTTTTCTAATATTAAAGCTTACGCTGTACAGTTTTCACATATCGTTAAAGCGACATTAATGTTAGGTTTTACATCATGACATCAGTAAATTGCTTACGTCATTCATCGTTAAATTCTGACCATAACCAACTAGAATATTTAACGGCAAGTTAGCAGCATAAGAAAATTTCTCAGATAAAAAAAAAATGTTTTTAGTGAAATGCATGATGCTGTAATGGTTTTTAGCAATGAAATTTTAAAAATATAAGATAATTTAAAATCCTCGTTAGACCTGGATCATAAATCAACGTTTTATAAAATATCCATATTTGTGCGGTTTAGGTTTTACTTTTTTAAATTATCGATTTATCGTAGTTCAGGAAACTTTTTTATATTATCGATATATCACAGTTCGGGAAACTTTTTAAATTATCGATTTATCGTAGTTCAGGAACATTTTTTAAATTATTGATTTATCGTAGTTCAGGAACATTCATTTAATTATCGTAGTTCAGAAACAATTTTTTAATTATCGATTTATCGCAGTTTAAGAACTTTTAAATTATCGATTTATCATACTACATAAAACTTTTTTAAATTATCAATTTATCGCAGTTCACAAGAACGCCAATGCTAATACAAATTGTCCCACAAGAACATAAATAAATACATAATTCATAGTTTTATTCTAACCTTTTTTTGTAAAATATATTAACTGTTACACGTTGATTATGAATGCTAAATTTAATTTGTCCATTATTATTATTTATTTATTTTTGAGATTGTTACAGTATACGATTTATAGTAATTACCTGCGATGCTTGCATGCAAACGTTGTAAAACTTTCTAAAGGTAAGTACATTTAAATTTGAAAACACTGAATATAAAATTTAAAACAGGAAATATATAGAATTATATATAACCCATGGGGTGGAAAAAATGTAGCTTTATTTCAATATTTTCTCCTGCATAATTGTAATATTTTTTTAATCTTATACACTTCCTGTAGGTTTATTTTATTAAATAACATATATAACATAACTTTTGTGTATTTACTTTCTGAAAATTATTGCTAACAAAATTTTTTGCTAACAAAATATCAGAAAATATTTGGTTTTATAAAAATAAATTTTAGAAATTTCTACAGTAATATATTTTATTAAGAGTTTCTCCATTTGTATTAACCAAGTCTCATTTGAATGCTATTTAAAATATTTTAAGTTTTATAGATATTTATTTATTGCCTGTAATACGCGGATTACTAATATACTTTTAAAAAAATCACAAAAACGCCTTTTATACATGCGTTATTCTGACATATATGTAACTGCTGATTATAAGCAAAATATTACTCTACTATATTTTGATTTTCAATTAAAATAGAAATGTGCCAAAAGAATTTATTGATGAACTGAGTATTTTTAATTTGTTTTTATTTATTGAATAGAATTAATAAATACATCTTTCACAAATATGTGGATTAACCCAATAAAATTTTTGTCATGGCAATTTAACATACAAATATATGTCAAATTTTCTGAAGAGATTAAAAAACAATTAATAAATGCATCTTTCACATATATGTGGATTAACCTAACACAAATTTTGTCATGGCAATTTATGAAGAGGTGAGATATCAGATTTTCTGAAGAGATTAAAATCAACTAATAAAGAAACAATCAAAATAAAATTATCGAACATTATAAAATCAAAAACATTTTTCTTAAGAAATGCCAGAAATTAGTAACAAAATGTGAATAAGCATCTTATTAAAGCAAGTCTTAGTGGTGACAGAGTAGTACGATTATGACTCTAAGATCCCAAGACAGGATTTCTAAGCTGCTAATTAAGGTACAACGAAGGGATGACACTATAATTCCACAGCACATACTGAATTCCCAAATCAGTCGAATTCATGACTAGTATAACATCATTAGACAGTTTGCCTGTTGAATGTAAGACTTGGTTCAGCCCGTAACCGTGAAATGGATGTTTACAAGTATATAAATCAAGCTTTCCTTGAAGATTACAAAGACAATTAATGCAATGTTATAAAAGATTTTGATTACTGATTTAAAATGTTTTGAATGTATTCTGTTTATACAACTTCAAGTGTACATCGACTACTTCATTATTTTATTATGATCGGTCATCATTTGTTGTCCAAATAAGACGTGAATTTAAAAGAAATTCAAATAAAGTCTTGAAAATGTCTTTAATATATCAAAAAAATTTTGTTATACAGTAAAAAAAAAAAAAAAAATTGTTCCTCTCGTTGTGGAGAATTGTGTGGGTGGGGGAAATAGTATAACTGATGACAAACAATAGCAAATCTTTTACATAACTGAAGTAATGTTAATCTAACATTTTTTTTTTTTTGGAAGCATTACATCAAAACCCGAGTTCGAACTGCAGACAATATCTTTAAATTACTAAGGCATAGCTCGCCTAAAGAATAATTTACTTTCATTATTACGTAGAGGTAAATAAAAAAATGATGAAAGATTTATAATATTTTGACTAAAATAATGATATATTGAGATATAGAATGTGACTTATATTATATTATAATAAAAAACATTAAAAATTCAATTTTATAGTGTGCCAGCGGTATACTGTGCCTTAGTGTACTGGCGGGTCTCACGTTAGGCAGCCAGATTGTGAATGGTTGTGGTTGCATTGAGATACTTAAGACACAAGTTTGAGAATACACAGTTTTATTTATACACACGCAAACGCCACATATATTTAATTAGATAAATATAATATTTAACATTTATAGTAAAAGAAAAATAATTAATTCTTCGTGTAAGGACCCCACTTCTGAACCAAAAAGCCGACAGTCGGCTGAGAGTAGGATTGCGCAAAATATACTTCCTCTCTGGGTGAGAGCCTGTAAGCCAACTATTTCGCAGGGTTGATCTAAATATACTTCCTCATCTGAAGAGCAGGGTCATCAGGAGACCATACCTCTTGAACGGCACAGGAAACGCTCTTGCCAGTATGTAGAAGGAAACATGGTTACAATTTTTATAGTAAAACGTTAGAAGAATAACTTAGTTATTGGGTGTGGAAGCAAGCTTCCTACCCAATAACTAAAGAACTTAATTCCTCAAACTAAATGGTCAGATTTGTTGGCCAAAAGATTTATTGTGCCTCACTCTCCCGACACAGAAACTTTCAGGTTTTTTTTTTTAATTTCCCCCTCCCCTTCCAGATCTTATTTTGATAAGAAACAATTAAACATTTATATAGCAAAAAAAATATTCTATAATTAATCTTCGAATTATTACCTTCAGTTTCTATCTTACAGCAAAACTGAAGATTGATTAAAGAAAATTTAATCCCAGTTTTCAATCCCTGTTCTTGGGCATGGATTGAATACGATAAAATTTAAGAAGTACTTTAAAAAAAAATTGTCATTTTAAACATTAAGTAAACTCTACAAGCTGTTTTGATTAAAAATAATAGTAACTCTATTTGTAACATGATGCAAATTATGTGGTACCAAAGATTTTTTACTTCACACATATTTTTTAAATTTTCAAAATCCTTATATTCCCAAAAGTTTAAAATTTTGTTCAGATCAATTATGGTTTGAAGTACCGTGCGTGAGTTGTGTACTGTCAAAAATATAAAGTAAATATCTTAGTTCAAATTTGATAACGACATTTAATTTTTCATTTAATTAAAATGTTTAATTAACTTATTGGTTAATTAATACATTGAAGTTTGATTGAGTGAAAATTTTTAGATTCTCTTTAATCATTTTCTCTTGTTCATTTTGAGTCTTTTATAGTCTTGTAGCTAAGTGTAAGGAATTTTTAAACTGAATACCAGTAACTTCAAATTAACTTAATAAAACCTTTCCATTTTAGCTTTTAAACTAAGGATTTTTGCGCATCCTTACAAAATCTGGCTAAAATGGCAGGAAAGTTGAGAACAAGCTTTTTAACAGTAAAAGGAAAACGTTTAAAATTGGCAAAAACTCACATTCTCCAAATAATTTATCAATTAAGAAAGGTAAATGCACTTTGAGAGTGATGGTCGATGTTTGGTGGAGCAAAAGCCTAATGTTACTTTACATCAAAATTGCTTGAAGATGAGCCAGTGTTGATGAAAGTTAGCAACTCAGCAGCAGAAGTGGGAGAGTTTGTCAGTATTGAAAGAAATCTAAATAGAATAATACTTCTTAAGACATTGAAGACAAATTTGAAGTGTAGTAACGTTAAATTGGGATCGAGATCAAAATTCCTTTTCCAACAAGAAAATGAACCCAAGCATAAAGCTTATGTAGCAAGGAAATAGCTACAAATTAATGCAAAACGCCAGTGCTTTTTTTATTCAGACTTTGCTCTTGAAAAATCTATAGAATCAAAAAGACTAGTGAAAATGATTTCATGCCCAGATTATTGAAAGTCGTTATAGAAGTAATAATTTAGGTTAGTAAATATTGATTTTCTTTTTTTAATTTTTAAAGGTGGAAAATACTTGAATTCGCAATTTTATGGAATCAATTTTTTACTCATTTTCTTTTTTAATGCTATATATTAGATAGAACTATATATAGAAATATATATATATATGTTTCTATTGATGAATTACATGATATGTGGAGTGATTCTTAAATATTGAATGTTTAAACTTTCCTATATTGATCAAGTTCGAATACATTATATTAAATACCTTATATTTTTAAACCTTTTTACTTAAAATTTTTTTTAATAATTGCATATGATAATCGCTCGTTATAATAAACGCGACACAAATTATTTTTATTAATATCTTTTATTTCTAAATCTTAATTATTTTTAAGTATCTTTTTATTCAATATAATACCATTTTTGTTTTCTTTTAACATTCATTATGAAATGATTTTGAATATTGTAGTGTACAGGTTGTGCAGCTGGATTGTAACTGGGTGTGGTTGGGTTGATACTTGAGACACAGGTTTGAGAACTCACAACTTTATTTACACAAGCTGAAACACCACATACAAAAAGTAAACAACGATAATATTTAACACATTTAAAGACATATAATTATAGATTCGTGAAAGGATTCCACTTCTAAGCCGAAAACCCCATACTCGGGTAACGCGGGATGGGCGAAATATACTTTCTCTCCGGGTGAGAGTCTGTAAGCCAACTAATGCACCGGGGGTGCGCTGAATATATTAGGTTGGGGAAAAAGAAATCCATTATTTTTATATGAACTTCAGGACTTTATTTAACATGCTTCGGATTGTCCGATTTGGGTCAAATATGCACCGTTTTGTTGCCATTTTAAAGGTAACTTCATAATGCCTCTCTCATAGAAGTCCTGGTCTCTATTTGCAATAAACTCTAGTAGTCGATTTTCACAATCCTCCCTAGATGCCAATTTTTTATCATTAAAGAAATTTTGCAATGCAAGAAAAAGATGATAATCGCTTGGTGCCAAGTCCGGACTGTATGGCGGATGCATTAAAACTTCCCAACCAAGCTCCCGAAGTTTCTGGCGAGTCACTGTAGATGTGTGTGGCCTAGCGTTGTCCTGGTGGAACACGACACCTCTCCTGTTGGCCAATTCTGGCCGTTTCTGGTCAATCGCTATCTTCAAACGGTCCAGTTGTTGACAGTAGAGATCAGAATTTAGCGTTTGGCCATATGGAAGCAACTCATAATAAATAATCCCCTTCCAGTCCCACCAAATGCATAACAGAACCTTCCTGGCCGTTAGTCCTGGTTTGGCCACCGTTTGAGGTGCTTCACCGCTCTTTGACCACGATCGTTTTCGCACAGGGTTATCGTATGTGATCCATTTCTCATCTCCAGTCACCATCCGCTTAAGAAATGGGTCTATCTCATTCCGTTTTTGCCAAGGCTTCGCAGATGGAAATTCGATCCATCATGTTTTTCTGTTAATTGGTGTGGCACCCAAACATCGAGCTTCTTTTTGAATTCAGCTTTGTGTAAATGGTTTAAAACTGTTTTATGGTCGATTTTTAGCTTCTGGGCGATGTTACGACTGCTAACATGCCGGTCAACTTCGATCATTTCTCCGATTTTATCGACATTTTCGACGACCGGCCTACCTGTGCGAGGTGCATCTTTAACATCAAAAATTCCTGAACAGAATCTACGAAACCAAAATTGCACATAATTGGCTGTTACAGTATCGGAACCATAAACACCATTCACAATTTTAGCCGCCTGGCTTGCATTTTCGCCTTTGTCAAAGAAAAACTGTAAAATGTACCGAATTTTCTCTTTGTTCACTTCCATTTTTAACACCCTGTAACTCCCAACTGAATGGACCAAACAAAAAACAGAAAAAGAATTGTTTTAGTACGAAGTGCCACCTTTCTAACGAGCATAAATCTGAAATTGTTTAATTGATACTTTACGTGATATCGATCACTACAGCCATCTATCGAAAAAATAATGGATTTCTTTTTCCCCAACCTAATATTTCCTCTCAGGATGAGAGACTATAAACTAAATGCTTCTCAACGGGAGCGCTGTTTGCGCAGTACTTCCTCTTGTGTGAGAGTCTCGAGATCAACTGACCATTTCTTCGGAACGCCACAGAGGGCGCTTTTGCAATGCGTAGGAGGAAACACGGTTACAATATCTATTTTTTAATGAATTTTTTTGTGATATTTTTTCTTAATTATATTAAGCAATAAAATACAGAAGAATTATAGCTCACCATCAGTTTTATACTAACTTACTTTTTCTTACCATGAATGATTTTATATCACTTTTTTTTTTTTTTTTTTTTTTATGTTAATAGGAATTGGTATTTGAAAGGCTTCTCATATAAACATTTCATTTATTGCATAAATCATACAAATATTATTCTCTTATTTTTTAGCGTTTTAAAAGCAGATATGTGACTATGATAAAATTAAGCATTTATAAGTATTATATTAAATTTTTTTTTATTAAAAAAGTCACTTTTGTTTCTTTGTCCGGATTAGTAATTACAGAACACCGTATATAAACTTCTGAAAATTCAGAGCGCAAATTCTTTAGATGATATGAGAGAAATAATGCTTATCGGCATAATGAATTTCCTAGACACTCATTGTATAAAAAAAAAATTTAATAGAAAAGTCGAATATTTAAGAATCCTTTTTAAATGTATGCAGTTTATACTTGCATCTTGATTTTAATGAATTTTTCAACTCGACTATTTTCTTTTGTTTTAAAAAAATATACTTGGTTTTCAAACTATATGAATATTTAATCGTTATTTTATCGACAATTTTCTAAAATTTTAATGAAATTATAAAGATGTATATTAATTTTAAAGTATTGCTTTAGTTTACAACACTCCTTATTTATATTTAGAGAAAACAAAGAACTATTAATACTTATCTGCAGCAAATAGAATACATTTCTGCCATAGAAAATAAAAATATTTTCATAGACAATCCTATAGGAACAAAATCTGGCTAAAGAGTTGTTCATTATTATATTACGAAGTCTAAATTAAGTTTTGAATTTTTGAAACTGATTTCGAACGATGTCATGTTTCTTCCTTCCTTTTTGCTATATAAAAGTCTTTACATGGGCTTTGTGTTTTATTTTATAAAATTATTTTCATGCGCCTTATATACGATTCTTACAGACGCTTTGGTTTTTATTGTACAAATTGATTTACCAAAACTTTGTTTTTCATTCTATGATATAGAACGTCTTAGTGATGTAAGAAAATAATTTAATACATAGGCGTTAAATAAAATATATTGCTTGTGTTTTTAATACTGAAATTTGTATAATTTTATTGTAAAAGATGTTAAGTTTTTATACCTCAGTAGTTATCCTGATTCAAATTTAAAATTCCTCATTCGTCTTCTTCATTGGCACAAAAGCCCCATGGTGGGCCAAGGCTGTCTGTCTATTGGCAGATTTCGAGAAAGGAGATGTTTTCTTTTTACTGGGCAAGGTTGTCAGCCCTACATCCAACAATCATATTAAACCACCACCACCACCACCACCACTACTACTACTACTACTACTACACTACTACTACTACTACTACTACACCACCACTACTACTACTACTACACCACCACTACTACTACTACACCACCACCACTACTACTACACCACATCACTTCACTGTGCCTAGAGCTGAGTTGCCCCTTTACAGTTTGGGAATGATGTTGATGAGAAATCTGATTGGGCTCTGTGACGCTCTACGGTCATAGAAAACCGGAACATGTGGCTTAAAGTGGATTCCATACCACTACAAACATCCATTACACAGCCGGAATTCGAATCCGAAACCTGCCACTGAGCTTCAGAGCGCTAGTCACTCGGTCATCAGGTCTAATTAATCAATCAATTATCAGCTCTCATTATAATATGCAAAAAAAGTATTCCGTATTTTAATATGCTTTATAAAAATACGGATCCAAAAGTTTATAGATATTCTCTCACAGAAACTACTTTTATGCCTACAAATAAATGATATCTATATGCAACCTATTCATACGAGATGCGATATTGAAATGCCCCGTTTTTTGTAATTTCTAAAATCCTGAATTCGTGATATTTCAAAATACAACTTTGCTTTTAGTAGGCATAAGTTATATATATATATATATATATATATATATATATTATTATTATGCATTATATTATATATAATAATAATAGCCTAATATAGCATAATATTATATAAATAAATAATATACCTATGCATATATAAGTATATTCCTATTTACCTAATATACATATATATGCAACCTATTCATACGAGATACTATATTGAAATGCTTCTTTTTCTGTAATTTCTAAAATCCTGAGAATCGCGATATTTCAAAATATAACTTTGCTTTTAGTCAAAAAGAGAAATACTTTTATTATACTATGACTGAATATGAATACGAGTTACCTTATATATACTCTTTAAAGGTCATATCATACCGAATATTCATAAAGTATTAGATAGTAAAAATAAAAATATAGTTTACCAAACGCCAAGTAGGATTTGCAAGAAACCTCTCTGCAATTCGTTATAATATAGAGCAACAAATCTACAACAAACATTTCTGAAGTCGTCGAACTTACGAGATTGATTTTTTGGTGCAAAGATCGTTTCTGTAAAATATTTTCGCATTTAGATCCCTGTTATGTCAAGCCAAAAAAGAACTGAGTTTCTCGATACAGAAGGGGTGAAGGGATTGCGATATATCGCAGCACAAGAGGATTCATTACAAGAATTTCAAATTCCGTCTGTCGCTTTGGGATGGTAGAGTGTACATTCAAACCCACTTGGAGATTCATTCGTTTTCTTCTTTGTAGGAAGTTCAGCTCGCATAGAGGTGAATGCGTATTGATATGGATACTGAAATGTCATGATGTGGAAATGTCTTCTAAAATGGTTTTCATTTTAAAAATGAGACAGGAAAAATGCTGGGCTGAAAGACTTTTTGAATATAGATCGATATTCGGTGAAATGTATAAATATTTTGAAAGAAATTAAATCACTTTGTGACTTAATAATAATTATTAAATTATCTACTGCAATTTTCTGTAATATTACTTTTTCACATCATAATTAATTGAATTACAAAGTTTATGAAAATAACAATCTCACTATGTTTCTTTCTAATGCAGCTGGCAAACACAGACAGCTTGGTCTTTGGATGCCTTAAGGCAAGTGCTGCAGAGACGTACTCACTTTGCATTACCCAGGGGGCGTGTGTCACTTGAAGATAAGCCACGGACGCGGAGTAACAATGGCCCCCGCGACGCTCTACGATTCTATTAGGACCGGGACCTACTTTTTAAAGTGGATTCCGAACCACTACAAACAACCATGGCACCGCCGGGATTCGAACCCGAAACCTGTGGTACCGAGCGTCATAGCGCTAGCCATTCAGGCCCACGATCTCACTATGTAAAATACATTATTTAATCACACTACTAATCTTCATCATCATCAATAGCAAGACAGAACAGGGAGTGGGAGGTTTTCTCTGATTGACATTGGTTCTCCAATTCTTAACCTAGCGAAATCTTTATCAACTGCTTCTGTCCATCTCAACTTGCGTCATCCTCTTCCTCTTTGTCCCTGTGGCTTTTTATAGGGTTTCAATCATTGATTCTAAAGTACACAAGCAGCCCAGTTTAATCTATTGATCTTAATAAATTTTATAATACCTGAGTCTTTATAGCATTTAAAAATTTCTGCGTTGTACCATCTTCTACTACAAATTTTATCATACCAAAAAGATTGTTCGAACTAATCCTTCTCCGCGAGACTGGACCAAATGTTCGATAGCTCAGACTCAAGATACAAATTCCAAAAATGACACATACTCAGTTAATGGAAATAATACTCGACTCAGTGGACTGTATGTAAATAAAACTCCTTTATTTTTGGCAGTCATCAAACTCGTAGATGGAACTGCCCACATAACCTTTCACTTGAGGGTTACACTCAATTATTTATGCAGTCATCGCGCTCATGGATGGACTGCCACAAGCAACCTTTCTTGATGGTCGCTGGGGTTGAACTCAATGAATTATACAGCCATCGCTACTCATGGATAGACCGCTAACACCAACCTTTTCCTTCGGTCGCTAAGTTTCAACTCGTTTTACTTACATTCCTTCTTTCTCTCCCTGGCCCTCACCCCCTGCCAGACACCCCCACAAACAGGATGTTTTCCGGGCATAGGGCGTTGACCTCCCCCAGGCGGGAAAAGCTGGGTTTCGACGTAACAAAGATGAAGAATTAATTATTACGCCTGGTATTTTGTATTTCGTTGTTTGGTGGTGTGGTCTAATAACTAATCGTGCTGGTTATCTAATAACTTAATATGTGAGTAGTTGTGTGTTTTTATCTGTTAATGAATTCTTCTCAACAATACTTTTTCAATCTTACTATGAACTATGTAAAATGCATTATTTAATCGTACTACGAATTTTATCATATCAAAAAGATGAAGAATCGTTATTATTACGCCTGATATTTTTTTTTTTTTGTATTTCGCTTAATTCCATTTTCTAAAAGAGTGCTTGAATATTTTTATTTGTATTTTATCTGAAATGTAACATTTCTTAACGTATTTGTTTTGTCCTTTAACATTTAATAAGTTAATATGCGAGTAGTTGTTTTTTTTTTATCATTTAATGAATTCTTCTCTACAATATTTTTTTAATTCAACCCTTTGAGTTTTTTCTCGTATATCTAGACTTTCATTAGAATTAAAATTTGAAAATATGCATTAAAAGAAGTTAAAAAAAAAGCATTGTGTATTATTCCACATTTTGAAATCCTGACCAAAATGTTCGTGAATATTAATCTAAAGTCTTATATACAATCCTCTTACAAAAATTACTGATAAGTCTATGAATAAGTAATATTTCTAAGCAGCATACTTTTACGAAATACTATATTGAAATGCACAGTTCACTGTGAAATCTGAAAGTCTTACATTCTTTCTAGATCCATATATAAATTTACTCTTCTCTTTGGGTGCGAAAGAACATCTAGCATTTCTAACTTGCAGAGATATAAATCAGGTAGAAGTATAATAACTTACTCAGCCTGGACTTTGGTACATGTTATTCGAAGAGTGTATTAAAGCATCCCCGCTGGCAGAAAAGATAGTCTACAAAACGCCAAATAGGATTTGTAGAAAAGCCTCGACAATTCTTAATAATTCAAGGAATCTCCCACGATAAAATTTCGAAAGCCATTTGGCTTAAGAGATTTGTTTCTTGAAGTAAAGATTTGTTTCTGCGGGAAATTTTAATTCTTTATTTCTTGTTATGTCAAACCAAAGAGAAGTGCATATCAAAAGTCATTACAGAAATTTCGAATGGTGTTTTGAAATGATAGTGTATGTACAAATGTACGTACTGGATGATTTTGGTCTTATTCTTTTTTGAAGGAATATCGGTTCTTTTAAGATGATAAATCTACTCTTATTTCTCATAGGAATTTAAATGGACTCGTATTTCTCTGAGAATTGTAAATGTACTTTTATTTGAATTCATAGATCTCGCAGTGTGAAAGTAACATCTGAATAGGATTCCCATCTTTTGTGAAAAATAGACAGAAAACTGAACCGAAAATGATAACAAGCATAAATTTACAAATATTATATGTTGAAAAGTATAAACTCACATAAATTAATTTTTTGTTACATTATAGAAAGTATTTTTTATCGTTTATCTAGTGTTTTACATACTCCTTGAAAGTCAGATTGTAGGATTACAGTGTCTCTCAATGTTGAATTACAGTGCATCATGTTAAGAAGAGGAACTTTCATTATTACATTTAATTTTTTTACAAGCATTATATATATACATACATGCGGAGCTCTGGGTTATTGCAAATTATATTTTTACAAAGAAATGAAAATTAAAGATATAATTTGATTCACAAGTGCAGTTCACTCTAAGGATGGAGATTTTCAGTTCTTGAGTCTACGACGAATCTAATGCACCTGGTTAGAAGAAGACCTTAATTATCACATGGCATGATACACGAAACCACTTTGGAAACAGGCGGAATCTTTGGCCTGTTCAGTCACTTTACAGAAAAACAACACTTCTTGTCGACTCGCCACACGCTTCATCCATCTCCAAAAACCTCCCTTTAAGAAATTCCGTGAAAAGAGATGTTCAGCTTCCCTCACTTCTCAGTTGAGTGGGCACTCCATGGTTTATCCCCAATCACTATGGAGCAACCATGACATAGTTCATATCTCTTATTATGTACTTTTAAAGAATATACATTCCTCTTCCTGGGAACGAAATGCTACAACTCTTCCGATAGGAAAAAATTCTACAGCATATAGCCGGCCTATGCAAGTAAAGAATGACATTATAATGTGGGTATTCAGTATATTTCGCAAATATCAAATAATTTATTTATTTATTTTGTTTTAAATATTACTCTTGCGTTGGGTTCAAAATTCAAATATCACTGCAAAGCATATGACAATGGTGCATAAGTATCAAAAATAGATTTTATAAGAAAACATATGAAACAATTTCAGAAAAATTGTTAATTTTTAAAATATAATAAATCTTTAATAAAAATAAAAATTCATAATATATTTTTATTATGCATTGTTAATTTTAATTATTTTTTTATTAAGAACAGTTTTTCTGTTGTTGTTGTTGTTGTTTCTTATCCCACTTGGCTGGCCAAGCCCACGAGCCCATACGTACTCATGATTGAAGGGGAAGGAAGCAGCTTCTGTTGTGATGGAGCACCCGTAGGTAGAAGCCTGACTTTTGCTCCGTGACGCTCTTACAGTCCTAGGAGACCGGGACCTACGGTTTAAAGTGGATTCCGAACCACTACAAACATCCATGGCTCCGCCGGGATTCGAACCCGAAACCTGTGGCACCGAGCGCCAGAGCGCTAGACACTCGGCCATTCAGGTCCCAAATTTGCCAACGGCACGCGGTGTTCCCAGGTGGTCACCCACCCAAGTACTGCTTGACTTCGGTGATCTAACGAGAACCGGTATATTCAGCATGGTACGGCCGTACGTACGTTTTTCTGTGAATCTATAATATGCAATGTCTTGAGTATGAAATGCAGAAAAGAAATAAAAAGGAAATTGAACATCCAGAAACATTCCATATCCCAGTTCCATTTTAAACAACAGCATCTGATATTTCAAAACCAATATCATAGCAGGTAAAGGAAAGATTATCACATTTTCAAATCCTTTCAGAACTCATGATTACTGATCCATAATCCTCATACAGTAACTATTTCAATATTAATAAATAAATAATATTTTTAAGTGGCTCATTCATACCAAATAGGATATTGAACTTCATAGTTCTCTGTAAAACCTAAAAGCATTTAATCCCATCATATTTCAAACATAACTTTGCTTTTAATTTCCAAGAGAACTAGTTTTTTTACTAGCAGAAAACCTGAACGTGAATTTGAATTTGGCGAAGAATCTGTAAATTTGATAGTCTTTCCTATACCTACTATATGGGCATGATGGCGGAGTGGCTAGCGCTCTGGCACTCGGTACCACAGGTCCCAGTATAATATGATAGCAGAGCGTTGGAGGGTAGTGTTACTCGCGTCCGTAGCATATCTTCACGCTACACGTGCCCCCTGGGTAGTGCTAAATGATTAACAGCAGTGCAGCCCTTGCTTATGACAAAGATTAACCGTCTCTGTATTGCCAGCTGCATTAGAACAACCTTTACCTACTATGACAATTGATTTTGAAATATCAGATACTGTTGTTTAAAATGATACTATTAAAAATCTGAGTGTTCAGTTTTTTACTTCTTTTATGTATTTCATATATAAGACATATATTATAGATTCAGAGAAAACCAGAAGCCAGATTTCAAAATAATAACTTACTAACACCGAATCTCTATACATGTTGTCCTTTGCACACTTTCCAAAGTAGCGTAAGTATAACCAAGTTGACAAGAATTGTCTGTCAATTCGAGATGACTAAATGAATATTTAACGGTTACTTTTAGCAGTGGTACTCAACCTCGAAACCAGATGACGTTAGGAGTAGCCATTGATTTAAGGCTTCGGATTGGAAAGTTTGGTTGTTGTTTCTTAAGTGCTTCACAGCCTCGGCGCTATGCGGAAATAGAAGTAGCACGAATTTTAATACAGATTGTTTCGAATAGAAAGGTTTTGTATTAGCAGTTGATTTTAACACCTATTAAAAAAATTAAATTTTTTGGTAGTCTTTCCTTTGTCTATTATGATAATTGAATTTGAAATATCAAATGCTGCTGTATAAAATGAAACTTTTAAATATATGGGTGATCAGTTTTTTACTTCTTTTATGTATTTTTTCATACGTAAGACATATATTATAGATTCACAGAAAACCAGATGGTAAAATAATAATTTACTGACACTGAATCTCTATACATGTTGCCCTTTCCACTCCTTTCAAAGTAGTATCTTTTTTTTTTTTTTTTTTTTTAACCAAACTAGGTAGAAAAAAAAACATAGTTTATCGAATGCCAAGTAAGATTTTCAGAAATCTCTCAACAGTAGTTCAGGGCAGGAAGTCTGTCATGCCGTCATTTCGGAAGCCATCGGGCTCTATAGATTGATTTCTTGGAGGAAAGATCGATCTCTGTTAGGAAGTTCTTGCGCTTTGGTCCGTGTAATATCATACCAAAAAGAAATATATTTCCCCCTAAGGAAAGTATATCGAAGCACAAAAGTCTTCGTAATAAAATTTCAAATTGTGACTACCGTTTTGAAATCGGAGAGAGTGCATTCAAATGTACTTTGCGAATTTTTATTTTTTTATTTTAAGGGTTATTCTCTTAAAAGAGCTGTGAAGGTATTTTGATATCAATATTGAATACTACTTCAAAGTAGGTTAATAGTTCTAGGCTAATACTTCAAAATATGTTAATAGTTCATATGTTTCCCAGCTTTAATAAAAGTCATCACATATTTATTTGATGGGTCTTTTTTTAACCGATCCAATTATGGATATTGTTTTGGAGGAAATGGTTTTTGTTTCCTTGGTCACTTTCTTCGTGTCCTTGATTAGTTTTTTGTTTCCTTGATCACTTTCAACGTTTTTTATTGATTTATTATTATTATTTTAATTTCTTCAATGAGCAATTCTATTGGTTTATTTAAATTTCTTTCACAAAAAATAAATTAAAATTCCTCTTTTTTTCATAAAATCGGTTGTAATTGTATGGGTGTTGATTCTTTTTCTTTAATCACTTTTCTTTTTTTAGTTTTTAAAGATAACTATAGTAACATAAATAAAACATAACAAATATGAAATAATTTTTTCTATAAACATAATTTTTTGTCTTGAATATGATTTATTGATACTTTTGCTTTCTTTGTTTGTTTAAGATTGTTATATGCTTCGTTCTTACATTGACTTTACAACTTCCAGAAGTTGTTCCTATAAAAGGTCTGTGAAGGCATTTTGATATGAATACTGAATACCACTTCAAAATAGGTTAATAGTTCAAATGGTGCCCAATTTTAATAATAGTCATCATATATTTGTTTGATGGATCTTTTTTAACTCATAAAATTATGAGTATCGTTTTGAGAAACGGGGTTTTTCGTTATCTTGATCACTTTCTTCGTGTCCTTGATCAGTTTTTCCTTTCCTTGACCACTTTCAACGTTTCTTATTGGTTTCTTATAATTTTTTAAAAATTTATTTCACGAGGAATTCTATTGGTTTATTTAGATTTCTTTCACAAAAAGTAAAATAAAATTCCTTTTTTTTATAAAATCGGTTGGAATTGTATGGTTTTTTTTTATTTAATCTCAATTTATTATTATTAATTAATTTTTTTCTGTTTTTAACTGATAACTAATGAACATAATTTGTTGTCTGAATATGATTTATGATACTTTTGCTTTCTTTTTTTGTTTAAGATTGTTATATGTTTCGTGACTATTATACACTGAAGTGACAAAAGTCATGGGATAGCAATATGCAAATTTTCAGATGGCAGTAGCATCGCGTAGAACAAGTATAAATGCGCAGTGCTTTAGCAGAGCTTTCATTTCTGTTCAAGTTATTCATGTGAAGAGGTTTTGACGTGATGATGACCGCACGACGGGAATTAACAGACTTAACGCGGAATGTTAGTTGGAGCTAGACGCATGGGTCATGCCATTTCGGAAATCGTTAGGGAATTCAACATTCCCAGATACACTGTGTCAAGAGTGTACCGAGAGTATGAAATTTCAGGCATAACATCCCACCAGTGGTCGACCGCCTGCACTTAACGACCGAGACCGGCGACGTCTGCAAAGAGTCGTAAATTCTAACAGACAAGCAACACTGCGTCAAATAACCGCAGAAATCAATGTGGGACGTACAAGGGACTTGTCTGTTAGAACTGTTTTATTTGGCTTTCTTGGGCTATTCCAGCAGAAGACCGACTCGAGTGCCTTTACTGACAGAACGACATCGCTTGCAGCGACTCTCGTGGGCACGTGAGCATATCGGTTGGTCCCTAGATGAATGGAAAACCGTGGCCTGGTCCGATGAATCACGATTTCAGTTGGTAAGAGCTGATGGTAGCGTTCGAGTGTGGCGCAGACCCCACGAAGCCATGGACCCAAACTGTCAGCAAGGCACTGTTCAAGCTGGTGGTGGCTCCGTAATGGTGTGGGCTGTTTTTTCATGGCATGGACTTGGTCCTCTGGTGCGACTGGACCGAACATTGACTGGAAATGCTTATGTTCAGCTACTTGGAGATCACTTGCAGCCATTCATGGACTTCATGTACCCAAACAACGATGGGATTTTTATGGATGACAATGCGCCATGTCACCGGGCCACAACTGTTCGCGATTGGTTTGAAGAACATTCTGGACAATTCCAACGAATGATCTGCCCACCTAGATCGCCCGAAATGAATCCCATCGAGCATTTATGGAACATCATCGAGAGGTCTGTTCGTGCCCAAAATCCTGCACCATCAACGCTTCACAATTATGGACGTCTATCGAAACAGCATGGCTCAATATTCCTGCAGAAGACTTCCAACGACTTGTTGAGTCCATGCCACGTCGAGTTGCTGCACTTCGCCGGGCGAAAGGAGGGCCGACACGATATTAAGAGGTATCCCAAGACTTTTGTCACTTCAGTGTATTTGACTATTATATTGTGACTATTTACATTGAATGACAGGAAAAAGTTATTTAGCGTATCACCCAAATTTGTATTAAATTTAACTTCAGTTAAATTCATCTCACCCACATTTCTGCGCTATTTTTTAACTTCACGTATGTTTAAAGTTATTAAATAGTATATATTCTTAAGGAACTTTTTATTTCTTGATAGCTAATTATCTATTGATTATTTTTTATATTTTATTATTTTAATTGTTTTTGCATGATGAAATTATACATCCAAATGACAATGAATATCTTGCAAATAAGATTGCTCTTATAGCTTAAAAGGGCCTGAATGGCCGAGTCGCTAGCGCTCTGGTGCTCGGTACCACAGGTTTCGGGTTCGAGTCCCGGCGGTGCCATGGGTGTTTGTAGTGGTTCGGAATCCACTTTAAACTGTAGGTCCTGGTCTGTTTAGCCTAAAGTGTGCATAAGATGACCGTAGAGCGACAAACAAACCAAACCAAACTCATAGCTTAAAAAGGATAAATTTCGATAATGTCATATAATACATACAATATAAGATTTATACACTTTTTTAATTCTAATTCATCAATTTTATGATTTTTTTTCGAAGTAAAGAATTTTAACTAACACCAAGCAATGAAGAATCTTCTTTGTTTGTAACATAATAAAAATTATTGTGCAGAGAAAAAAATTTCTAAAAAAGTGTTATTTTTAATCGAGAAACATTTTACATATGTATCAACAGATCAATTTTTTATGCATAAATTTCTGATTGCCATCTTCACAGAAATGAATTTATGAAAACAACTATTATTTAAGTATGAAAAAGTTCCTGTATTAAAAACCATATTTGTTTTATCAATCTTTTTATAAAGAATTCCTATAACCTTTTTATAATTATAAATGAATCTTTTATTTTATTTAATTAATAAAAGATTCAATGTGATTAAAAATTTCTACTAAAAAAATTATTTTAGCTAAATTTTTTTAAATATAAAGTTTTAAGGAAAAAAATTAAATCAAATGCTCTTATTTAATTACGTTAATCGACAAAATTTAACTTTTTGTCGGTTTAATTAATTAGAACGGTTGTTTCTTGTGAAATATTTCGCTCATATTTCAAATTTGTGTAGCATTTTTTTTTTTTTTTTTTTTTTTTTGTAATGGGTTTTTTTTTTTTTTGTGATAAGAAATTAAAAAATTCATATTGTTGTAAAGAGATATTATTTAATTTACTTGAAAGCATTATCTAAATCAAAATGTAACTCATAACGATTTTCTACTGTATTTTTCTTGAGAAAAATCCCTTTTTAGTGACCAGCAATAGTCTTCAAGTATATTTGGATTCCATTTTCCTTGATAGCATTTTTCGACCGTAAAAATATCTTGGTCGAATCGTTCACCGTTTTCGTGGTTCACAGCGCTGAGATTTTCAGGAAAGAAGTCCAAGTGTGAACATGGAAAACGTATTTTTAAGGAAATTTTACATCCAGGGTTTTATAATTTTGAAGTTCTGAAACTAGCCCTTCATAGTTCTCAGCTTTTCTATTGCCAAGAAATTCAATTACAACCTTTTTAAAAGACTTCTGTGTAGCTTTTTCACCTCCATTCAAACTCTACTCTAAGTCATGATTCTAATTCATTTTGGCCTCTCTTATTCTAAGCAATTTGTTCAATTACAGGAAGCTTGAAAACTCTTATCTATCGTCTTAAAAAAATTTTCTTTAATCCAAGTAGCTGTACAAATGAGGGAGATACACGTGTTCAAGATTAAAAAGTGGTTGAAAAGTTACATTTATTTTTTGTCGGATTCTTCCTTCAGGCCATTGCTTCTTGACAAAATGATTTTTGCTATCTCTGTACAGAAAACAACAAAATTTAGTATATCCTTGTTGGAAACATACAAAAATGCTATAACTTTCAAATACCCGCAGATATTCCAAGAATTCTGTTGGTGTTGTATCTTTAGCAAAATTATCATATTACCATACATCTCTTTCATATGGGATGCATAGACAAGAGTAATCTAAGATTTCTCATTCCATTATGAAGAAGTGTGACTTTTAAACTGAGTTTATAGGAATCCATAAACATCCTCCAAACCTTTGGATCATGATGATCTCCGAACTCACTAAAGTAATGAATCAACATCAACACAATATAGTAAATTTCTTTCGCAGAGAACAAGCCTTGGAGGCCTGGTTCCCATAGAAGATAAGTAGAAATTGTAGATCAAAGAGATTCCAACCTTTTAATGAGGATGCCAACAATTCTGCTATTTTTTGACAAGTTTAGATCATGAATTAGGTCCTTGAGTTCACTCATTGATTCTATGAGGTTCTATGGATGTTCCACCAAAAGCTGAGTCTTCAATGTAGTCTGGACTTAATTGTAAATCTTCATCGTCAGAATTTTCCGAATTTAAAACTTCCAATTTTCTGGTGGAACTGAGATTAAATGATGGTCGTTGTGAGGAACAGATCTAACAGCTGAAGAGAGGTTGGAATATTTAATGGTCTTCTTAGTCTTTATTGTTATTCCAGCAAGATTTGTAATGCATAAA
The DNA here is from genome assembly GCA_021605075.1 of Caerostris darwini. Taxonomy (NCBI): domain Eukaryota; kingdom Metazoa; phylum Arthropoda; class Arachnida; order Araneae; family Araneidae; genus Caerostris; species Caerostris darwini. The sequence continues at coordinate 226,233 of BPLQ01000249.1, forward strand.
AACAGGGGAATGGTTCTTTGATATTCCATTAAGACATTCCGACTTTCCATTAAGCCAACCATTAAGCATTGTTACTTAAGATGCATATCAAATATGAAGGGCGCAAGATTTGTGCTGATAATAAATTTAACACACGAAATAAAATTCATAAACCTTTTTTTATCAAAGAAGTAGTATTTCTTCTTTGTGATTTCAAACTTAGTTCACCACACACACAACAGAAATTGTTTAAATGGTTCACACAATTTAGAATCATTTTAACGAATCTATTTATATAAAAATAAACACTTGGACGCAAAGTAACGTCCAAGTGTTAAACCGTTACACTGTTACCACCGTTACACTGTCCAAGTGTTACACCGTACCACAAGTTATGGTAGTTCACCATAAATTAATATAAACACTTTTCTAAGTCGACTCAAAGATCTTAACTAAATGGAAGTGACTCACGTAAACGAATGCGCTGAGATTATCAAGTTCGCTAGACTTGTTTTGACAGGTCTGGCGTATGTTTGATATCTTTATTGGAATATATACTACGTCGTTGCGACCACCTTCTTTAAATAAAACCGCAAACAAATAGAGTTACATCCACCAGACACTTTGCTATCAGTGAAATATGTATATGTTTTTAATACATGTAAAGTTACAAAAAAAATTGAACCCAACTGTTATATTCGGCTTTAGCGTAGCATTGTGCATAAAAATCAGCTACAGTTGTCCATTTAACAGAATTATTGTCGACCAACGTTATTTCAGTCTAGAGTATTGAGTAAGAAAATTTAATTTTCTGCAGATGAAAAAAAAATTAATGCCATTCTTGGGTGTATAAAATATAACACAAAAACATAACACTTTTCTTGGTAGGTGTTAAACCACATGTTAAACAATTCGAAGGTGTTAAATTTAACGATTTAAATTAGCCATTCATTTATATTAGCATTGTTATAAAAGACTTTTATTACTTAGAGATATGTAATGCCTAGGGCCACTGCAATTTTTCTAAAATTTTTATGAATTATCAACAAAATTTTCTAAGATAAAATATATTGAAACTGAAGCTAGGGATTTTATTTGTTTATTTCGTAGGCTATCTAGTACCGAAATTTATATAGTCAGTAATTAAATTTATAAAAAATTATGTTGCAGTTCAAATTTGAAAAGAAAAAATTAGGTCAAATACAAGAATCTTTATCCCTGAACAATTACATTATATATATATATATTTTACCATTGGCATGCATAGAGATGAATTAATCAATATTATCATGCTACAGACTAAATTTGTGTTATAACAAAAACAAGTAATATAAAAAAAAAAATTTTAAGTCAATTCCTACTTTTTTTTCACTATATTTCAGAAAGTCCTTTATAAATAAATTTCATTCATTTTTTTTAAGTTTAGGCCATCTATTTAGATATATGCAACTTAAATGTAAAATTAATTAATTAAATTTAATTACTGAATTAATATTTAAAAAAAGTATTAACATCAAGTGTTACAAGTTCCAGATATGAATAAAAAGTATTTTATTAACGAAGGGAAATTTAATATATAGGGAGAGTGTGAGCTAATAGAAGAATTGAAAAACATCCTTTAAAAAAAATTTTATCGTTGTAACAGGCAAGTTTTTTTATATTTAATTGCAGAAAAACAAACATCCTTTCCAAAAAAGGCGCAGGCTGTTGTTTTTTTTGTCCTGAAGAATATAAGAGAGTTTGGCAAGAGATCAGGCAATATCTGGAGACAAATGATAAAGATACAGAATCCAGTTTCTTATTGGACGAGTGTAGCAAAAAGCAGGATGTAAGGTTACTGGCTATGTCGAATATTTTGGAAGAAATAAAGCCAATAAGGCATTCTTTTTTTTTTTTTCTATTCTAACAATATTTTATCCATCTTGGAAAAGAAAGATTTTTTTTGTTCTTTCAATATAATGAAGTCTTTCTTTTTTTCTAACGAAAGGTGTAATCTCTTAGTAAATTAGTATAATTAAATTCTCTGTTCTTATGTCCTTTGTTCTGAATATAATTATTTTTAATAAGGTAACGTAACTATTTGGCAATTTGCTTAAGGGTGTAGAAGACTTTTTTTTTTTCAGTAATGAAAGTTTGTAGATAGTTGGATTTAACAACGCCTGTTATTAATTGGATTGAAAAAAAAAAAAAATCAGATTTTATGAAAAAAATATTGTTATTTAAGTTCAGAAATAATTTTAATTAACTGATTAATCATTGTTTTTTTCAGTTTAATGGTGTAAATTTTCCTTGCATTAATACATTTTCAGTCATAAAAAATCTTTTTTTTTAATAAAGAACGGTAATAACGTTCCTTTATAAATAAATATATATATACGGGTTTTTTCTCTTAAATAAAAAAAAATTGTAACCCAGTACAATCCAGCGATGCGTCGAAAATTCTCTAATAAATTAATTAATGATAACATAATTTAAATAAAAGATATAAAGCAAAATTTATTTTTTAAGTTTCTTTCTTACCAAATAAAAACACCGTAATGATCTGTATTATTTTACAATCATTAGTACGAAATTTGTGTACAAATTATGAAAACACATTGCAGGATTAATTATGATTACTTTGCTATCAATGATTATTTTGACTTCCTTGGAGCGATTGTTTTGACTTTCTTGGAGAGATTGTTTTGACTTGACTGACGAACAAGTAATATAAAAAAAATGTTTAAAGTCAATTCCTACTTTTTTTTTCAATATATTGCAGAAAGTTCTTTATAAATAATTTTCATTCATTTTTTTAAGTTTATCTGGCGCCATCTGTTGGTAGATATATGCAACTTAAATCTAAAAAAAACTAAAATTAATTAATTAAATTTAATTACTGAATTAATATTTGAAAAAATTGTATTAACGTCAAGTGTCATCCATTACAAATTCAACAAAATGTATTTGATCTTGAGTGAATGAATAAAAAGTATTTTATTAAGATTGAAAATTTGAACAAGATATATATAGGGAGAGTGTGACCTAATAGTAGGAATTGAAAAAGGAAGTTAACTTTCGAAGGTTGCACCATGGGAAACCTACGATTCTACTGACAATAACGTATTTCATTATAAAGATTGTTTGTCATAGGATGCAATTCCTGATACAAAAGAATGATTTAATGCATTGAACATAAAAAACAATAAAAGATAATGTTTCAATTCAGTTTCTGTACTGTAATATATTGATAAGTATATTATAATTTTTCAAAAATATTGCACAATGTTCTTAAAAAAAGTTACAAAAGTTGCTGATAGGTGAGGGAAAAAAAAGGTATAAATTCCTTTAGCAACATTTTTTTAAATTATTTTTTCTCTTCGAATCCTCCTTCCGCGTTTATTAATTCCGTACTATTAATTTTCATTAATGGTTTTAATCGTTTCATTATTATATATATATATATATATATATATATATATATATATATATATATATATATATGTGTGTGTGTGTGTATTATATATTATTTATATATATATATATACATAATGTATGTATGTTTCATATATAATGTAGACTTTAGAAGCTTTAAACTTAGAAACTTATAAAATCTTTATACTTTAATATTTTATACCTTAGAAAACTTTTAAACTTATTTAACACTATAATAATTCAAAAAAGTAATATATTTATATATACATGCATTTGAAAATGAAATCCGAAATATAATCACGCACGTGATATTTTAATAAGTTGCTTTTGTAACAATTTCGCAATAAAAATTTTCAAATTTTCAAAAAAATTTAATTTAATCAAGTAAACACTAATGAAAAACATTTTTGATTATTCACCTACACTGCAAATACAGCTGCAAGGAATTAGTAGCATTATGCTTCATTTAGCATATAAGAAAAGTAAATACAAATATTTTTTGTTTGGTGTTGCATATATAATTTTGTTCATATATATATATATATATCCTTCTTTCTATATATCCTCTACATTATTAGAAACGCAATGAGGTGTATATATATATGCATATTTATATATTTTTATATGTATGCACATTTATGCAAGCGCTCACCCAGAATTTCATCTTTGAGGAGGCTTATGTAACCGATTATGTAAATTGCAAGTCATACAAAATTATAAGTATCTGAAGTCATTCAAACTATTAATTGTTTTCATAATAATTTTTATGTTGTATTTATTTGGTTCAAATAACTAAAAAAAAGAGAATATTAAAAAGTAAGCAGTATTGCTCAAAAATAAAAATTTAATTTCTAAAAAAAATTACATAAAAATATAAATTAAAATTAATTTTTCTTTTTTTCTCGAGCTAGTTCATGGATTACATCACTATGTCAACTTCAATAGTTCGATGGAATATTTAATAAAACTAAACCAGGAAAAACCGGCGACGCAATCAACAAATTCGGAAGCCATAATAAAATTGACACTGATAAGAAAAACATTGATTCGTTGAAATACTAAACATTCAACAAAAAACAAGTAGACCAAACCTGGAAGTGGGTGTGTTTGTACACGAGCTCACATTTTACTTATGGGCTGGGGGAAGGGGGACTCAAACTCGCCAGCCATCTGCCTGAATATCCGGCTGTGTATACATATATGTATACATTTATTTATCATGTCTGCTGTGACTATTTTTTTCAGTAAAATAATACATCAACTCTTTTCTCCGAATAGTACTTTAAATTGCATTAAAATAAATCAGAATAACTCAATTATTATTATTATTACAAACGTATAAAAATATTCAATAATGAATTTGCATTTTCATAAGTGCGATACAAAAATAATAACAAATTGAATGCTGAATAATTCAATTTTTTTTTTTACTAATAACTGGGAATACTAATATAATTTATATTGAATGAAATTCTTATTTGATAGTAAACCATTTATAGCTGTTGATATTCCGAGATAACTAATATTATTATTCTGTATTACATTTAATTAGAGGTCATTGATAAAAAAAAAATTATTTTATTTAGCATCTTTTGAATTTTTACAGAACAGAAACAGAAATATTAGATTCTTGAATTTTAAATTAATCAGTAAAACCTAAATTTAAATGAAAATAAAATACAACAAAATATTTCCAATAATCCGTTGTAAAAATTGAAGTATACTAGATGGTTAACTAAATAACAGGATCGTCTCGTAGTGACATCTAGTGAGCACTTTTGTAAGTTTTCTTATTGTTAACTCAAATTATTAATTTAGATTCTATAACAATTCATAAAAAAAGTTTTTATTCGAATGTTCACTTAAAATTAAAAAAAAAAAAAAAAAAAAAAAAAACATCAATAACTTAAAATTTAAAGAATCATAATAAAATAAAATGAGTTCATATTTATTTGAAATTAAAAAATAATTAGTCATTTTTATTTCAACTCATAGCGTCAGATAAACAAAATTATCTAAAAATCTACTTGCGGTTTTGACAAAAAAAAATTATGAATCAATTATCATAATTAAATAAATTATAATATTTTAGAAAATTTTTGTTAAAATTTTATTTTGAAATAAAGCTAAATTTTTTTTTTTAAATAATCATAAAACCTTTATTTAACAGATATAATAATTTAATGAGATATTTATAATAATTATATATAAAACTTCATGTATCTATATGTGTTTAAAAAAAATGTAATAGTAAGATTACATTTTTTATTATTGTATATTTCTTTTAACTTTTTTTAATCATCAATTTTTCTATTTTGTGTTAATAAGTTCAGTGGGTATTATTTTTAATTTTTTATTTACTTTTATTTTTTATTTATTATTATCAGTTTTTATTTATTATTATTAGTTTTTATATTTTTTTTTTCCAGTTGCCAAAAAATATCACAAAATATTGCCATCAATATTTTTTTACTAAAATTGATGTGTATGGATCAGTTTCAAATCAATAATTTATTTTGTATTTCTTATTGAAAAGTTAAAAATGTATGATCAGAAAAAAAAATAGTTGAAAATCCAACAGTTTTTAGAAATATTCTAACTGTAGTGCACATAATACTAAATTTAAAGATAGATATAAAATACACTTTCTTTTTAAACTGCTTAAAAATAATTTAACTCGATTTCATTTCAATAACTTACATCTTCTAATTAAAAAAACCAAACATACATTTAAAAGTACAGATATACAGTATAATATTGATAGCTCATACTTTCTTTTGTCACAAAAATTTAATAATAATATAGAATTTATATTTTTAATTAATTCAAATAATAGTTAAATAATAATTCCTAATAGATACAAATTTAAGAAAACAAAACTAAATTCTCAAATTCTCTGCTGTCATTTTATGTAAATTATAATAAAATACTTCTAAGAATACAACTACTTTTAGATAAAAATTAAAATAATTTTTTTCTTAAAAAAAAATAATAATAATACTTACATTAACCTAATGCTCTTCTATTATTTATTTTCGGTTAAATAATTACTTATAATAATCCAGAAAATAAATTATTTTATTTTCTGGATTATTATAAGTAATTATAAATTATTAAGAATACTACTACTTTAAGATAAAAATTGAAATAATTTTTTTCGTAAAAAAAATAATAGTTACTTACATTAAAATTAATGTTCCTCTATTATTTATTTTCTATCAAATAATTATTTATAATAAATCAGAAAATAAATTATTCTAAATTATTCCATCTAGGATTCCTAACGAAAATATTTTGTTATCTGGGAATGCTTTAATAAGAACTTAATATTATTATCTCGTGCTGTAACTGAGTATTATTTTTGAAACTTTTGACTTACTACATGCTGAATCCTCGTCGTCAATGCAACAAACCCTTTCTTTGTGCTGGAAGAGATGGCCTTGAATTCTTTGAGCTGACGGAAACATGACTAGGGGAATATCCCGTCACCCATTACCACTGACATGAAATGGATTTCAGTGAGTGGGAGGGAATTTCCAGTTGCGTTTTTGTGGCGGCTGCGTATGGTGGAAAAATGAGTAATATATATAACGTTTCAGCTTCATTCGTAACATATTTTTCAAAGCTGTGATTCCTTTAAACCATTATTTTTATACACAATTTTTAATACAAAAAAAACTTAAATCAGATTTTTAATATTAATTTATTTTTATGAAATGTATTTTTAACTGTCATAATTATTTTAATACCTGATGGTTGAGTGAATTGTGCTCGGTGTCACAGCTTTTGTGTTTGAGTCCCGGCTGTGCCATGGATGTTTGTAGTGATTCCTTTAACCCATTATTTTTATACACATTTTTAATACAAAAAAATTAATCAGACTGTTAATTTTAATTTATTTTTATGAAATGTATTTTTAACTGTCATAATTATTTTAATACCTGATGGTTGAGTGAATTGTGCTCGGTGTCACAGCTTTTTCGTGTTTGAGTCCCGGCTGTGCCATGGATGTTTGTAGTGATTCCTTTAACCCATTATTTTTATACACATTTTTAATACAAAAAAATTAATCAGACTGTTAATTTTAATTTATTTTTATTAAACGTATTTTTAGCGGTTATAATTATTTTAGTGCCTAATGGTTGATTGACTAGCGCTCGGCGCCGCAGGTTTCGAGTTCGAGTCCGGCTGTGCCATGTATGTTTGTAGTGGTTCCGAATCCACTTTAAATCATAGGTCCAAGTCTAATGGGATTATAGAGCGTTGGTCGCAGGGCTGACAACCTAACCCCGTAAAAAGAAAACATCTCCTGTCTCGAAATCTTCCAGTAGGCAGACGGCCTTGGCTCAGCATGGGACTGTTACGACGTTGATGATAATTATTTTAATTTTTGAATTTGAAATGCATTATTAATATGTTTTGCAAACGCAGTTCAGTTTCCGAAAAGATAAATAAACTCTTTTAATTATAACTTCTATTTGTTTAATTCTTTAGATACACTAGGATTAAACTCAATTCAGATATAATTAAAGATAATCAACTACTAATGGCAGATTGTTAAATAATTATTATTATTAATTTTTTTTTCTAAAAAAGTATGTCGGAAAATAAAGTTTTACGAACCTTTTTAAAATGTGAGTATCACTTCAGTTGGCCAGGATTCAATACGGACAAAGGTCATCATTGGTCACTGGGGTTTTAATATGGATGAACACCCTCAGAAATGGCGCCTGGGGTATTTACACCTCTACACCTACTCTTAAACTTTAGAGATTTTCTGGCTTTGGGATTTAACATGCTGGTCTATAAAACATGAACTTTTTATTTATTTCATTTATCCAATTCCTAACTGTGCTCCATAACAGTAGTTCTAAGATTAATTTCTAGGAAACCCTCTATATTGGAATCTCTCTATGTTGCAGAAAGTCCTTTATAAATAATTTCCGTTCATTTTTTTTAAGTTTTACTGGCGCCATCCATTGGTAGATATATGCAACTTAAATCTAAAAAAAACTAAAATTAATTAATTAAATTTAATTAATGAATTAATATTTGAAAAAGCTGTATTAACATCCAGTGTCATCCACTACAAGTTAAAAAAATGCATTTGAAATTTATTAATATTATTTAAAGTATTTTATGAACGATTGAAAATTTGAACAAGATATATATAGGGAGAGTGTGAGCTAATAGAAGGAATTGAAAAAGTAATGATAACTGTTACAGGAATATTTATATACATATTTTTTCATAGTAAGGAGTTAATGTTGTATCATAAAAGTATATCGTGATGTATGGAAAGGGAAGGTTATGCTTTCAGAGGAGATATTTAAGGATAATTATCCCGCATTTCCGTATAGTGTGAGGGAAATTTTCTAACCCACTTCGATGCGGGACAATTATCAGGCAGTCTAACCATCCATACAGCAAAGCTCATTTGAGGTGACACAATCTGTGCTTATATGAAATTTAAGAGCTTTATATATATATATATATAATTCATTTGTAAATTATCAGTCTCATTTAAGCATTAATACATTAATTTAAAATATATATATATGACCTGCATTTAAAAATAATTATACTATTTATAGTATAATTAATAATAATTTAAATAGTAATTTTAAAGCCAGATTCCTACCATGTAACTAAAATATTCAGTTGGTTAACTTTTTTCAGAAAGTCTTTGAAAAGATTATGTATATACTCTTTTTAACCTTCTATTCGTCTTAAGAAATGTACTTTTTATTTATATCCGGAAGCTCTCTAAATTCCTTACAGAATACAGATGTTATTTATAATTATATTTAAAGAACGCTTCGAATGAACTTAAATGCAATGCTTTAAATGCAATTACTTCTTGCATCGATGATTTTTTTGCTAACCAGACTTTTCAAAATATATTCTATCAGAGATAAAAAAAATAAATAAATAAATAAAAAAGGCCCGATATTTTAATTCCAATAAACAAAATTTCGAAATTACATTTTAATTTGGGGAGAACCAAAAATAAATACTGGTTATTTGTTCTTAAAATAACCAATTTAGTTCAAGCAAAATACCAATTTGTTTTGCATGGTTAACTTTTCTCGGGTTTACATTGAAAAACTATTCACATAGAAAATTAAAATATTCATTAAAGGGAATTCAAGAACGATTTTCGAATTCGTTGTTTCAGAATGTTAACTGATTCGAAAAGAGAGTAGGAGTTCTAATCATCTTCAAAACCCAGACGAACCTTTCAAGTCCTTTAACCGGATTTTATCTTTCTGGTATGAACCAGCGTTCCGGAAAAAAGATTTGAATTTATTTAGTTATGCATAGAATTTTAGAGAAGGGAATTGAAATGAAATTCCTTTTAATAGTAAAAAAAAATTATGCTTTTTGCTTGAAATATTTATATGATTTATTTTTAGATATCTATTGCTAGAATATTAAAATTATATATATATTTTTTTTTAACATTATAAAATATTTTTATTTAACTTTATTAAATTTAAAAAAAATTATAAGGATAATTTGTTATATAATTAGAGGGATTTTTATGCGGCTCAAAAATATAAATTGATTTATTTATAGATAATTTTCTATTAGACTTTTAAAAGGAAATGTGATTTTTTTTTATTTGAATCATCACAGAGATAACGAAAAAATTTCCGATTCAATTTAATAATATTTTTTTAATATTTCTAAGCTAAATTTTAAATATATAGCAATATTTTGTTATTTCATAATAATATTATATAATTGCATAAAAATGTCGTATTTTATTATAAAAAATGGGACAATTGCAGTCATTTGATTTAAAAACTCTCTATGTTAACAATATACTATCTATCTAAAATATATCTTTAATAACAAAAATAATTTTCCAAAACTGGTCATTTAACTGCTGTTATCACGAAAAGAAGATTATACATTACAATTTTTTCTTGTTATGAAAAAAGTATTTTTTAATACTTTTAAATTTTAAGAATTATAATACTATATATGGAATTAAATTTAATTCATAGAATTTTAATTGTAGAATTATAATTTGATTAATATGCATAGCAATAAAATTTATATACAATTTAACATTTCAACAAAAGATGTGCAAACCCATTTTTTTTAATATCATATTTATGATGCATAATTTAAATAGGTTTACATACTTACTCTAAGTAAGCTAACATCTTTTTTTTTTTTTTTTTACCAAATAATAATAATAATAATGTTTAATTAATTAAAAATATGTCAGATAATAATTTATTTGAAATCTAATGAGCTTATTCAAAGAGTTTTCATAATATTCAAACGACAAATGAAAAAAAAAAAAAAAAAAAAAAATTTAAAAAAATGATAGATTTTAAAATAGCTGATAAAAATTAATTGGAAAATAAACATAATAATTGATCTTAGTTGTTTTTTGATGAAAATCTTGAATATTTGTTTATTTTCTTCTTTTTCTATTTGTAGTTGAACATCGGTGATCCTCATGTATTATATATTTGCTTCTTGGCTTCAGAAATCTTAAATTAATTTTTGATTTTTTATAATTTGCAATATTTTTAAATTGTTTTATAAACTTAAAATAACTGATAAAAATTCATTGGAAAATAAATATAATATTTAATCTTAGTTACTTTTTGATGCAAATCTTGCATTTTTTTTTTTTTTTTTTTTTTTTTGTTGTTGTTGTTGTTATTGAACATCAGTGGGCATGTATTATGCATTTGTTTCTTGACTTCAGAAATTTTAAATTCATTTTTAATGGTTTATAAACTGCAATATTTTTTGTTTTATATCAATAACTGATTAAATGTTATATTTAAAAATAACTAAGATTAAATGTTATATTTATTTTCCAATTAATTTTTATCAGATATTGTAAGTTAATAAATATTTTTGTGGAAATAAATATTAAAATAAAACCTAATTTTTTTTTTCTATTTAAATTTACAGAAATATTACACAAAAAAATATAAAAAACCTTAAATTATTAACTTTATTTCTAAATTAAAATTTTCCTTTACCATTTTATAACAAAAATGAATCACAGATCTTAATAAATAAATATCAACAAATCACAAACAATGCAATTATAAAAATTATATATTAAAATGAGCATTTTCTGCTGTTCAAAAATAACAACGGCGAAAAGAGCATTCAGTTTTTTTTTCCTCTTTCCACCCCACTAACTGCCGTCGGGGAAAGGATCACGCATAAAGGGAGGGAGGGAAATAAGGGGGGAGAACAAAAAAAAACCTCCCCATTCCCTTTCAAAAGTACTTCGTGCACGGTCTCCCCTTTTCACTTGATGGAACACCCACCCGACCGTCGACGCGTTGCTTTTACAGAGGAAGTTGAGGGAAAGGGAGGCCCCGTCCCTTTTTTGCAAACGATCGAAAACGGTTGCTTCCAAATTTGTTCCCAAGATTGATATTTGTTCTGTATTCTTTGCTTCATTTTATTTTGGGATGTTTTACACAGAAGATATGCTGGATTTGTCTAACGTAAAATAAATTGGCAGTTTGGAGGAATGTTATACTACTGTGTCCGAAAAGTAAGACCAGTTTTAAATTTAAATTTCTCGGGCATATGGTATTTCAATTTCAAGGTTGTTCAGTATTTCAATTTCAAGATTGCTGGCACTGTCCTTGACATCTGTGTGAAATTGACGTCAAAATATTCATTAGTGTTTGAGTTACGCTTGGTTTTGTGAGACGCTAAAACTGATTCCGGCGATTTTTGTAATGTCTGAATTAATTGAGCAAGAACTTGCATTTAATTTTGCTGGAAGAAAAGTATAGAATGTTGCAGAAGGCATTCGGTGAGCATTACTATATCGGAAAGAAATGTTTAGAAGTCCTAAAAACAATTCAAAGAAGGCAGAGAACGCGTTGAAGACGAAGAGCCCTCTGGTCGACCACCAACCTCAACCGACGAAGCTGACGTCCAAAACATTTAAAATTTGGTGCTTGCAAACCGTCGATTTACAATTAGAGACCTTGCTGCTGATGTTGGAATTTTAAAACTTCATTTTAAAAGATGTCAAAGACGCGTCAAATCGTAATTGGTACCGAAAACTCTAAATGCGCCAGCTCACACTGCATTGATTCTTCGTGACTTTTTCGCCAAAAATTAAACCCATATCGTTCCACAACCACCGTATTCACCTGATTTAGCATCATGCTAATTTTGATTATTCCCTAAATTCAAAAGACCACTACCGTTTTAAGTCGATTGAAGAGACATTTCAAAAATCGCCGGAATCAGTTTTAGCATCCCAAGCGTAACTCTAGCACTAATGAATATTTTGACGCAAAATTTCACACAGATGTAAAGGACAAAGAAAAAAAAAAGGACGAAGAAAAAAAAAATCGAAATACCATATGCCCGGGGAATTGAAATTGAAAACTGGTCTTACTTTTTGGACTCAGTAGTAGTAGTCGGTTTTGTCCTTTCTTGTAATTTGGAGTTGAAATTGGCAAGATTGGTGTGAAATCTTGCTCAGATCTTCGCCGGATCCAATTTCAATAGCAATAATTTCAGGTGATTACGATGAATCTAAACCTTGCATTATACGCATCGGTGGATCTGTTTAAGATGGATGTCCACGCAATGACGATTTGAAATGTAAAAACATTAAGCATGCAATTTGATCAAACGGTGGTAAACTAGTTTTTGACTAATTAAAAAAATACTCAAAAAATGAAAAAAAAAAAAAAAAAAAAAAATTATGTATCCTAAATGCCAAAATTTACATATTTAAAATGCCACATATTTTAATAAATAGAGCATACTTAAAATGATAATTTTAATGGATTATTATTAGTGCATATTTATTGAAATGCCACCATTCAGTGATTCTAAGGGAAAAACAATAATTTTTTTTAAATAAAATAACTTGATTTTTAATTAAATTTTATTTTTGATTAAATTTTATTTTTTAATAAATTTTTAATAAATTTTTATTTTGTCTCGTTTACTTTCTTTTTCAGAAATGTGTTCATAAAGATGGAAATTTTTCAAGCTAAATGATTTTTCAAATGTAGTGAGATTGAATATTTTTCTCCTGAAAAATAGTCTTATTTATGAGAATTTATATCTTCATTATAATTTTTATTTTTGAAATGAAATCTTTTGAAAATTTTTTTAGGCCTTTTTATTAGTTTTGTTTTGTTCAATTTGTCATAACAACCATTTCTTAATGCTTGTCCTTTGAACTTTGTTCTCCATTTTTCCACTATTGAAACAATAAATACTTAATAAAATTTATCTTCAATCTTCATAGTATTAAACGCTTACATCATTTCTTTATTAATAAACATAAATGATGTAAGTGCTTAATATTATGCAGTTTAAAGATAAATTTTAATTGGAACATTATATCCCATATAAACAATATTTTTTTTATGAATAATAAGTTATTTTTATATATACAATAAATTTTTAAAATGAAATAATTTGAATAGAAATTTTAGTTTACTTTCTTTTTCAGAAATGTATCCATAAAAATGAAAAAATGTCAAGCTAAACGATTTTTCAAATGTAGTGAAATTGAATTATTTTTCAAGATTAGTTTTTATTCATGAAAATTTTGTACTGAAATCTTTTGAAAAGAATTTTTTACTTATTTATATTAGTTTTGTTTTGTTTAATTCGCCATAATAACCATTATAACCATTTCTTAATACTTATACCAGGAACGTTGTTCTCTATATTTTCTTTATCTAAAACAATAAATACTTAATAAAATATATCTTTATAATATAATGTTCTGACATCATATAAATGATGTGATCCTTTATCTTATTAATAAATTATGTAAGCACAAATAAACAATCATAGTTAGAACATAATGTGTCACATATAAGCATAAAAATTAAAAGGGGAGAAATTTGAGCCAGAAAGCTATATATACTTGTAATTAAATTACTTATAATTTAATAAAAGACTAAAACAGTTTCAACTATTTGATAATTAATTCCATTAATAGCCTTATTTGAATTACGAAATTGTAATAGGGAAAATTCCCAATATCTGTGTTATTATCCAAGAACAGTATTAAATAAACAATTTTTTAATGCAAATACAACACAACTAAGTTTCATACAATTTTTTTAGGTTGTCATGTATTGTCTTTATAATATTGTGGTAGAAAAATTAATTCCTGAAAGAAAATGATTCTCATTAAAAAATATACTGACATTGGGACATACTTGTCAATTTCCGTATGACCTTTAATCTCCGGAATAGTTATTTATAGTATTGTGAGCACATGAAATTTCGTAACTTTTGTTTTCCTACTTTTTTTTTTTTTTTTTTTTTTTTTTTTTTTTTTGTGTGTGTGTCTATCTATTGTTTCGGTTTATTTTTTCCTTGCTTGCATATGGACAAAAATCCCTAAAAGAGGGATATCCCGCAACTGAAATGCCCACACAAACTTCAGAAGATTGTGTTATAAACATGAGGCGCCATTTAGCCATTCCGTTCGAAGTTCCAGAATCGGCTGCGGAACAATACGGTGTCTCACAAAAGCGCGGCAGGTGAAAAATCAGATGAATGGGTCGTTTCGAAACGACATTTCTAGAGACACGAAACAACCAGATAGTACAACAGAAGAATGGAGTTAACGACCACATCTCCCACCTCAGTCTTTTTTCTCGCTTGTCCTTTGTAGAATAGATGTACACACAAGACTGAAGATAGCACTCATCTTTCCTAGGTCTTGATTATGTGTGTCCTACAGTACATACCTAAAAACAGTGTTATGAAATTATCTGGATAACTACGAGTTTGAAAAAACAAAATCAAACAGTTTTCATTAAATGGAATAAAAAAATTGTTTGGAATTTAATTTAGAATTTTCCGGTTTTAGAATTGTGGTATGAAATTATCTGGATAACTACGAGTTTGAAAAAAAAAAAAACACCAAACAGTTTTTATTAAAAATAATGTATGATATATATTGATTTTACTTTATGTTTACTCTTTTATTTATTTATTTATTTTGAGACATTCATTCATACAGTTACGATTCTGTTCTTGTCAGAAAAATATTTAGTAAAATATAAATAATATTTAACGTCCTATCTCTAATTTTGTTAAAATCTTTGTTTCTTTTATTATTTATATTTAAATGTCCATAAATAAATATGTGTTTTATTTATTTGATTAATTGTTTTTGATTTCTTATTTCTATAAGTTCATTAAAAATAAAATAATTTATAATTGAAACAGAAGTATTATATTTAACGAATATAAGTCCATCCATGTAAGAGCCAAGAATACGCTTTTCCTTCAAAAGATTTAATCAAAATTCAATACCCGTATATAGTCCAAAATAAATAAATAAATAATAATAATAATAAACTATAATACGATTTTATATGTGAAGAGAACTTAAATTCCAATACTGAAAGCATTAAAAATGACGACGATATGCATCTACATTCCAAAGACAGAATGTGAATTTGACGGACTTTTCCGAAACTCATTCTAACTCAGACTTTAAAAGATTTATAAGATCGCTTTAAAAAATATATATTGGAGTAATTTTCCTTTTCCATTGTTATTTTTATGCGCTTATTATTTATGGTGTTTTCATTGGTATTTTTATAAAAATGAAACTATAATAACAATTATAACTTTTCCATTTTTATTTTTATGAGCTAATTTAGTCGGAAACATATTTCGTCAACATCAGAATTTTCTTTTTGGCGACAAAGCGCCAAATCAGCAATATAAGCAATTTTGAAAATAAAACAACTCTTTTTCTCAGTTCATCTCTATTTGATGGTTTATCGTTTCCGCCAGGCTAACGGAAAAGTACCTATGTTTTTAGTAAAAATCAAGAATTCTGTACCCTTTGTACCAAATCTCCGCCAGGATGCAAAGTAAACAAACAAAATGGCTACCGAAGTTAGTTGTCGTTATAAAATGCTATTTCGCCAAAATTCCTCCACAAAAATTGCTATTACGCCAACATTAGTTGCCAAATAACTATTACGTCAAATTTTATTCTTTACATTGCTTTTACGACCAAATGCATCAATTCATTGCCAAATTTTATCACTAAGCGAAATTTATTCCTAAAATATTTTTACGCTGAATTTTAAGATTTTAACGCCAATTTTATAACTAATATGCAAAAATTTATTCTTATATTTCTTTAAAGCCAAATTTTACCATTATTATGGCAAAATTTTAATGATCTGGTTTTACGTCAATTTTGTCACTTTAACGCCAACTTATTATATGAAAGTTTGTTTTGCTAACTCACAAAGATGGACCCTTTTAACAACGATTTTAATCGCTATTACGCTAAAATTATGCCAAAATTATTTCCTAATACACCAAATTATTTTGCTATTATACTAAAAAAATTGTATGTTATTTACGAGGCCGAATTCAAATGATAAAACAATATTATTAAAAGAGAAAAAAAAAAGAAGAAACCAGAAAGTAACTTGCATTTTATTTCGATTATTTATTTTATGATTCAAATAATTCAATTTTTCGTAGTTGTTTATTTTAGATTACAGATTATTTTGTTGTTGTTGTAAATATTTCATTATTATGCCACGAACAACCCAACAAGGGGTGATGAGGGGTGGACTTTGTTTTCTGGGAGGACTTTTAGAGGTAACTGTTTCACATTTGCATGTTGCATAGAGGAAACCTAGAAAATTACTATTAGATAGATTTGATTAACAGGGCGAGAGACTTTACAATTTATTATCACAATCGCTAACAAGTCTCTGCACTTTTGAAAACAGACGTAGTATATTCGTATAATATATTGGAACCTGTAATAATAAAGTGACCTATAAAGTGATTTAACAGATTTCATTTCAAACTCAATCAAAAGTATTATTTTAAAATTAAAAATTATTTACTGAAAAAAAATTCTCATATTTTTAATTCTGTCTTAAATATAACTACTTGAGGTAAAGATTATAAATAAAGTAAAATAAAAATAAGTAATTTAAAAAGTACAATATTTATTATTATGTGGACAATTTTTGTAAGTATTCTCTTATCAAGTATATTTTCAACTGAATCTCTAATAACAAACTGAACAGATGAACAATAATTAATAAAAATCAGATATAAGGTAAATCGTTTAATAGTAGTTAGTTCAGAAAATTAAACTATAATAACTTTTTAAGTTGCATAAGTTTAAAAAAAAATAAATAACAAAAAAATAATTTAGATGCTGAAAATTTCAAATGAAGTTAAAACCTATTTCTTCACATTTCGATATCCTTTTTTTATTATGAAAACAAATATTTCTCAATTAAAATTATCTTAAATTAAAATTCAAACAAATCCTCCATTTAGTAATAATTTCACAGAATTTAAATTAATTTATTGCCTATTAAATATCTAAAAATAATAATTTATTTTTTAAAAATTACAATATAACTTAGTTTACCTATATTATTTTTCCCACTCAAAGAAAAAAAATAATTTATAAAGCTCAAAACTTGTACTTTATGAATTAAAAATAAAGGTATTTTGGTAAAAGTGCAGAATTTTATAAATTATATGTGTAGATTAAACGAAGTTTGTAAAGAAAGTAAAAAAAAATTTGTGTCTCCTCTAAAACTGTTGTTACTGTTTTTTAAACTTTCTTGTTGCTTCCTATATTATTTTTTTACACTTAAAGAAATAAAAGCTAATTTATAAAGATGCAAAACTTGTACTTTGAGAATTAAAAATAAATGTATTTTGCGAAAAGTGAGAAATTTTATAAATTATATGAGCAGATTGATAAGTACAAAAAGTTTGCATCTCCTTTGAAACTATTGTTTTTTAAACTTTATTGTTGCTTTTTCCACTGTGCTTTTTTCTAGAAAGTGTTTTGGAACACTTTATCTCACGTAACACAATGCAGACACTAACAATGAAGAATTCGAACTATCTTAGCCTTTTGAAGATTAAGATATCTTTATCGAACATCATTCCGACCATAGATAATCTTCTAATTATATAAAGTCTATGAAAAAGGAAAAAACTCATGAAACTAACAAAATTGCCTTTTAAATTCATGATTTAAAATACTTTTGATGAAGACCAGAATTACAAAAATATAAGACTCTTCCTATGGAGGGGTTTTTTAATTTAAATTTACTCTCGTGCTTTATCTCATCTTTATCTTAATATAATATCCAAGATATTACAGCTGTTTTCATTTGAACTTGATTTTAAAAAATTCCATTCCACCTTAAGAATCACATTGAAATTCTTGAAGGTTATATGTGAAAAACTTGCTTATCAAGTTGAATAATTCTTGTTAGCATAACTTTATATGGTTGAAATTATTCTAATGCTATTTGTTTTGATGTTAGACTACTTTAAAAAAAACCGTGGTATATTGTAAAAGGTAAAATGAGAAATAAAATCTTATAAGTTAATAAATTTGATTCGTCTGATTAATTTTCCCGCTAAAATACTAACCTAACAAAAACAAACTTTTTTTTTGCGTTGAAAGGAGATACTGTATTCGACAACGATAAGGCAGGTATTCCTGTTTTGGAAAAATATTTGAGATTATAGAAGATATTAAAGAACCGCAAGGAAACTTTCGATAATCCTTTTATACTGATACGGATTTGCGTATTTATACTTTTAGTTTTGCGTGTATTAACTGATAATATTGACTAACGGATATCATTGTCTTTAAAATCTCGCTTATGCCATTGTGATTAATAGCATTCTATCAGTAATGGTTACGTATCACGAAAGAAACCTCTGATAACATAAAATCAATTTTAAAAATCAGCGCCCTATTTACATTTATATATAATTTTCAATTAACAACAGATAAAATCTATGGTAATCTGATAAAGATTTCTAATTTTAAATTTTCGTCAATGTATTCTGCTAGATGGAGCACTTACGTTATATGTTAATTGATAGCTGTAATCAATGTTGCGTGCTATTAGATAAAACTGACACTAACGAACGCCATTATCGCAGTCGATATTAACGGGAAAAAATAAACATTCTATCCTAATTCTTGCTGTTAAAAACGCATTGGCTTATTTAGCATTAGATATTTTTTCTTTGTATAAATAATATATATATAGATATATATATTACTGCGTCCAAAAAGTAAAACCAATTTTCAATTTAAAATTCCCGGGGCTTATGAAATTTCAATTTTTTTTTTCTTTTTTAGGTTGATGGCACTGTCCTTAACATCTGTGTGAAATTTGTCGTCAAAATATTCATTAGTGTTTGAGTTAAGCTTCGCTTCGTGAGACGCTAAAACTGATTCCGGCAATTTTTGAAAGCAGCAAAGAGCTAGCATTAAATTTTCCATCCATCTCACGTCCAAAAAATTAAAGATTTGTTGCTTGCAAACCGTCAATTTACAATTAGAGACCTTGCTGATGATGATGGAATTTCAAAAGGATCGGTCAATTCCATTTTGGGCCTCAAATGCGTCAAATCTCTATTGATACCAAAAACACTGAATGCGCCAGCTCACACTGCATTGATTCTTCGTGACTTTTTCGACAAAAATGAAACCCATATCGTTCCACAACCCCCGTATTCACCCAATTTTGCATCGCGCTACTTCTGGATATTCCATAAACTCAAAGGACCACTCCGGGGACAACGTTTTGAGTCGTTTGAAGAGATTCGACGTGAATCCTTGGATGCCCACCCTGCCGACGACTTAGCATGCATTTAGGATAGGAAAAAATGTTGGCATAAGTGCGTTGTGTTCGGAGGGTATTACTTTGAAGGCGATGAAATAAATTTGGAAGAATAAATAAAGAGTTTTTGAAAAAAAAATAATTGGTCTTACTTTTTGGCCACAGTAGTATTTGAGGTAGTATGCAGGAACTTTGACGTAATATTTGTGCACGTGTATTGCATTTAAATTTTTTTAGAAAAATACTTTTACTTTTATCGTTTAAATTTTTTATTTTATTTTATTTTTTTTTATTTATTTAGTTATTTTTCGATCTTTCAAACAGATGTAAGATTAAACATGAGAGAAAGGTAATATTCGTCAATATGTTTATAATTTCAGTACAAACAACAGTCAAATAAATTTGTAGTGAGCCCAAATGTTAAACATTAAATTATAAAACAAAAATTATCCATCGGTAAAGAAGAAAACCATGAAAAAAAAAATTTTTTTTAAATTCATTTTCAGCTATAGATTTCTGTCATTTCCAGATACGACTCAAAAGCAAGGCAACCCAGTTACAACATAGTTACCTTATAATGCAATTACAGAATATCTATACATATTACGTCATTCCTACTTCTTACAACACGCCTTTGTCGCTATTTTTATACATCGGTGGGTTTAGGTTATACACTTTATTTATTTTATTTTATTTATTTATTTTTTTTTTTTTTAAGTCCTGCACTTTGGTTCACCACTAACAGCCAACTGAAGAGCTATGATGGGAAAATTTTTATTTATTTATTTATTATTATTATTATTATTTTTGGAATTTAAGCCTTCTTACACATTAATTTGTTTTTTTGTTGTTGTTGAACTTCAATAGATTTCGTGTTTTATTTATATATGTTACGAATTACTGCCAAAGGATGATAAGGACAGAGCGTTGACTTAGGTGAAGATTATTAGGCATAATCTCCTCATTTGCTTCGTATCAGTGAAAACCTGGAAAACTTCTATGCAGTCTGACTATCAATTTAATTATTTAAAAAATATATATATTTTAAAATTTTTGGAACCCAACTTTAATTATTTTCGTACTATTTCTTTTCACCCAACATAAATCTGCGTAATACAAAAATTTTTAGAAATCTTTACTGTACATGTACATAGAGCAATGTGCTTAATTTATTTTCCTTAGAACAGACGTAAAGTAGCAAAATAATTCCATAATTATAATAATATTTCCAACTGGAACCTTATATTTAAATAATAACTTTTATTTTTAATTTATACAAATAAACAAAATGTAACATAAGTTGCATATTTATTTTTGGTACTTACGTACTAACGGTACCTTGGCGACAGACTTGGCGTTTTTAAGTGTCGCCAATGGAACCCTGCAGATTTGGCGGTTTTTCAGTGGCGCCAATACAGTAACCCCAGCAGATTTGGCGCTTTTTAAGTGGCAGCAATCTTAACGGCTGTAGATTTGCTGAGTTTCGACGCCATATTGTTGTGTAAAAACCGCCAAATCTGTAGCGGTGGTTGGCGCGTTTTCACTAATTGTCGCCAAGGTACCTTTAGTACGTAAGTACCTTATTTTTAAATATTTATGTAAACAAATATATCCACTCATCTAAATTATGTATCTTTATAAATTAAGCAACTTTGTGTACATCATTTAATATATAATGAACCCCCTTTTTTATTTATTTTGTATAGCTTAGTAGTTTGTTATTGTTTACGGCTTCAGAATCAATATTTTGTCCTTGTTGCTTGAATACATCTTCCAATTAGGAATCTCTTTTCCATTTTTCCAATTCATTCGATTCTTATTTGTTTATAAGAATGTTTTGAAGTATGTATTCTTAGTATAATTAGCTTCGTTATTTTATGTATGCATCATGCCGCTCTAGTTATCCGAGAGGTATTTTACAAATGGCAACTCGTTTAATTTTCTGAAACTCAGTCTTTTCTATATATTTATTTTGCTCTTTTTCTTGTTGAAATAAAATGCAAGATTGTTTACTTGAACTTACTTCCTTTATTTGGTGAATTTGTAATTCTGTTTTTATTATTATTATTATTTTTTTTTTTTAAATTTCGTTCATTATTTTCCGATCTCGTTGGTTATTTGCGCACCATAAATTTATCTTCACTTTAATATGTTTATATATTTATATAAGTATTGCAAACGGGCTTCCTCCTACACACTAGCAAGAGCACTCCTCTTTGGCGTGCAGGAGAAATGGTCAATCGGCCTCGAGATTCTCATTCCAGAGGAAGTACAGTGCAACCCGCACTCCAGCCGAGAAACGTTTAGCTTATAGTCTCTCATCCTGAGAGGAAATATATTTAGCGCATACCGCGCGTACCTGAGTATCGGATTTTTGGCTTAGAAGGGGAATTCTTTCACTAATCTATAATTATATGTTTTTAAATGTGTTAAATATTGTATATCTCTAACTGTATATATGTGGTGTTGGTGCATGCGTAAATAAAGCTGCGAATTATCCAACCTGTGCCTCAAGTATCTCAACCCAAACCACACCTAGTTCCAATCTGGTTGCCCAACCTGCACACGACAGTATATATTTACATGCATGATTTGATATCGATATTTTGGATTTATTGGAAGGAACATCGATATAGCTTAGCTGGTGGACAGCTCGTTGGGCCTCTAAACCGGAACAGTTAAGTGCAAAACCCATCAAGCGAACCAGAGCCGAAAGTTCCGTATCTATGCATAGACGAGCACGATAAGGCCATTGACAGAAGTTCTTCTGATTGGCTTGAGGAATATGAGAGAAATGTCAAGATTCCACGTTTGAGGGTGTTCATTCCAAATTGTGTGGTACGATGTGGATGTAGTGTAGCAAGTTCCTCTTGCTGCAATGCTGAATCTATTACATATCTGCCTTTCTAGCTGCAAATAAACATATATCAAAGTAACCGGAATTATCAGCAACAGCTTGTATATTAGGGAGAAATTGATCTGATATTAACTGATAGGATTTCTATTGACGATTAACATTATCTAGTTTCTGTCATGACTTTTCATCATCCTTTTTTGCAGCCGTCACAGTCTTAGCTATGATGTTATTGATACATTTAAATTAATTTCTTGACAAATATGTAATTTTCCATAACATATTCGAGATAGCTCTATATTAATTACAGATAATTTAAAAATTAAATATTTCAGTAACATGCATTATGTGGCTGTGTTTCTCTTCATATTTTGCATACTATCTTGTTCAAATCAACCAAATATCAACGTTCAACGTTAAATATAAATGCTATCCATGTTAACGAAATCTGAAATTAACGTTCGACCATAAAAATCATTTTCTGTTGTTTTTAATTTTGTTTCTTCTTCTTTATTGGAGCTACAGCCCTATAGTGGGCCATACTGGCAGATTTCGAGACAGGAGGGGTTTTTTTGCAGGGTAAGGTTGACAGCCCTACGCCCAACGGTCATATTAGACCAGAACATAGGGTTTGAAGTGGATTCCGAACCGTTATAAACATCTATGGCACCGCCAGGAACATCTATGGCATCCCACAACCAGTGGCACCGAGCGCTAAAGTGCTAATCACTTAGCCATCAGTCCCCAATTTTGCTCATAAAATATATGTAAATTCTTTTCAGGAATGGAGTTTTTCATATCCTTGACCCCTTTCAACGTTTCTTATTAGTTTATTTTTTTTTAAATTTCTTTCACAGTCTATTCTTATTGATTTATTTAAATTTTTTACACGAGTCTTTTTAATACATAATATTTATTTAAATTTCTATCACAAGCTAATAATTAAATAATGCAAATTTGTTCTAAAAGATCGCCTGATGAAGGCAAAGACATTTTTATTTTAAAACGAATATAAAAGTTTTCAAGAAAAGAAAATCATTTGGAATACGATAGTTTTCTTTATTTTTTTGAGAATACCTTTATGTGTTTTGTTCTCACATTAAAATTCTACATTTTATGGGTAACCTAAATATCGACCCAGCAGATT
This sequence comes from Caerostris darwini, assembly GCA_021605075.1. Classification (NCBI taxonomy): domain Eukaryota; kingdom Metazoa; phylum Arthropoda; class Arachnida; order Araneae; family Araneidae; genus Caerostris; species Caerostris darwini. The sequence goes on from BPLQ01000249.1 coordinate 250,282, forward strand.
ATTTATATATTTTTTAAATTCATCTTATTAACTTCATCAGAAATTTGTATGTATAATTTCTTAATTGAGAACATTTTTATTTTTCTGTTTAGAATTAACGTTTATAGTTTTTAAATTTAATTTATTTTTTCTTAACTGAGAACGTTTTTAATTTTATTAAGATTTTATAAAATTCGGAAAATAAGTTGTTTTTATTTATTTATTAAATAATATCACAACTGATTTTTTTTTTAAAATCATTTGCATGGAAATTTTTCCTGTGGCATAAAAACCAACTTAAGAACGTCATTTAAAGTAAAATATAACAATAAAAAATAAAACGATACTTAAAGTATCAGATGTTAACATCTTTTATAAAGATCAAAATATTATAGTTTTCAACTCAAAACAATATTATGCTTAAAAAATGGAGTTCAACTATTAAAATTGACATGGCTCTGCAATTAGAGTAATCCATTAAAAATAAAACAGATATAAGAAAAATTGGCAATTTAATCTAAGACTTTGAATAAGTTCAAAGTCTTGGATTAAATTCAGTAACAAGTTCAGTATTTTAACAAAATCCAGCTTATTTTGCTCTGTTTTAACAACTCATATTTTTTTAAGCAGAAACAGATCTAACCAGTTTTAACGTCTTTCAGCAGTGAATGCTTAGAGAACCAATCATGATTTTGACCTAACCCCAACCGATAAGAAATAAGATAAGTAAAGTTAATTTCAAAAACGTATTTATCACCTGATCCTAGAAAAATTTAAATCTCCTAATTACAGCAGCGTGTTCGAAATATTTGCCGAAAGCTACGCTTTTAGAAAATACATTGATCTTCCCATTTTTTTCCTCAACTAAAATGGAAAAACAAAAAGTCATTAAACCTCAACTAGTATCACGCAAGATAGCTGCATCTCGTACGTGAAACGATTTATTTTCTTTTTTAACTACTTCTTCTTTACTCAACGAAAAGAATCTTTCAGAATTCATGTACATTCGTCATAATATCAGAACAGAATAATATTCATTTAATATCGGATTGGTTTTGAAGATTTTATTACTGTAATTCGAAGATAAAATGAATAGATTTAGGTACGTTGTTTAATAATACTTTCGGGTTTCAATGACAATATCAGACGTTGTTTCCAAAAGTTGTCATGGCTACTGCTAATATTCAATATAAATACCACCAGTTCATTGGTTCAACATTTAATGGAACTCGACAATTGTCCGTGCCGCGAGAAGTGCTATCGCCGATACGAATAATTTTGGTAAATTACAAAATATGAAATTTGTTTAGCGTTTTTAATTAAAGTGGAAAAGGAAACAAGTATAAAATAAGACGGAATAAAAACAGTTTAATTGTAAGTTCAATCAATTCCTTCTATTAGCTCACACTCTCCCTATATATATCTTGTTTAAATTTTCAATCGTTCATAAAATACTTTTTATTCATCCACTCGAGTTCAAATACATTTTTTTTAACTTGTAGTGGATGACACTGGATGTTAATAAACTTTTTTTTCAAATATTAATTCAGTAATTAAATTTAATTACATAATTTTAGTTGTTTTTAGATTTAAGTTGCATATATCTATCAATAGATGGCGCCAGATAAACTTAAAAAATGAACGAAAATTATTTATAAAGGACTTTCTGCAATATAGTGAAAGAAAAGAAGGAATTGACTTTAAAAAATTTGTTTTTATATTACTTGTTTTTAATACAGTTGCAGAGTCAATTACAGAGAATTTGAGTTGGGAAAAATTAAAAGAGTTAAAGTAAAATTCTATTTGATCACTTAATATTAATATCCAGTGAATAAACACCAGGATGGCCGAGGGACTAGCGCTCTGGTACTCGGTGCCACAGGGTTTGAATCCCCAACGGTGCCATGGGTGTTTGTAGTGGTTCGGAATCTACTTTAAGTCATAAGTATCGATTTAATATAATTGTTGGGCTTAGGACTAACAACTCTACCCATTAAAAAGAAAACTTCTCCTGTCTCGAAATCCGCCAGTAGGCGGACAGCCTTGGCCAGGCATGGGACTTGTCGCAGAAGAAGAATATACACCAATTTCTTAAATTGCAGTGCTTTGCGAAGAATGAGGATAAGTACTTATTGAGGAATATGCAGGAAAAATATTTTTAGAATAGAAAGCTTAATGGCATCATGAATCCTTGTTCCTCATAAATTTCCTTGCATCCATTATTTGCCGAGTATTAAATTTCTCTGTGCTTCTTCCGTCCTGCTAATGTATAGTACTAAATCTCCTTATTACAGCAGCGTGTTCAAAATATCTGCCTAAAGCTCCGCTTTTGGAAAATACATTGATCTTCCCATTTTTTTTTCTCAATTAAAATGGAAAAATAAAAAGTCATTAAACCTCAACTAGCATCATGCAAGATAGCTGCATCTTGTACGTGAAACGATTTATTTTCTTTTTTAACTACTACTTCTTTACTCAACAAAAAGAATCTTTCAGAATTCATGTACATTTGTCATATTATCAGAATAGAATGATATTCATTTAATATCGGATTGGTTTTGAAGATTTTATTACTGTAATCGAAGATACTTAAATGACTAGATTTAGATACATTGTTTAATAATACTTTCGGGTTTCAATGAAAGTATTAGAAGTTGTTACCAAAAGTTGCCATGTTTACTTCTGAACAGTATTTCATATAAAAACCTTTAGTTCATTGGTTCAACATTTAATGGAACGCGCCAATTCTCTATACCGCCAGAAATGCTATCGCCAATATGAGCAATTTTATTCAGATTGAAAACATGAATAGGGCTTTTAATTAAAGTATTAAAATGAAAAAGGAAACAGGTATAAAATAAAACAGAATAAAACAGATTAATTGTAAATTCATTTTTAACAGAGTTGCAGAGTCAATTACAGTGAATATGAGTTGGGAAAAATTAAAAGAGTTAAATTCTACTTGATCATTTAACATTAATAACAGGTGAATATACACCAGGGGCCTGATGGTAAAGTGACTAAAGAACTTCTGGTTCTCGGTGTCACAGGATTCGAGTTAGAGTCCCAGCGGTACCATTGATGTTTGCAGTGGTTTGGATTCTACTTTAAATCGTAGATCCCGGTAATATAAATTTCGGACATAAGGCTGGCAACCTTACCCCGTAAAAAGAAAACTTCTCCTGTCTCAAAATCTGCCAATAAGCAGACGGTCTTGACTCGCAATGGGGCTTGTTGCGCCACTGAAGAAGAAGAATGTACACCAATTTCTCGAACTACAATGCTTGATTCAAGAATGAGAAAAAGTACTTACTGAGGAATTTACAGGAAAAATATTTTTAAGATTAGAAAGCTTAACGGCATCATGAATCCTTGTTCCTCAAAAATCACCTTGCATCCATTATTTGTCCGAGTATTATATTTCTTTGTACTTCTGCCGTCCTGATAGGGTATAATACTAAATCTCCTAATTACAGCAGCGTGTTCAAAATAATTTGTCGAAAGCTACTCGTTTTGAAAATACATTGATCTTCCCATTTTTTTCTCAACTAAAAATGGAAAAACAAAAAGTCATTAAACCTCAACCAGCATCACGCAAGATAGCTGCATCTTGTACGTGACAAGATTTATTTATTTTTTTAACTACTTCTTCTTTACTCAACAAAAAGAATCTTTCAGAATTCATATGCATTTGTCATAATAACAGAACGGAAGGATATTCATTTAATATCGGATTGGTTTTAAAGATTTTATTACTGTAATCGAAGTTAAATGACTAGATTTACTATAGGTACATTGATATGACTTTCAATGACGAATGACAAATGACGAATTTCAATGACTTTCAATGACTTTCGGATTTCAATGAAAATATGAGAAGCTGTTTTCAAATGTTGCTATGGCTACTGCTAATGTTCAATATAAATACCACCAGCTCCAACTTGTAATAGAACTCGTCAATTGTCCGTACCGCCAGAAGAGCTATTGCCGATACGAATAATTTTGGTAAGCTGGGAAACATGAAATTTGTTTAGGGTTTTTAATTAAAGTATTAAAAGGAAAAGGGAAACAGGTATAAAACAAGATGGAAAAAAACAAAATGATTGTAAGTTCATTTTTAATAGAATTACAGAGTCAATTACAGTGAATTTGAGATGGGAAAAATTAAAAGAGTTAAAGTAAAATTCTACTTCATCATTTAACATTAATATTCAGTGAATATATACCAGGGGCCTGATAGCCGAGTGACTAGCGCTCTGGTGCTTGGTACCAAAGGGTTCGAGTTCCAGCGGTGCCACGGATGCTTGTAGTGGTTCAGAATCGAACTTTAAATCGTAGTTCCCGGTCAAATATGACTGTTGAGCATAGGGCTGGCAATCTTACCCCGTAAAAAGAAAACTTCTCCTATCTCAAAATCTGCCAATAAGCAGATGGCTTTGGGCCGCCAAGAAGCTGTTGCGCCAGTGAAGAAGAAGAATATACACCAATTTCTCGAACTACAGTGCTTGATTGAAGAATGAGGATAAGTACTTATTAAGGAATTTACAGGAAAAAAAATTTAAAAAATAGAAAGCTTAATAGCATCATGAATCCTTGTTCCTCAAAAATCACCTTGCATCCATTATTTGTTCGAATATTAAATATTTTTGTGCTTCTGCCGTCTTGCTAAGGTATAATACTAAATCTCCTAATTACATCAGCGTGTTCGAAATATTTACCGAAAGCTACGCTTTTAGGAAATACATTGATCTTCTCATTTTTTTTCCCCCTCAACTAAAAATGGAAAAACAAAAAGTCATTAAACCTCAACCAGTATCACGCAAGATAGCTGCATCTTGTACGTGAAACGATTTATTTATTTTTTTAACTACTTCTTCTTTACTCAACGAAAAGTATCTTTCAAAATTCATGTGCATTTGTCATATTATCAGAACGGAATGATATTCATTTAATATCGGATTGGTTTTGAAGATTTTATTACTGTAATCGAAGTGAAATGACTAGATTTACTATAGGTACATTGTTTAATAATACTTTCGGATTTCAATAAATATATGAGAAGCTGTTTTCAAATGTTGCTATGGCTACTGCTAATATTCAGTATAAATACCACCAGTTCATTGGTTTAACTTATAATAAAACTCGCCGATTGTCTTGATCACGCCAGAAGAGCTATCGTCGATACGAATAATTTTGGTAAGCTGGGAAACATGAAATTTGTTTAGGGTGTTTAATTAAGGCATTAAAATTAAAAGGGAAACAGGTATAAAATGAGACAGAATAAAAACAGTATAATTGTAAATTTATTTTTCACAAAGTTAACATGGCTGCAGAGTCAATTACAGTGATTTTGAGTTCGGAAAAATTAAAAAAAGCTAAAGTAAAATTCTACTTGATCATTTAACATTAATATCCGGTAAATATACACCAGGAGCCTCATGGCCAAGTGACTAGCGCTCTGGTGCTCAGTGTCAGAGGTTTCGGGTTCGAGTTCCGGTGGTGCCATGAATGTTTGTAGTGGTTCAAAATTCACTTTAAACCTTATGTCCCAGTCTAATATGACTGTTGGGCGTAGGGCTGACAACCCTATAACTTAAAAAGAAAACATCTCCTGTCTCGAAATCTGCAAGAATAAAAAGTTTAAAGGCATCATGAATCTTTGTTCCTCATAAATCACCTTTCATCTATTATTTGTCTGAGTATTAAATTTTGTTGTGTTTCAAGGTACTTGATGTTATAATTAACTGTGTATGCTTCAAGGACTTGGTGTAATAGTTGACTGTGTATGCTTCAAGGGATTTGATGTGATAGTTAACTGGGTATGTTTTAAGGGACTTCATATGATAGTTGATTGCATGTACTTCAAGGAATTTGATGTAATAGTTGACAGCGTATGCTTCAAGGGACTTGATGTGATATTTATCACATCAAGTCCCTTGAAGCATACATGACTGTTGAAGCATACATGATTTGAAGCTAATATGACTGTTGGGCATAGGGCTGACAACCCTACCCCGTAAAACGAAAACATCTCTTGTCTCGAAATGTAAGGCCTTGGCCCACCATAGGGCTGTTGCGGCAATGAAGAAGAAGAATATACACCAATTTCTCGAACTGCAGTGCTTGCTTGAAGAATTATGATAAGTACTCATTGAGGAATATACAGGAAAAAAAATTTTATGAATTTTTTTAAGAATAAAAAGCTTAACGTCATCATGAATCTTTGTTCCTCATAAATCACCTTGCAACTATTATTTGTCTGAATATTAAATTTTGTTGTGTTTCAAGGTACTTGATGTGATAATTAACTGTGTATGCTTAAGGGACTTGATGTAATGGTTGGCAGTGTATGCTTCAAGGGATTTGATGTGATAGTTGACGGGGTATGCTTTAAGGGACTTCATATGATAGTTGATTGCATGTACTTCAAGGTACTTGATGAGATAGTTGACTGTGTATGCTTCAAGGGACTTGATGTGATAGTTGAACTGTATATGCTTCAAGGGTCTTGATGTGATAGTTGACTGTGTATGCTTCAAGGGACTTGATGTGATAGTTGACTGTGTATGCTTCAAGGGATTGACGCGATAGTTGACTGCATAAGTCCACATTAGTCATGCATGTGGGAAAATATGTCGTAGGATTGGAGTAAAATTAATTTTATTCCTTCTGCTCATTATCGAATCCCTCTGTTGATAAGAGTGAAACCCGATTAACCCACTTTGGAACAGTAATCCTGAACTTTTGCTTGATATACTGAATTGCTTGAATATTAAATATTAAGAATATTGAATTTGCTTAATGTAGCTTAGAAAATTGAATTTGCTTGATATATTTAAATCCTCTATGTTAAATGAAGATACTGGAATAATTATTTGGTTATACTGGAGCAAAATATTTGGGTCATCTAGGTTAAGTGATAATCGATTATAACATCCAAATGTTTAGCTATATTATTCCAAGGGATGATGTTATTCTGTAAATAAATATTTGCTTTATTGATTTCATTATCTCTTAAAAAATAGACTGTTTCAGCATTTGAAATATTAAATACAATTTTCCATTCTAAGGATCAATTGCTGTAAGATGTTTGTGGAGAGAATGTAAAAGAATCTTAAATATATGTTCTTTGAAAGTAGGGCCGTATCATCAGCATAAAGGGCCAGTAAAGTTCTATTGTGTATAGAATTGTCACTAATATAGATAACGAACAAAAAAATAAATGTTGTTATTGAGTGGCTGTTATTAATCATTGACAAAAATTTATAATTCGAGATGTGAGATTAAATAATTTTAATGAGAAAAGAGGTGAAGTTATGACTTTTAAGATGAGTCCGTCCATCCAGACACGGTCGGAGATTTTCTGAATATCTAAAACAAAACTTGAGAGCTCTTGTATCTTCTTTATTTTATAGCCTTAATAAAATAAATCCAGGCACACGTAATAATCGATGAATGGTCGAAATTGTTCAAGTGTCGAAACCGAATTGTTCAAGGCTGGGGATATGTTGTTTCGGATAATGTAATGATTTAGGTTACTGGTTTCCAAAGTGCCTAATACTAAATATAGACAATTATACCTAATACACAAATATAGACAAGGCCCAAAAGAAACATCAAGAGACTCTTTTTCCAAGGAAATTCTGAATCCTACTAGGACCGTTTCATTGAGAAGATCGAATTGCACATACAGAACTCTCTAAATATTAACAATATAGCCATTCAACAACTTTTTTTCTCCAACTGAAAAATATAATAAAAACTATAATAAACTTATAATAAAAAATTTAATAATAAACTGAAAATATAAAATATCACTTTCAAATTCAATATTCATAAATCTTCTCATGCTGTTAAAATTCTTAACAAGGCCTTTATTAAAATACATATAAATACAACGACCTCTCTAATTAAAATTTTCAACAAATGAATATTCTTCAATCATTTCCCCAGCAGTTAGAAAAAATTCTGACACTATAATATTATTCCCCCAAGTTATTCCTCCAAAGCTACAAATCAACCAACCTCCTCAATTATATGGATAAAATATTTGGGAAATTATTTAAAATCAGAATCTATATCTGTTAACAAATACTACTTTCTGAATAAGTCGCTTTCATGAAATCCATTCAATCAATCATTAATTTTTCTGTTTAATATCATCACGGAAGCTTTCAACCACAGTTGATCGAATTATCCTGTATGTAAAGCAAACTTTTAAACGACTATGGCACATAGATTATTTTAATTATATTTTTAGTATCATTGGAGTCAATGACTACTAAAAATTAAAAAAAGTAAACTTTAAATATAAAAAAATGTCGAGTCTTAAAGGTTAAAAGTAATCACTTCACAAAAGAATGTTACAAATCCAATTTAATTTGCAGTATATATCTACGACTTCCCTCAGCTTCTCTTGAATCAGCATTTACTTAATAACAGAAGATACTACTCTTTAACGCAAGAAGACTTGCTAATGGCACTATTTATTAAAAAGTTTATTGTACTATTACCCTTTAAAAACCTGCGTACAATACCCTGTGTACCTGCCAGTGGCGTAACAATACCATCTGAAGCCAGTGGAAAAATTTTCGAATGGCGGGCTTCTCAATGTAAAGTACCATCATTGTATTTTCTATTTAATAAAATATTTCCTAAGATACGTGAGTGTTTTTTTTTTTTTTAACTATTAACTTTTAATTTAAAAGAAGCATTGAATTAAAATTACCGACTTTTTTTTAGTAAAAATTTTATTTATTAAAATTTTTTTTCTCGGGCTTTCTGACCAACAAAAGTGTCAATGACAGCATCCAAGTTCAAGTTTCGGGCCATGGAAGGTTCGATGGATAAAATAGTCAAATTGCTTAATCTTTGTTCCATAGAATTTCTTAAATAAGTTTTGATCAATTTTAATTTCGAGAATAATCACTCAGCACTAGCTGTAGTCAAAGGAATTGTTATAAATAACATCAGTGCACATTTTGGGAAAGCTTGAAGACACAAAATGATTCCTTATGATTAAAATAAATAGAAGAAGGTTCCCTTAGAAGGAGATTTTTTTATTTCATGTATAAAAGAGGATCAAAATTTCAAAAATCAAGATTTTCCTGGATAAACAAGATAGACATATCCTTTTTATATACATCAACAAATTCTGCAGCTTTTTACAATAATTCTGTGTCATTCATCTGTCATCTGTCATCGTCATAATTCTGTCACGGTGGGTTGCAAGACATTGAAATTGGGAACAATTTCATTCATTCCATAGAATCGCGATCTCAGTTGATAAATGATCATGTCCAATGCACGATAAAATAAGTTCACTTTAAACAAACTTGCGGGATCTTGGAGACATTTAATTTCAAAAATTTCATTTCAACTTCCCCTGACAAGTTCTAGGAAATTCGGGGTTAATAGACCATTTTCCTGATATATGACTATGTGGCATTTTTAAATCTCTAAATTCATATCAATACTTTTCAAGTTCTTTCAGACAGTCTTGCAAGCGCTTTAAAGCAAATGAAAGATTGGTAGCTTTAGATTGGAGAGCATTAGAAGTCACGTCAATTGTCTGTAAAATTTTGCATTAAAAAAACGCTGCCATAATAAACTTGTAATTTTTTTATCTTCTTCTTCCGTGAAATAGCTTTATTTCTGTCATCTGCTTTGGTTATTGTTAGCTCTCTTTAGTTATTGGTTTTTGTTAGCTCTTTTTGAACTTCGACAAATCGAACTTTTAAAGCAAAAATGACATCAAAAATTCCTGCCTATCTTGTTGAATTTACTATTTTCAGTTTACTGAGGTTGAAAACTACCCCTCTTTATTAGAAATAAAACTTGATAAAATATTACAAAAAAATAAATAAATAAAATAAAAAATAAAAACTTAAGATTCTTATTAAAACGATACAGATAACAATAATGCTATATATAAACAAAAATTATTCTCTCTTTGAAATTTTGTTGATTTAAACTAGATGTCTTGCTATCAAATTTTCCATTTTATAATTTCAAATTATCCTTATTGAAAATGAAATTCATATCATAGTCTGAAAATCAAGAGTTATATCACGTCCCCCTCCTCTTTTTTTTCTTATCTTTGGTCTAACAAGTGAATAATCACTGAAGTGAAGTGAATTAATTTTATTTATTTAGTGAATTGATCACTTTCTTCGTATTTTATTTTAGTATAGTGCTTCCAAGATAATAGTACTATATAAAATGCCTAAATGTTATATTTTCTGGATTGTACTATAGAACATCTTCATCTTTTCTATTGTTAAAATCGTTTTGATCAAAAAATACGAGATAGAATCTTAATATCTTTTTTTGCTTATAGATTCAGAATGAGATACAAGAATCCACTGAATTCACAGCTACTTAAACCTGCTAAAAGTACAAAAGTTCTTTATGCAGAAGATTAAGATGTTTTTATCATTAGAATTATCATGCCATGCTTTAAATAACTGTTTCATGCTATCAATTTCGATTATGTCAAGTTATGAAATCTTAAAAAGTATGTTTTTTTTTTTCAATCTGAATTATGATAAGGAAATTTTTGAAATAAATTTCATAACTGAGGGGAATTCAATTTATAATCCAGCTTGCATCAGAAAAGATCTGAATGTGGTGGATAAAATTGCTATTTTATTTAAATATAAAGAATGCTTAACGCACTTCTTAAATAATCAAAACAAAAACGAAGTTAATTTTCAGTTTTGTGAAGAACCATCCACTAGAAAATTATGAACGAATGGTACTTTTTATTCGTCATTGTTGAATAAAGATGTCGAGTGCCTGAACGCGAAGCGTTCATCTACTCAATGGTATGTGAAGGCAGTAAGGAAAAAAAGTCATGATAAATAGATAAAAGTAATCGTATGATTTGAGAGAAAAAAAAAAGAAGAAAGTAAGAAAAATGTAAATCATCGGTGATGGAAACGTAACAAGAAATTTATGATCAGTAAATATGCGTTGAAGTAAAATATCTAAAAAGCGATAAGTGAGCAGGAAATTATGGTGGTTTGAGGCTTCGATTCCATTTAGAAGTAGAGAAAGGATACTTGTATTTTCCATTCAGTTGCGTAAATATAGTTTGTGCCTTGATGAGAGGGTTTTCGTGAGTAGCAATGGTATTGAAGAAATTTCTAGAAAGTTTAGTAATATAGTTGTCAATAGAATCAATTTTTAAATCATGATGAATTGTAGAGTTGCGGACAAACCAGGGTGCACCAGTAATATTACGAAGAAGTTTGTTTTGAATAATCTGTACAGTTTTCTTATTAGATTGTGCAGCTAGACCCCAGATTGGGTAAGGATAGGCCTAAGAACTTGTTTGTAGAGAAGAAGTTTGTTTGACAAAGTTAATTTAGAAAATTTATTAATGAGTGGTAGAGTGAGATAAAAATTTTTCCAACATTTTTCTTTGATTTTTTGAATATGAGCTCGAAACGTAAGTTTATTGTCTATAATTAAGCCGAGATATTTAATATTAGTTGCCCATTCAATTTGTTGATCAAAAAGGGAGAGATTAATATATGGTTGTCTGGCGTGTCCTTTTCGGAAAATGATGGCTTGAAATTTAGAGACATTAATTGCGATGCGCCATTTAGTTAGCCAATCCTCTAGGATATTCAGAAAATTTTGAAGAGTATTAATGACATAAAGAATAGAAGCACCTTGGGCAATAGCAGCGCAATCATCAGCAAATAGGCAAGTGGAAATGCTAGTGCATTGAGGAAAGTCGTAGTTAAAGATATTGTAGAGAATAGGACTGAGCACGCTTCCTTGTGGTGTACCAGCACTAATACGACCGATTGTGGAGAATTCATTATGAAGTCGAAATTGAAAGGTTCTATTTTTAAGATAATTTGTAATGATAAGTGTGATCCAAGTTGGAAATTGAAGTTTGATCATTTTGTAGATCAGTCCATCGTGCCACAGTCGATCGAAAGCTTTTTTGACATCTAGAAAGACACCTCCTGTAAAAAGTTTATAGTTATATCCTTCAGTGATGATATTGGTGACACGTAGAAGTACTTTTTATTAAATAAGATTGAAACTTTATAATGGTAACGCAGAATTTTTTTTTCTTTTATTTCTTTGTATGAAACATTTCCTTTTTAAAAGCCTTCTATACTAAATCACTTATTTATTATTATTATTTTTCTCATAAATTAAAGTGAAGTTTGATTGAATCAGATTAATCCAGGAAGAAATGTTTTAATAACACCGTAGAACAATAAATTCAATAATTTTTGTTATTTAATAATTTTAACAACAATTTTCTTCTGAAAAGTATTTAAGAAAAAAAAAAAAAAAACATCCTGTCCCACGAGATGTTCGGTTTCATTTTAGGGATAATACCTAAAAGTCTTCAGTACATTTCTTTATGCAGTTTTTTGATTTCTGTGTCTAAAAAAATAATTTTTTTATCTGTTTGAATAATTTTTCCTTATTTTATTTTGTTATACTCCATTTAGTACTATTACTACGCCTTTTACAATCTTCCAAATCAAGCGCTATCTTTTGGTAAAAATGTGAATTCCTTTAACCTATCTTGTATATTTTTTTGGAAATCTTTAATTTGCTTCTTATTAAAGTAATTTTAAGTGTTTTCTTATTATTTTCAATAGACTACTATTTTCTTAAGAGTTAGAATACGTAAAAATGTATTTAAAACCAAAGCAAAAAAAAGTAGCTTGGTTTCGCAAAACATGTACAGGTAGTGCCATCTATTGGAAGTTCTAGAAGAGTACTGCTGTTTTTGTCGAGGCGGCCTCTTTTTCGTTTATCCCCTGGTGACGCGGCTGAGCGGCCAGATTCTAGTTAAGTGTGTACGTGTGCAGGCTTACGACAGGATGGCTACAGCTACGGATTCGGGTCCTGTTTTCTTTACTAAAGCAACAGCAGAACAGTGGAACTATGTGTTGTCTCAATATAAGGAAGTTTTAAAAGCAAAAGCAGCTAAGAGGACCAAAAAAGGTGGACCTGAAGAGCTTATTCGTCTAGATACATGGTAAGTAAAAACCTTTGTTCGATTGGTTCAAGGCCATTCACCCGCCGTCCCTTTGTTACTCTTTGAACGTCTTCTGTCGGATTGTGCGAGAAAAAATTGACAACCACATTTAAACTTAGGCGGGATTAGTGATGTTTGGCACACGTGCGATTAAAGCACATGTTACGCAAAGCTTTGTTTTTCTTCGTATAGGATAGTTTCGTTCGATTAGAAGGATGCATCGCATAGCTACCATCTATGTGTGTTCAGTCTACTGTAACCGGGCTTTGCTATTCGTTGATGTGTGTCCTTCCTTGTTAGAAAAAAAAAAATTTAGAATAAAATAACAATATTTTTTTTTTTACTTTCCTTAAATGACATTTTTTGCCAAAAAAAGTTTTTATATTTTCTCTGTAAAGCCCTTATGGATTACTTATCAGATTTGTTTTTTGTGTAGTTTTTTTTTAATGTATAATGTTGGCTTATTAAAATAGACCTGCAATTAATGTAAGAACTTTTTGACACTTATACACAGTATAGGTGCGTAAACTTTCCTTATTAGATTTGCAATTGGAAAGGTAATGAGCAAGTTTTTAAGGGAATAATAAAAAAAAAAAAGTCAACTTGAAGGGAGGTGCTTGTTTCTGATACTCAATTTTTTATACCATTTTTAATTGGTTATTAGATTTCTTATTTCATTCCTTTTTTTAATTATTTGATCATTGACAAATAAGTGACTCTACAATTAATTATTTGCATAAATGAAATTTATCTCAAATACTGTAAAATATTTAGAGATTATTTATTACAGAATATAGGTTTTAATGAGTGTGTTTTATTTATCATAATTAAAACACTATTTGAATGAACTGTTATAAGTCAGTCACTTGTATTATTGTAAATGGTGTTCATAGTTTGTTACTTATTAAAAATTTCTGTAAAAAAATGTCATTTGCATATTCTTCATAAGCTTCTGGAAACTTAATATTTTGCCATTTAATTCTAATACTTAAGTATTTAATAAATTAGTATTTAATTAACATTCTGTTGAATTACCAATTATGTCAATACAATTAATTATATTAGATATTGCATGCATTGAGTACATGGGTATGGGTACTCTTGAAAGGTAGCATATTATCTCTTTATAAAGATAATATGCTGCCTTCATAAGAAGGACCGAAATGCATCTCAAAATAGATTGTATAAAACTATCATCTGTAAATTATTACACAAGTAAAAATTTAAATACTTTATTCCATTTCACAGTATTCTGACGACTAAATTAAAACTGTGATCCGTTAAATATTTATAAAATCAAACAAGAAGCATGTAGAAACAGCAATTAATAAAAAAATATTTTTTAAATTAATACTGTATATAAAAGTTCTTTGATTTGTCATAAGTAAGATACAATTATGATTTTTGCAATAATTTTTTCTAATAAATCTTAATAAAATTCTATGTAATCATTCATGTATGTTTTATCAAAATTTATAATGTAACACACATAAAAAAAAACCCCTATTAATATTTTCATTTGTACCATTAATTGTCATGCCTAGAATCAAAAGATTTCCTTTATTTAATCAAACTTTTCTCCTAACTGCATGAGGCCAATTCATTGATCTGTGTCTGCTAATACATATTTATATATTTTGACTAGATAAAAAGGTTTGGAATTTCACATTAATTCTCTTTGATCAAATTACCTCTCCTCTATCTTATTAATAGAAACTCTGTTACTATAGCAACTCTATTTTTTAATGTTTTGTAAATATTGAAGTTATTGGGTAATTGATTGTTGTCATGCCACCTTCATTTATATATATATATATATATATATATATATATATAAAATATAATAAATAACATAAAATTTATTTAATATACAGTTTATTTTTATTAAAAAATTTTTCATTTTATGTTAAACATGTATTTAATGTATTGTTACATTATTTAAAGTTTGTTATAACTTGAATTATTTTGAGTATATTTTAAATATTAAAAAATATTTAGAGAAAAGGGTCTATAAACTTCATTTTTTTACTGTTATAGGAATTAAAGCTTTAAAATCAAATTTTAGGAGGGAGAAAAGTTTTTTTTTTTTTTTTTTTTTTTTTTTTTTATGTACTCAGAAAGTCTTCTACTTTTAATTATTGTAAAAAAAAAATGAAGTTTTGAAGATGTAAGAAAATTATTTAATTTAAGGTTTTTTAATATTCAAGAGGAAAGGAGGACAGTATGTATTTTGATATGAATCTTTCTTAATGCGTTCTAATAAAAATTATCCAAAATTACATTAATTTTAATAATAATCTACAAAGAATATTTTTGAATATTTAAAAATCTTGTAGTTGTTAAATATATTTTTTTATTCATTTATCTATATATGGTATAATATTGTGTTTAAATTATATTATTAAAAACATCAACTAAATTTTATAGATTTAAATGCATAGAAAGCCTTTCCAATTGCATTAAAATTACATATGTATTTGATGATCATCATCTCCATTTAGTGACAGTACTTTAGTGGGAAACTGAGGTTTGGTGCAGGGTCATTATATCAGAGAATCTTCTTTTTTTTTTACTGAAAATATATCAAATTAGCTTAGGTTATAATTTATTGAAAAAAGATGCTCATTTTCAGCTTTTTCATATCAACCAATAAAATTTTTTTAAAGCCTAATAATCTAAGAAATTGTGAAGTGTAATAATTTTTACAATTATATTCTTCTAAAACAGAAAATTTTTAAGACATAATGAATTTTGGTATATAAGAATATTATATATTAAATTTAAAAGATTATGAATAAGGAGACAAATAAAATGTCAGTTTCACAAACACTTATCTTTTACAATTCCTTTTCTCACATTAGTTTATTTGAAGTATATAAGTTTATCTAATAGTTGCATCTTTTTAAAATATATATAACTTCATAGCATTTAAAAAATATAAAATTTTATCAAACTGATAATGATGTTTATTATAGTTTTTTTTTTAAAAAACAAAATAAAAATACCACCATTTTTGCCACTTTTTCAAAGCAGTGTATTAGTGTAATTTTAAATAAAAAAAGATTTATCTAATGTAACCTATAGACATTTGCATGTTTTTTTAAATGTATACCCCGATTCAGTTTTTATCTACCTTTAATTGAAATTTTTTACTACCATAGCATTTTTCAGTTTTTAAGAGTGTGGCTTGAAAATATAACACATTAAAATTTGTTTCGTAGAGTTATCTGCAAAGAATAGGTCTTTATAAACATTTTTTTTTAAAAAAAGCTATGGTAAAAAAACAAAATCAAGATGTATATATTTGCCAGACATATTCCACCATAATAATAAAATGAACAAAAACTTCAAAGTGCAAAGATCTTTTTTAATTACATTAAAGGAAAAAAATGTTGAAATACTTTTCGCCTAGACACATATTGCGAGCTTGTCTTTTGTAAAAGTAAAGACATTTTTCATCAGCAGTAGTTCTCATAAGTTTATCATTTTATTTTTCAAAAGATATGTTTGTTTTAATCAGCATTTTTTTATGTTTCAGAAGAAAAAAAAATTTTTAAGAGGATTTTTTTAAAATTAATTTTTACCTAGGGATTCCACTGTAAGAAATATTACTAAAAAAATTAAGTGAATGTTAAAGGGACCTATAACACACCCCAAGAAATTACAGATTATTGGGTGAAAATTAGCTCCATCTATGCTTACTTATTCTAACATTAAGAAAGAAATGTGGATTATTACATATATACATATATTGTAGTAAACTTACAAATGATTAAACTAATGTATTTAATTTCTAAAGATAGAACAGATTGATTGAGCATTATTGACTGCTGTTTTTGTTCTTTTATTCCAATTTATGTTAAACTTTTTAAATCTCTTTATGTGGCAAGATAATATTGCATGAGAAATTATATTGCTTATGCCTAGATAATTTTTCTAATCTTTTCTTGTTGTATGAATGACTGAGATGATAGTTTTGTATGATGTCATAAAATGAAAGTGACAAACATTAGCTTGTACAATGAAATTAATGATGTTTTCATCTGTTAGGGCATTAGTTAACAAACGTACATTTTATAGATTTTATTAATGTTTGATCTTTGACTTGTAAAAATTATGAAATTACTTTTTCAAAACTCTACATCCATTCTATTTGACATCGACATGAAGTATTTAATTCTAATGATATATAAACTGTCAAACATGTAAACAAGTATTATATGTAAAAAGCATAAGACAAGTTTATTGTCCATTTGTATTGTAAAAACATGTGCTAAAACAATTTCAAGGCTAAATTGCCAAAACAATTGTTAGCTATTTTACATTTTCGTTAAGAAGTTCTGAAATTGTAATCTTCTGTAAAACAATTTTTTAGCTAGAATTATTTGTTCATTCTAATATAACTTATTCTTGCTTTCCCATTTTGGCTATATTTAAAATAGTATTCCATGTTTTTATTTGAGCTAACAATGGAAATTTTTATATATAGTTTATATTATAATGAGTTATGTAATTAAGCCATTACTGATTTCGAAAAAAAAAATTAATTGTGCTTGACTGTAAAAAAGAGTAAACGGTAATGTATTTCATTTTGCTTTGATAAAATCATTCCCTTGATTAAACTATTGTTATGAAGCAGCAATTTTTTATATATTTTAGACTGATTTTATATTGGTGTTTTTTTTTTTAAGATAAAAGGAGTTTTCCTTATTCTAATAAAATATTAAAATTCAGTTCTGCACTCATATTTTTTTGGAAAGTAAAAGAATTGTAATAAATACAATAATAAATTCATGTAATTCCAAGTTTTTTAATTTGGTAATTTTCATTGAATGTAAAACTTTATGAATTTTTTTAAGACATGGGAACAAAGCCTTTTATTTGAAAATTGAACTATTGAACAGTAACAAGATTTAATTTTTATTTAAAATAAGCACATTTCAATATATATAAAATTTTCAAATTTACAATGTAATCAGATTTTCTAAATAACAAATATAATAACATATTAAGATGGAAGTAATTATATTATGTAAGAAATAATTTGACTTTCAATATTCCATTATTCAGATCACTAAAACTCTTGTTTTTTATATTATAAATATTAGAATATTGAAGATAAAATTCTATTTATTTCTGCAAAGATTATTTTCTTCACTGTCATAAGTAGAAATAAAAAACTGCTGAAACCCCCATACTCTATTATGGAGCAATCCATATTCCGTTCTTCAGAATTTGTAATTTATTTAAAGCAACCCTGAAAAGGGGGGATAGAGAAAACATCAACTCATTCTATTTAAGATCCCTGCCAAGCAGAAGAGTTTGTATTTTTCTGAATGCCTCACAACGTAATGCTTGCTCATTATGATATTGATTTTCTGCAACTGCACAAAGTATTGATCTTAGCTGGCTTCATTTTTTCACATAAAAAAAAGTGGGGTTGGAAAGTAAATTTTAAATTTGTCTTTTTTGTTTCTTGATCCAGGGTTTTTTTTCTTTCTTTTTTTCTTTTAACTTAGTTATTTTCCAATTTAATCTTGAAAGAATTGTTTAAATGATTGAGTTTTTCTCTGTATTTTTTATTCTAGTTTTATCCAAACTATTATACATTAAACATCCTTTTTAACCTTGTTTTATTTATTTATTTTTTTTAAATTTTGTTTTCTACTTAGTAAGTAATAGATATTTGACCCTTTTAAACCTAAAATTTTTTATATAGGAAGTACATTTAAATTGTAGATTTTTTAACTTAAAAAGAAAGCAAGTAAAATGTTTTTGATTTAATTAATTTTTTTTATAAAAATTGAGAAAAATTAATTTATTATTGAAATTTAATATATGCAACATCAAAAATTTCCTGTATATTTTTCATACATAATAGTATGAAAAATGTAGTAAATAGGTATTGATGTATCATAAAACTATGAACAAAGTATTCCTACTAGATATTTGTGCAGTTATTTGTAGGGAAAACTGTCTACTATTGATTTAGCT
Organism: Caerostris darwini; assembly: GCA_021605075.1. Classification (NCBI taxonomy): domain Eukaryota; kingdom Metazoa; phylum Arthropoda; class Arachnida; order Araneae; family Araneidae; genus Caerostris; species Caerostris darwini. The sequence goes on from BPLQ01000249.1 coordinate 269,273, forward strand.
TGTTCCTTGAATGATTAATTAAGTACTATTTTTTGGCTAATTAATTGTTATGAAATGATTAAAGAAAATTGAAAATTTTATCTTTTGTAACTAACAAATAAAATTATCTTCACATATATAATTTTTAAGGTAATAATTTTGATTATTACTTCAAATAGATTAATATTTTATTAAAGATTCATATTTTACCGTTATTGAGCTTTATGTGCAATTTTTTTCAGTTTAAAAATAATTAGGAAGTGAAACAAAAAATGTATAATTTGTACAAGTATGTTTTTATTTATTATATTTGATTCATCTGTTTTTTTAAATTACTTTTTATAATTATTAACTAATTTTTCTGTTACAGGTACCAAGAACAATTACCAAAGATTATTCAATCTAGAAAACCTCCTTATATTGTTCACGAAGAATTAATCCAAATTGTTCGATGGAAACTCATGGTAAATTTCATTTATATATAAAGCTTGATTAACTGGAATCATAAATTGATGTAGACTAATAATTATCGTTTTTAAAAATCATGCTAAATCTAAAAATCTTGTTGATTTTAACAAAATAACTTTTGGGGTAAAATAAACAAAGGATCAATTTATGTGAATAATTTAATATGAAAATATTATTTTTCTTCAATAACAAGTCTAATTGAATCAATATATTGCTGTATAAATTTCTTTTATTATTATAAATAGTACTGGCATATTTTATATCAAAACTGGAACATATTGTCTAAATCTTATTAATTTTTATGCAAAACAATGTCGGAACATTTATATTATTATAGCTATAATTGAATATATGTGTATAAGAATTTTTTGTTTGTGTATATATTAAGAAATTCAGTTTTTTTTAACCATATATATTTTAATTTTGAAAGAAAAGCTATGTGTAATTTTAATTAATATGTTTTGTGAAATTAAAGATTTTTTTTTTATCCTGCTTAGAGAGGCAAATTCCGTCCAAGACTCACGGATTTAGTCCGTATTAATACCGAAACAGCAGTTTTACAGATAAGTAAGAAAGCATTTAGGAAGAAACCTAAGGAATTATCACAAGCTATTACTGCTCTTACTAATTTGAAAGGTGTAGGGCCAGCTACTGCTTCAGGTAAGTACTTCTTAACTGAATTAAAAATTCTCATTATTAGATATTAAACTTTTAATAATGTAATAAGGTCATCAGTCAGAAAATGTTTTCTGTTTTAATTAAAAGAAAAGTACTACTGTAGCTCATCAAATCCTTATGAAAGCTTTTGGATAGCATATATTAGCTGAAAGAATTTAAGAAAAGTTATTTAAATGACTCAAAAATAGGTATTTTATGTGAAAAAACCAAAAGTGCTCAACTATCCCCCCCTCCACCCACAAAAACCACTTTTAAAACCTTTTAATTGTCGATTGCAATTGATTACATTCTAATCCCTCCCCCTCCAAGCATTGAAAGAAAGGAGTGAAATGGCTGAAATATAAGGAAACACACAACAAAATTTTTCTAAATGATAATGCTTGAGCGCATGTTGAAAAGTAAACTGAAAACCATTTGGGAATGCTTAGATGGAACATTTTAACCCATAGCCATTTTTGTGTGTGTGCTTGCCCAGTAGGTGATAAATAATTCCAACTGGTACCATATTTTTTTTATGTTAAACCTTATTACGCAGGAAATACATCAAGTGCAGTAAGTGATAGGCCTTTTTTTTTTTTTTTTTTTTTTTAATCCTGGATCGATGTTTAAAAAGATTGCTATACATCTTAATGAGTTTCTTTGTATCATTTGCACTTCCTTCATCTACATTTTGAGTTAAGAGTAATATCTTAAATACATTTTTATTAATTAATTTTTTACTTTATCTTAGTGTAGCCTTTTTGTTCTGTTTAATGCCCTTTGTGTCATCCATTTTGCATCTGCACTGAAAGTTATTTATTTAAAAAAAAGTTGCATTTTGGTATCCTCTACATATTAGGAAGAAGTATCGTCTGTTATTTATGTATTTTTTAAAAATTTATATTTAATTGCTGTTCCGATGACTTAATATATAGTACAATGTATGTGTGCATTTGTAACTCATACCTGACTGTGATAAGAAAAGGTCAGCCCGAGCTGCCACTGTCGTGAGGGTTCAAATTGCAAAGCCTAAGCTGGAGAGAAGTGAGATTGCTTAAACTAAGACGACACTGATTATGTAATTGCCAAAATGATGAACCTTATTGGTTGCTCTTTTTCTTGTCTCCCTTTGAATTCTAATAAAGAGGGTGAGTAGGAAATGCTTGTTTTCTTCTTTCTCTCTACGTCTGATTTGGCAAGAAACGGGGTAATGAAAATAAGCGGGGGAAAAAAACCCCACTCAACCATGAAAAGAAGTATTCTCGAATTTTCAAAGTTCTAACATTGCAAAATTTATTAATTAATCCAGAAATATATAAAATGGGGTGTGAAGATAAGATTATAATTTTGATGATTAAAACTATATAATACTCTCATCTGTTGTATATAATTTTTTTTTGGGGGGGATGTTAAAACCCCCTTAAAATCTTATTTATAGAACTGTTATGTGTGTAATATAATGTAGGGCATTATATCGAAAAGTTGCTGTACATGCTTTAATTAAGAAGCAATGGTATCTAATATAGAAACATAATATGAATATTAATTTTTCCACAGCCATTCTTGCTGCTGCATTTCCAGACGATGTCCCTTATATGGCAGATGAAAGCATGCTATCAACTCCTGGAATTGAAGCTACAGATTATACTTTAGCAGAATATATCAACTTTTCAGAACACATGAAAGCTTGTGCAGAGCGTCTTAGGAGTCTTGGTACGTAACTTTTCAATTTTTTAATTGATTGTACAAAAATGTTAGAAATTTCTTAAATATTAAAAAAAATTTCATATCAAAATGGAAAATAAAGTAATAAAATAAAATTTTATTTAATTTTATTAATGACATTTTTACAATGACAATGACAAATTTTATTTTATTAATGACAAATTGTTAAAATATATATTTTTTTTAAATGTAGAATTATTATTTATTTATTGAGTTTCTTAAATAATTTTTTTTTGTACTATCTTAAGCAATCTCAAAATGTTATTGCATGTTTATACTATTAATTACATTATTTTCAGCCTAATTATTTGTATTAAAAGCTAATAAGTTCTTAAACTACAATGAATTTAATTGTACATAAATTTTTTTTCTCGGAATAAAAATGAAATATTTAGGCAAATTTTAAATGGTTCTTTTATCTGATTATCTCTTAAAACATTTTTTTTTTTAGACATTTGGAAGTAATAAAATAATTTTAAAAAATCAATAACTTTTACCTTTTTATATGATTAATATCATTATATAGGATTTTGTATTACAATTTGGAGTAAATAATGTTTTTTGATATTTGTAAGTAATTATTTATGAAGGAGTTTAGAAATATACAAATGTTTTTCAGATCAATTAATATATTAGAATATCTATATATTTGGTGTGGAAACATTCAAGAATTTATCATTATTTTGGGATAAAAAGTATATAAAAAAAACTCTTCATGTGATGCGAAAAATTTATAGTTTTCTCTATTAATTGGATTATTTTTCTTTAATTTTTATCTCGATCTAATTTGATTTTTAGACCCCAAAGGCAATTGGACCCCTCACAAAGTGGAATTAACACTATGGACCCATTATATTGCCAAGGATCTGAAACCTGAAGTTTTAGAAGGAATGCCGCCAGCAAAAAGTAAGCCAGAAGGTTCAGAGAATGGTGAACATGCAGAAGACAAAAATGGCGAAGTGGATTCAACCGAAAACGGTAGTGTTGGTGATGAACCTTCAGATGCTGCCGTCCCAAATGCTCAGGTCTCTACAGATGATGAAAAAGAGCTCCCTTCAGAGGAGAACACCAATGATTCTCATGCGGATTCTGGGAAAGAAAATGTTGGGGATTCTGTTGATGTAGCTGATGATGATACTGCCGAAGATGCAGCAACAGCAGAAAAGAGTCCGCCCGGTGAACCTCCTGCCAAAAAGTTGTGCGTGGAGCAGTAAGTCCGAGGAACTCGGCATTTAGTTTGCACAATTTTATTCAGGACATGCAATGGTCAAAAACAGGGAATTTAAGAGACTCCTATTTTTTATACATAGGCTTTCTTGTATTTTTGCTCTCCATCATCAGTGTGTGCCATTGTCTGAAATTATATTTATTATTGCATGTGGATATCTTTTTGGATCTTAGTAGACAAATATATCTAGTAATTCTCAAATTTTATGGCATGTCAAACATGCTCATATTTATTTGCACTCGAGGAAAAACACCTGTAACCTTGTGCTGATCACTAACTGTGAGGTTCTTCTGTGCCTGTTGTAAACAGTAATACCTCAGTATAAGTAAACATTGCCTTTCATAATCCATTTAAAATTGAATTTTTTTTTAAATTTTATTTTGCTATTACTATTGCTCCAGAGAACATCATTTAGATTGTTGGAAATAAGTAATTTTATTGTCTCTTGAATATTCGGATACGAGTTTAAGTTAAGAAATTTTTTTAATATGTTCTGAAGCCCACTAAGAATTGTGCAATCTATTTAGCTAATGGTGATTAACTTAACTTTTTTTTCTGGTCAGTTTTAAGTGGTTTAAGAATTGTTCATTTTCATATCTTGTATGGTAAAAAAAGAAAAAAATTGTTTTTAAAGTAGCCGAGTTTAATACCATAACATTTTATCGAGCCTAATGGATTATATTTTAAATCTCTAATAGATAAGATACTTTGTAAATTTTTTAAAGTTTTGAATCAGACTATATTTATTATCATTGTTTAAGAAGAGTTGAACATTAAATTTTTAAATCAAGTATTGGATTAATACATAATCCATACTAAATTGTGACTTAGATTAATTGTATTCCATACTTTTATGTAATTGTACTTTTTTGTTTCTTATTGTAATCATATTTTTGTCGTTATAAAAAGTACTCTATATGCAATGTACTTAAGTTATGTGTGTGTTTGTATGTTAAAAAAAGTAGTAAAAATTGGGAAAGTTAATGTCTTTGTCTGTTTATGGACCCTTTGTAAAATTGTGCATGCAGTGTACAACATCTGTTGACAGATTTCTTTTGTACAAGTTAGTATTATTTAGAAGCAGTGTATTTAAATTCTTAGGCGTTTTATACCTGAAAACAATTGGGGTAAGAAAAGCCTAATTGCTGATTGAACACCGACAATGTATTTTTCTTTTTTCATTCTATGTATTTGTGTTTTAGTTTGTATATTTCTGTTTGCTGTGAACATTATTCATTAACATTATTAATTTAACCACATAATTGTAGTGTGGATATAAAACAGTGTTTTGCATTTATTGGAATTGCACCAAGAACTTTAGAAGGGGAAGGAAAAAAAAAAAAACAATGAATCACATTGTACAGTTATGTTTTAGTAATGGTGGTGAAATCTTCTTGTCTCGTTATATTTGGTGATGGCTTTCCCCATAGATTTCATTTTTTAACTACATATAGGATTATATAGAATATGCAAGTTTTCTCTGAAAGAAATATTGTTAAGCATAAAGCTGATTTAAAAAAAAAAAAAAACACTTTGCATATGTGTTTAAATGTGAATGTTTGTACCGTGTTTTAGTCTTTGATGGCCTGGCCTCTTTGCCTATGCATCATTGAGTGCATATGCAATTAAATTTAATGAGTGTTTTCATAGAGCTTATTTATAAAACTTCTGATCTTGGTGAATTGATATATTACTCTTTAAAATGACTTGGTGAGTCCAAAGACAGCCAGTGAAAACCACTGCCTTTATGATTTTGCTGAAATTTAACCGATTTCAGTGATTTGATTTCTATCAAATTTAGGTCTGAAGATTTTTCATTTGCATTGCATTTTATATAACATATATGTATGTGTGTGTATACATATATATGTATACATAAACTCATCTCATTGGCTCTAACTATTGTTTCCCTTTTAAAAGTGGTGTCTGCGTTGTAATTCCATTGTCTTTGTATTCATGAAGTTTATGCTTTAGAAACTTATTTCTATGACACACTTCAATATATTTCATATATATCCACTCCTGTGAATTTAATACTTTTTAAATGTTATTTTGTTAGCAGTCTTGTGCACCATAAAAAAAGCATTCCAAGCCAAAATAGATACCTTCAACAATGGCACATTCCATCTTAGATAATTTCATGTTTAAGGCTGCATTCTTTTCAATGACATTATAGATTCCTAGTTTTTCTCCCTTCTATGTATATAAGTATACATGTGGTTCTCAAAGCATGAGCACATTGGTATTGATGCCTTATTTTTTTATTTTTAAGATGAAAGAAAAAGCAATTATTCTTATTAAAAAAGTGTACTGTTTTATTTTTAACGTTAAGATATACATATCTTTTCAATGTAGCAATTTTTTAAAATTAGATTTGTGGTATTACTTCGTTCACTGTAGGTATGTGGGGAAAAAGCTTTATCTCAGGAAATTCATGTTCACTAGCTGCCACATCTGTGGTATTATAATACACTATTTGCATATTATCTTTATACTGCTATGTGTAAATTTTTTAGTGGAACATACTTGGTTTAGGTACCATTCAGGACAGCTAGCTTTATTGCTTTCTGCACCATTATTTATCTTTATTTAATTATATTGAATTGTGTAAATGAATTATATACAGCATCTTAAAGTATGCAATTTGGTGTTTGTAAAAGGTTATTGATGGACTAGTTGACTACCATGGAAATGTCGAGGTTCGTTTGATAATTGCAATTAATGTATTTAAAAAAATTTCTGTTTTTGTAATATTGCTCCAGTTAATAAGAATGTCATTTGAAACATTTAATTTCTATTTTTAAATAGTTTTTAGGCCTAAATTTTTATTGTGCAAAATAAACACTTCATCAATTTATTTTTATATTTTCTTAATCTTTTAAATCATTAATTATTGCTTATAAATTTTCATTAGTGGGCTTTCCTAATTTGTTTTTAATTGCATTACATATTCAAATGCCTTGATTCTCACATGAACTATTTCTTGAGTAATTTTTCCTTACTTTGAGAACCACAATTTTGTGTAAAAAAAAAAATAGAAAATGTATGTATGTGTGTGTGTGTCTTCTACCATACAAAAATGGTACTTTTTGTATTATGAGATTAATTCAAATTTCTGAAACCAAGATCTGAAACTGACGGGTCTGTGTAGTGCCCTTATATAAAAATGCCTTTTAATACAATGAAAACAGTTGAGTAAGAAGCCTTTACAATGATACCTCATTAGACTTAAGCTACAATTTTTCACATTATTAGAAGTGTACTACATTTTGTGAAATTGTATGGCTCACATGTGTAACATGTTAAATAGTGTCTTGTTAATTTTTTTTTTATCTTGTTAGAGACTGATTTTCCAGGAAAATTTTGAAATACATCTTTTCTCTAACTGGATTGTTCTTTTGGTAGATAGACATATTATTACATTAATTAAATACTTTTTTTATTCTAGTATCTAAAGATTTTTCCCTTAAGTGACTTTAGTTGTTCCTGCTACTGTTTCTGTAAGATCAAGATATGTATGAAATAAACTGTTTCTATAATTTTGCCCATATTTCTTTATTCTGTCTACTTGTGAAATGTTATTAAAATATATGAAGAAATTCAATACATATTATTTATTATTTTTAATTTATATTTTTAAAATTTATACAGGTTTTAATATTTAAATAAAGCTTGTGCATGTTATACAAATAATTGAATGTTTTTTAGTTCTTATTATAAAATTAACATTTTAATTCTCTTCCTAATATTTTTATTTATGATATAAATAATGCAATATTTTATTAAGTTTGCCCTATAAACTGAATAAACATCGTGCAGAATAAAATCATATTTACAGAAATTGAAAACAAATTTAATGATACTTAATTTTCTACTTAAAAATATTTATTAACTCGAACACCTTTCAAACAAAACTATTAGCCCTAATATCTTACTGTAGAAAAGTGCTATGAACTAATTTTGGTGGTATCAAAGACAATTGAAATTGGTGAAGAAGATACAATTTTGAACTTAATGAACTTTTTTGAGATTTAATTGTTAAATTGAACAGAATGAGATGGGCCAGTCATCTCATGAGAATGGAAAGCGATAGAGCTGCTTTAAAGGTTCTCAATGTAATCCCTTTTTGACGACAAAGGGGAAGACCGAAAAAGAGATGGGTCGAATGTTTAGACTCTGTTTTTAATGTTAAGATAAAAAAAACTGGAGGTCCATGGCCAAGAGAAGAACAGCTGACTGGATCTTTTAAAGGCCAAGACCCACAACGGGCGGTCGAGCAAATGATGATCTTATTGTATTCATTTGTCATATTTATACAGCATATTTAATGAATTACTCTAGATATAAAACTGTTAGAAAGTAATTATGTAAGTAATAGATTTGTCAAACTTTCAATTTACTTTAAAATCAATTGATTTTCAAACTGAAAAATTTAAATGTTGCTGTAACAAACTTAAATTGCTAAAAGAAGTATCTTCAATTACATTTTTTTTTTCTTTATTATTTAAATTATATTCACTAACAGTGATTTTGTTGATGGGATCTAATTTGAGATTTTTATGCTTCAAAAGTTAGCACCAATTATAACCAAAATAAATATAAAGAAATAGCATAAAAAAAATATTTCTTATAGAGCCATATCAGTTTGCATTGATGAATATTTAATGATTCAGTGCTTTTAAAACTAAGTATATTCAAAGAAGGTATATTTTATTTGTAAATGAAATTAAAACTACTTCTAAAAAAGTGTGGAAAAATACAGAGGTGAACTATGTTTTATGGCATTTAAAAGTGGTCCAATTGGTAAGTAATTCTATTTATTTTTAAAAATCTTGATAATTTTCATAGAGCACTTTTAATCTCATAAATATATTGCCATTTTTTACTATCAAATTACAATTTTATTCTGATTATACATCATATGTAAACTTAATTCTTAAAAGTAATCCATTACCTTAATGATATAAAATATTTTTAAAACTCATAGTTAAATATAATCAAATTGTTAGTGGAAAATTATTACCAAAGATTCTATTCAGAATATTATTACTAAAGAAAATTGAATTCAAGATCCATTAAATATCTTAAATTCAATTTTGTAAAAAGGGATAGGAGTGAAATAATTGAGTAAAACTTAAATCAAAGAAGGTTCTGTGCTCTTTCTAAATTTTTAAGTGAAATCTCAGGATAATTTTCATTGTGTTCTTTGTTTAAAACTTTTAACTAAAAAAAGTAAACTGTAATTTTAAACTTTTTAAGTTAAAAAAATTTTTAATGCCGTGTAAACTTTCTTGATTTGTGCTTGCAGAAGTAATATTTTATTAATGACTATAATTAATAAATTTTAGTAGAATAATATTAAATATGTTATAGTTTAAAATGCTATATATACTTCTGTAATAAATATTTTGATGTACCAAGTTTTAAGAAAAATATATAAATACATTGCAGTGATGTATTACATTACGATTCCTATTTCTTAGTTAGCATTTAGCTAGAAGAGATTGATGATAAGATATTTCCAAAATATAACATCCAATATTAAATTTTTAGTATAAATAATTTCTTGTTTCTTCCTAAAAGAATATATATATAATGTAATCTAATAAGTATATAGTTTACAAAACTGTTAGTTTTAGAAACTTGTCTTCAAACAATATTTTGTCTAAACCAGGGATGGGCAAACTACGGCCCACTGATAGAATTTTAATTTGCAGGTCCGAGACAAATTAAAAGAATTATATATTTTATATCCATCTCCTTTGATTTCATTTTTTTTTCCTTCATTTTTTTCAAAGGACTGATGATCTTTTTACTTTCTCTATTTTTGTGCTACAAAACATAAATCGACGGAAATAGCAAGCACAAACAGATTTCAATTAGTAAAGTGTTAAAAGCAGAAGTTCTTCGTTAGTTATAGCTGTAGATTGGCACCAACAAGTTAGTTTTACAAATCATTATCGAAAGTAAGTTTCCAAAATTTGATATCTCACGCCCAGAAAATCAGTGCTATGTTTACTTCATCTTATATATGTGAACAAGTGTTTTCAGCTATGAACCTTAGAAAGAATTATTTCAGAAATATACTGGCAGATGAGCATTTAGCTTCTTTCCTTAGAATCAGTACATCTCACTTTGAACCGCAATATAAGGAACTTTTAAAAATGAAATTGCAATTTCATTCATCTCATTACCATATTTAAATTGTAATTCTTGTATATTGTTCTTAAAATTTTAGAAAAATTTATCTTTTCCTGCCAAACTTTTTTTTTCTTTCTTATTTTAGGCCAGCGACTGAAAAAGTTTGCCCATCCCTGGTCTAAACAATCAAATGTAAAGCTAATCTTTTAGTAAAATGTTTTTATCACTCTTGGTATTGTTTAATATATCAAGTTTGATGATGGGGGAAAAATGGATAAAAGTATTTTTTAAATCATTATATATTCTCATAAATCAATGGTAATATGAAGCTTAACAGACCTATTTTATATATCTCTAATCTTCAGAAATAAAATCAGAAGTTTATGCCTGGGATGAAAATATTCAAACCATTTGAAAATGTTCACTTTTCCTTCCCTAAAATAATATGCTTAAAAACATATGTTTGTATAGTATAGTATGAACTATCTTGATAAATTTATTTGTTGTATTTTTACTGGAAAGTTTATTTTTTTGTTCATAATTCCAAAAATTTCAATGGCATCCACAAACATCCTTGGTCTATATATTTGTATCACCATTTAACTCATTTAAATATATAAGAATGATATTTCTATTGAAACCAAAATGGAGAATAATAGATATTAGAGAGTTTTTGCATACCGTACTTTAAAAATACGGTATTTTTTTCTCCCTTTTGCGCATGCTCATAGGAAACATTATTAAAGATTTGCATGTGCAATTTCCTATGAGCATGCGTGCTAGGGAGAAAAAAATACCGTATTTTTAAAGTACAGTATGCAAAAACTCTCTATTATTAAATATTCTATGAATGAGGCCGTAATAAGAATTACTATAATTTATTTCATTAGAAAACGGGTAGCAGAATTTCAAGATATTTACTTAAATTATCTCGAATTTTGGTTTTTCTTTTTCTTCAATTTATATAAAGTCCTTATTTGCATTTGCTTTACTTTTAACTGTAAATTAGAAGATTGAAATTTTATATATTCTATTATAATGAGTGTCCAACTTAGATTTATTATAAGTAAATTACTTGCATTCTTAATTTCTAAATGCCTTGTCTGCACATGTAATTTTCTTAATAATAGGATTAAAATTTAAGATTAAACAAATTCAAATATCAATTGTTTTTCATCTAAATTATCTTTTTCTTGTAGATTAAACTGTGAAGAGATTTTTTTAAGAAAATTATTTCATTCCATGCTTAAAGTTTTGTCATTTTTTAATATACAAAACCATTAACATTGTTATGATCAATTTGATAAATAGAAGCAAAATAAATTTGCTATGGAAAATTAATTATTCAAACATGCTCTTGTATGCTGTTTCCTTTGTGATTTCATGACCATTAGCAATTATTCAATGAAAATAATTATACTTAAATGAGAAATAAGTTACATACATAAGATTTTTAATAATAAAAAAATTAACTTAATGAATCAATTTAATAACTGTAATTTACAGTACAAGAAAAGTTTTACAACATAAGTTACAGGAAATTATCCTACAAAATAAATCACAGAAACTGCAGGTTATGTAAACAATGAATGAATATTATTGCTCTTGTAATATATTAATGTACTTTGACAACAATGACAAAATATGTAGGCTGTTGTTCTTTGAATCAGGTAAAGAGGAATTTCCTTATTAAAGTAGAAAAAGTAATATATAAATAACTAGCAAATATCATATGCATCTTAGCATTTTGCACTTGTACAAAAAATAGTCCTTTACAAGCAAAATAATTTTTTCCCTTAAAAATGATACAGTATGCATCATTGTTCTAAAGTCAACAAAAAGGATTAATGACTTTAAACTTATTCCAGACCGAAGTAAGGAAACTCTTTTTGCACCTTTAAATATTATCTTCATAGATGCATAGACAATTGCTTGTTTCTACAGTCCCTTTTTTTATTTTACTGAGATTGTTGTTGTCTTCTAGCTTGATATGCTAGTAATCTTTGTTCTAGAAAGGCCTCCAGATCAAAACGCTTGAAATCTAAAAGAGAAGGGGAAAAAATTATAATAGTTGAAAATATCTAAATTAAATTTATTTAAATATTTGTACTTATAATAAACCAAATTATGTATGATGAAACATTCTTTAGTAAATTGTATTCATGCTATTAAACTTTGATTACAAATGTTCACTTTTCTTTAACGAAATAAATATAGAGTTGTTCCTGTGCCAGTGTGAACCAAGAAAGAACAGAATTATTCAACTTCTTTTTTCTTAAGTTATGTCAAGGATTAGAAATCAGATTTATAGGAGGATGCACGAGTCAGGAAGTCAAAGATGATGCAAGGTGCCCATCCATAAATAACAGAAAAATCCAACAAGCTCAAAAGAGGACTGATGAAAAATGTGTGACTGCAGACGAGATTACACAATGCAAAATAGTTATTCTGTATAAGTGTGATAAAAAAAAAAAAAAAAAAAAAATGGTAGATAAATATGTAAAATAAATGGTATATCAGGGTCTGATGATCGCTCACTCTGACGCTTGGTACCACAGGTTTCGAGTTCATATCCTGGTAAGGCCATGGAAGTTTGTAGCGATTCGGAATTCACTTTAAACTGTAGGTCCTGGTTTGTAGACTTGCCTATTAATAACATTTTTCACAAGAGGACATGCATTTTTAATACGCTTTTATTAGCTTCACCTGTATGTTTGTATGTAACCGACTCTTTGGGCTCGATTTTGGGACTGAAGGCGCCATCTACTGGCGAATCAGTCAACTGATCAAAACCTACCTATTTTGTATAATTATTTTGTTTAATCTTACTTTTATCTTAAAATTCTCATATTAACTTTAACCTTTTTATTTTTGGGCATCATCAATGGACTCTTAATTGTACCGATAGCTTTAGCTTTTTCGATCTCCTGCTTTAATTTTATCAAGCAGATATTTTTCCTAAATTTTAAATTAATTAATTTATTTTTAATTATTTCTATTCATTAATTTAAGAAACTACAATTTATGCTAATGTTTTAATTAATTTAAGATGTGGAGGTTTTGTGATTCTTAAAACCACCAAGGAACTCCGTAACCGGTACACCCGTTGCCCAGCTGTCTTTCACCCCGTGTAGAAATTCAGTAATATCCGCGATCGAATTGCGCTCTTCCTATTGGCCGAAAATTTCGGTGGGTAAAAAGAGGCGGATCTCAAAGGCATAGGAGTGTGATCATGTCGAATTGCGCTCTTCCTATTGGCCGAAAATTTTGGTGGGTAAAAAATATGTAAGCTTAGCGGATAACCGGCCAAGTGGAAAACAAAATAAAAACATGAAAAATAAATTAATTTAAAAAAACTAAAAAATATGCTTTTAGAGTTAATTAATCTAAAAAGTAAAAAATAATTGTTAACATAAGAATAAAATGACTGACGAGAAAATGAATGTCACTGTTCTAAAAGCGTGGGGTGCTCGATATCAATAGTTATAATTTTTCACTAGTTTCATTCCGAAATGCAGTTAGTTTAAAAATGTCATACAAAGCACCCCACGCTTTTAGAACAGTGACATTCATTTTCTCGTCAGTCATTTTATTCTTATGTTAACAATTATTTTTTACTTTTTAGATTAATTAACTCTAAAAGCGTATTTTTTAGTTTTTTAAAACTATTAATTTAATACTTTACATCAAATTATGTTAGAACTTCTAAAAAACCAGAATTTATTCAAGTTTCGCATAGATAAATATGTAACAAGCAATTGCTTGCCTTTCTACACCAAAAAAAAAAAGCTATATTTACAAAGATTTTATATCTTTATAAAGTATACATTTTATATAACTTGTGAAAAAAAAAGTAATGCATCAAAAATTATAAGTGCTATTACATTTAAGAGATTATATATTGACAAACTATATTGGTGAAACTCATTGACCATCCATCCATAAAGACTACTATAGAAGCAAATTTATATAAAATAAGATAGCACCTCCCCTACGACAAAAAAATATTTATAATTTAACTGAACTGGTGGAAGAGTGAATAAATTATTCTATTAATAAATCTTGGATGACCAGGCCATTTACAGGTATAAAATCTGCTTAAAAAATATACTTGAATGACTATGAAGGTGCGATGAAAATGTAATACTGGTACACATATAGCAAATGTAACAGACATATTAATGAATTCATAAATCATGAAAATCTCTACAGCAACATTAATTTTCAAAATAGTCTAAAAATAAAAAGCACAAAGTATCTAAAATAAAATCAAGTTTATATATACTTTTCTACTTACAAATCTATCACTAAAACATCATTGCTTTTTAAAGAATTTTTAAATCAGTAAGTAACAATTGTTACAATATATTAAAACTCCCAATAGTTTATTAGCTATGGTACCTCTACATATAAACTAGGAGAAAGATTTTTTAATTTTCTTGCTATCATTTCCAATACCATCATGACAGGATAATCCATATACCTGGATTATTAAAAACAATATACATGTTTTAAAATTTGTAAATGACTCTTCAAAACAGTAGTATTTCTTCCACAGATTTTAAAAATCTCTTTACCAACATACCTTTTAAAAGCTTCTAAGATATCTTAAACTCATTTTATCATATTCTAAAAGTAAATCTGTAATTCCTGCAATTTTATTAATTACAATTTTCACATCAAATTCAAGGAATTTATAAATACTAGCTAAATTTTTATCTATACTACTTTTTTTTAAAAAGTATAATTCACAAATAGTTTTTTATGCATCTCGATCATCTAATTGTTTTCAACTATCCAAATATTTATCCAATAGAGCTTATTTTAAAAAAGATTACTACAAAATAACCTTCGGACTGATTTTCTTGATATTGTAGCGACACCTATTGATGG